>CM076415.1:3056621-3131621 GCA_038363315.1 Mugilogobius chulae
TCTGCCACAAACTCAGGCATTGTGGAAGAATTTCAAGTTTAGGGGAGACCAGGGACACTTGTAACACTTCTCAGCTTAATCTTAGTTAAAGATTTGGGTTAAAACTCCATGAAGTGAAGCTGCAGATGTTGTCTTTCATGTGAACAGGTTTAGATTCTCTAGAGACATTTATGTTGAAGCTGTTTTCATTTCAATACAAGAAAGTCAAGAGTTACATTGTCCTCAGAGATAGAGAAATGGTTTTATATTGAATTGTTCTTTCTATCTCTACTTCAGCAGCAGAAGCAGCAGCCTCCTCATCCTGTCCTTCTCCTCCTCTACAGTAGGTCCAGGAGTAAAAAAAGATACTATACCAAACAGCAGCGCTGAAAATCAAACGTACAAGTGTCCCTGTAAAGTTCTTGTACACCCGCGACTGGGAACACTGCTTTAACTTGTCATAGAAAACAAACAACAAAAGTTTCCTAATAACTGGCCCTGTTGTTGGAAACATCTATGACCTGAGCGTGTTCTCTGCTGACATGAGTCCACAGACACTCCACAGACCTGACTCGGCTGGACTGTTGTGTTCAGTCTCACATGAGCTGATAAAGACACATGTATGTTTTCGTTTAAGCCTGAACGCAGGGGCGGCTTTGAGTTATTTTCATCTAAAAACGTACACATTTATGTCCACAAACAGCTGATGAGCTTATGCAGATTTAATCACACAAAAGAAGCTTCAGAAAACACGAGACAAAAAATCTGTCTGTGATATTTGTGTTCACAGAGTTCACTGCAATTGGAATCTAGTGAAAGTATAGACTACTTATTATAGTAAAAACGTTACACACAAGTCCCAGTGCAAACACAGGCTCCACACTCAAGTCTGGACAGAACACATTCACCCAGTCCAGTGTTCAGTCAGAGGGAAAAGTTCCAGATGGATAATGTGGAGGAACTCAAACCTGAATGTTACACAATCTATGTTTACAACCTCAGGAGTGGCTCATGTTTTAACTCAGACTAGAGTCAAAGGACTGGACTGTGACCAAGACACTGTCATCACTGCAAGTACAAGTGTAATTCTAATTCTGAGTCCGTTTGTTGTTGTTTGTTTATTTGTTTTCTTATGTCGATCCCCATTAGCTTCTGAAATACAGTTGCAGTTCTTCCTGGGGTAACAACAAAAGTGCAAACACCTGCTCTTATTCATGTTTTTATTCAAAAAATGTGAATAAAAAGTATTTTCCAGGTGGTGACCTTTGAACTCTGTTTCTACACAATCATACAGCTGAATGATAGATTCTTATTACACACAACCTTGTATATGTATGTATTTTTAACTTAAGGTGTTTCCATATCCTGACTTTTCCCTGTATAACAAACCCACACACACATATAAACAAATTCAGACTGAATAAAAAGCACAATAATCAAACTCTAAAAGGAAAGACAAAATAGATGAAGAAAAACAAAATCTCTAAATGAATTCTTATTTGTAAATAATAAGTTTGACAGTTGTTTTATGTTATGTGAAAAATAAAACAAAACTAAAATCCATAACTGAGTCCATGGATCTGTCTCTGGGTTTTACGCAGCTTTTCTGTCTTGTCTGATTCAGTTTTGTTGCAGGAAATGATCTTGGAATTTTGTTTTTAACCAACAACCTTAACTTTTTTCCCCAAACTATTCCAGGGCCTGGAACTTCCAGGTTTTTGATGACAGTCCAACAGTCTGATTAGAACATCGTATATTCAGGTGTGCTCAATAGTGCAAATGCTTTGATATTTACAAGTGTAGTAAAAGTGTCTGTGGGTGAGTCCTGTGTGGGCGGGGCTACGGGGAAGTATTCTCACGACATAATCTCCATTAACATAAATAAACAACGCTCAAAAACACATTCAAGTGGAAAATACTTCTTGGCTTTAGTTTGAAACACTGTCATGTTTGAACGTTTGGAGAAGTAAAAATAAAACTCCGGCAGGGGCGCGGTCCTTCCCCGCTCCGGACGCCTGGCATGACTGAGACTATTTTTAACTTTAGTCTGAGCTGTTCACGTCACAAGTGTCACAAGTGTGAGCAAACAGAAACAGACGGATCACATCTATTCAGAAACAATCCTGACTTTTATCTGGACTTTGGACACATCCACAGCTCTAAACATCTGTCTGAAACACAAAGACACAGTGGATTTTAATGTCATTCTTTTACTTTTCACTCTCTCTCTCTATTTTTGCTCCAAAAGAACCAAACTGACTTCTTCTTCTGGTCCCTCCTCTGAGCTTTACGGCACGTTAGTATCTCAGCTTACCATTCCATAAACGACAGGTGGAGCGAGCTGAGAGGAGCTAAAGTATGTTTGAACGTCAGAGTCAAGTTACTGTGAGTCAAGTCAAAGTACAGCGTCTGAGTGAGGAGAGGAAAAGTCAGGTGTCACACTGGTGCTCACGCTAAAGTCTGGAGAGTCTGAAGTCTGAAGAGTCTGGAGAGTCTGGAGAGTCTGGAGAGTCTGAAGAGTCTGAAGAGTCTGGAGAGTCTGGAGAGTTGGAGAAACTGAAGTCTGGAGAGTCTGAAGAGTCTGGAGGTCTGAAGAGTCTGAGAGTCTGGAGAGTCTGGAGAGTCTGAAGTCTGGAGAGTCTGGAGAGTCTGGAGATCTGAGTCTGGAGAGTCTGGAGAGTCTGAGAGTCTGAAGAGTCTGGAGAGTCTGGAGAGTCTGAAGAGTCCGGAGAGTCTGGAGAGTCCGGAGAGTCTGGAGAGTCTGGAGAGTCCGGAGAAACTGAAGTCTGGAGAGTCTGGAGAGTCCGGAGAAACTGAAGTCTGGAGAGTCTGGAGAGTCTGAAGAGTCCGGAGAGTCTGGAGAGTCCGGAGAGTCTGGAGAGTCTGGAGAGTCTGGAGAGTCTGGAGAGTCCGGAGAGTCTGGAGAGTCTGGAGAGTCTGGAGAGTCCGGAGAGTCTGGAGAGTCTGGAGAGTCTGAAGAGTCTGGAGAGTCTGGAGAAACTGAAGCCTGGAGAGTCTGGAGAGTCTGAAGAGTCTGGAGAGTCTGAGAGTCTAAAGAGTCTGAAGAGTCTGGAGAGTCTGAAGGGTCTGGAGAAACTGAAGCCTGGGGAGTCTGGAGAGTTGGAGAGTCTGAAGTGTCTGAAGTCTGGAGAGTCTGAAGTCTGGAGAGTCTGGAGAGTCTGGAGAGTCTGAAGAGTTTGGAGAGTCTGGAGAGTCTGGAGAGTCTGAAGTCTGGAGAGTCTGGAGAGTCTGAGAGTCTGAGTCTGGAGAGTCTGGAGAGTCTGAAGAGTCTGGAGAGTCTGGAGAGTCTGGAGAGTCTAAAGAGTCTGAAGAGTCTGGAGAGTCTGAAGAGTCTGGAGAGTCTGGAGAGTCTGAAGGGTCTGGAGAAATGAAGCTGGAGAGTCTGGAGAGTCTGATGAGTTTGGAGAGTCTGAGAGTCTGAAGTCTGAAGAATCTGAAGTCTGAAGAGTCTGGAGAGTCTGAAGAGTCTGGAGAGTCTGGAGAGTCTGAGTCTGGAGAGTCTGAAGTCTGGAGAGTCTGGAGAGTCTGAAGAGTCTGAATAGTCTGGAGAGTCTGGAGAGTCTGGAGAGTCTGGAGAGTCATAAACCATTTATAAACAAACAGTTGTGCAATGATTTACTTGTTTCACTGTTTGTGTCGATGAGTGGAGACTCTTTCTCCATCTTCTGTATTGAGAAACATAAAATCTCTCGACTGGTTTAGAGGGATTTTGTTTCTCAACACGCACTATGCAGAAAGAGCCCCACTCATCCACAAAACAGTGAAACAAGTGTAAAAAGCTCCGTTGTCAGTAACTCCAAGAGTTTATCTGTGAAAAACCAAAGTTCTGCTGCTAAATCAACATTTGTGAATGAAACTTCACCTACGACCTTAAAAGTGACATTCAGGTGAAAAACACAGAGAAAAACACAGACGTCTGTCAGACCGGTTCAGACCTGATCCAAACAGCTGAGAGCAGACTGTGACCTTGTTTTATTCAAACAAGTTTCCCCAGTTAAGCAGATGGAGAGCGGCTCTTTCTGAACAACGCATGAACAGTAGAGTGGAAAGCGATGTTGACTGAAAATCTCTCTCTACGAATGGAGACACTTAAACTCCTACATTTGACACTTCTGACCCTGGACGAGGCTTTGAGCTGAAACGATGGAGCTGAAAAGGACTATTTGATAAAACACTTCAGTGTGAAAATACAATGTTCCTGCATTTTGTTATTCTACTACATATCTTCCTCTGCTTTGAACAGAGTTTGAGCTGATTCCATGGTCTTTACTCAAACTAGATTTGCATGATTGATACTGTTTATTTTTACTGCCTTCATTTTTGTCAAATGTTGTCTGATGCCACACAGATTTGAAGACCTGGAGCAGCTCTGGATGAGTGAGGGGCTGTGGTCAGCGCCGACAGAGAACATTCTACCACTTGTCTGATTCTGACACATGAAGTCCTGCCAAGCTACAGACAAGTGTTTTTACTCGAGTACTAGAAGAGAAGTATCTGTACTTTCAAGAAGTATCTGTACTTTCTACTCCTTCATTTTAAAAACAGTGAGTCCAGTTAGATTAAAGAAGTTTGAACAAATCAACAAGTGAAAATGGTCAAAGCTTTATCGTTTCTAACAAAGATGACATATATCTAGATTAGTTAAAGGCCTTTCAACTTTATTTATTGACTTTTTAGTTGACATTATATGATTTGTTTTTGCCTTGTTTTCAATACATTTGTTCTTATTTAATGATTTGCTGGTGAAGTAAGAGTGAAGTAATCTCTCGAAAACAATCAGAAATGTCTGGCAACGAGCAAAGTAAGCTGCTAAAATTCTAGTAGTTTTCACCGAGACTAGAAATCACTTTTGACAGTGTGATTGTACTTTGGACGTTTCTACTTTCCTCCAGCAGGACTTGTTTTGAGCGGTGAACTTAGCTCTGACTGTGTGGCTGTGTTTTCGGTCTAAAAGTGAGCGAGCCTAGCGTGCGGACTCGGACTTGGACTCATAGTGACATGCCACGCTGCAAATAGTTGGTGTGAATAGTGTGAATGCTGAGTGTGTCCTTTAACACGAGTCCAGCTGACTGTCCAGAACCAGGCACAGAGCACAGACAGACGCTATTGTCACAGTCGCTCACACAAAAGTCCAACACCACACACACCACTACACCAGCTGCACACACACACACACACACCAGCTGCACACGGGTGAGTTCAACTGATTTTACACTCAGGAAGATTTCTCTAAAGTAAAAATCCAAGTTTAAAATCCGTTAAACTCATGAACAGTAGTTGTATTTCTGCGAAAAATCATTGGAAAAAAGTGAGAATTAATATCGAATTTGACTAAAATAACTAAATTAAGATAAATAATCTGAATTCTACACTGTAAAAAGTCATAAGACAGTGTGTTAATTAAGTTATATTTTTGTGTTGATCTAACTTGATAATGTGAGTCAAAGATTCAACCAAGACTTTTAAGTTATGAGAGAGAGGAGAGAGAGAGGGAGAGATAGAGAGAGAGAAGAGAGAAAGAGAGAGAGAGGAGGGGGGGAAGAAGCGAGAGAGAGAGTAAAGAGAGAGAGAGAAGAGAGAAAGAGAGAGAGAGAAGAAAGAGAAAAGAGAAAAAGGAGAGAGAGGAGAGGGGAGTGGGGAGTGGGGGGGGGGGGGGGGTAAGATCTGTCAACACAAAGACTGAAGTAGATTTGACTCACTTTGACTCAGTGGTGTAACTCTGGGACAACAACAGTGTCACCACATACATTTTTGTCACTTTTGCTCACTTACTGTGGTTCTACACTGACACACTGATTTGTGAATCATTAACTGGACTAAAACCTAAATACAAGCTTAAACAGACTCGTCCTTCACAGGTCTCTGTTGAACTAAATAAACCTGACACTTTGAACTGGTTTGTATGATTATGGACTGTTTTATTTGTCCTGTGTGTCTATAGAGAGTGTATTTTCACACTTTGGCTGGGTAGGTTGTAGCTGTTTCATTCTAATGAACGGTGTAGTTATGTTTTCACTCAGAAAGTTCCACAGTGCACCTTTAAACTGTAAACTGATGTAAGAAACAATAAACTCTTGTTCATATTTTCCAACTGTAAGTCTTTTGTCACCATAACTGAGCCATCAGATCTGGGCAAACAGTGGCCCGGGGGCCAGATGTGGCCCTCAGCCTGTTTTAAACAAAAAACAGTTTTACTCTTTGTATCTCTTTTATTTGACTGTTTAGATAGAACTGCGTCTGCACTTGTGTTCTTAACACATACTACAATCAACGTACACGCAATAGATTTAATGGACAAGGTTTGACAGGAAGTTTCTTGTAAATGAGAATTTGTTACACGTTGAATCACCTTAAAAGTTGTGCCTGTGGTTCTCAACACTCAAGGAGAGTTCGACTGCTGGGTTATCTTTTCTCTCTGTTCGAATGTTTGTTTCATATTAGTTCCATTTACAGCTTATAACTTCTTCTTACAAAACAACAAAGTGAAACTGGAGAGGACCAGCCAAGCTCAGCCAATCAGAGAGCTGCATTTCCTCCTGATTACATACAGTTCTTGATCATCACTGCTGCATTTATCGTCGACGATTTGGTAGAAAACACAAAGTTCACTCATTTACAACTTTAAAGTCCAAGAGAGACAGCAAACTCTTCTGAAAATCAGCTACGACCACTTCAACCCCACGAGCCCAACAGAACTGTCCCACTGTAAACCAATACAAACACTCAGAGAAGTCAAGAAACATTCTGCACTGCAAAACACCAGCTTCACAAACTGAAGCTCTGTTATATTATGTTAGTTCTCTTTCTTCACACGGCACATGTTGTGTTCTATCTGCTTCTGCGAATGTTTGTTTACACATTACAACTCATCCAGCCTTGTTTCAGATCATTTGAACACAGTTTGAACAGTTTGAACACATCACTAACTCACTGTAAGTCCAATTATTTGCCAACAGTGTTGGGTAAGTTACTCTAAAATTGTAATACATTATATATTACTAGTTACAGGGAGAAAATGTAATACATTTGTATTACAATATTACTGTCTCAAAAAGTTACACTACTGTGAGTTACTGTGAGTTACTTTGAGTTACTTTGAGCTAATCACACATTTGTTAAGACATTATACAACACTAATCCTGTTACATTTACACTTGATTACTGGTTAATTTGTGGAAATGTGACGTCACAACACATTTTCCTCATAATATTTGATTTACCTATAAGCAACAGACAGTATTTTAGTGGTGTTTTGGTCTGAAGTATTGTTTTCAACAGAATATAAAAGCAATGAATTTATATAAAAGTAACTTGAGTTACTCAGATTGTAACCAGTAATATATTATCAACATTTTTATAAGTAATGAGTTACACTACTTAGTTACTGAAAAGTGAAATATATTACAGTAACTAGTTACTCCCAACACTATTTGCCAATGATGGAAGAATATTGACTTTCCCCATTGGTAAAGATTTG
This sequence comes from Mugilogobius chulae, assembly GCA_038363315.1. Taxonomy (NCBI): domain Eukaryota; kingdom Metazoa; phylum Chordata; class Actinopteri; order Gobiiformes; family Gobiidae; genus Mugilogobius; species Mugilogobius chulae. Next base: position 3,064,099 of record CM076415.1, read on the forward strand.
ACTAGTTTGAGCTCAGAAATAATTTGAGCTGGACCATCCAAGACAGTCGAAACACAGTCTAAACAACAGGTCTAAACAACAGTCTAAACAAACTAAACAACAGTCTAAACAACTAAACAACAGTCTAAACAACAGTCTAAACAACAGTCTAAAAAACTAAACAAACAGTTCTAAACACCAGTCTAAACAGTCTAAACACCAGTCTAAACAGTCTAAACACCAGTCTAAACACCAGTCTAAACACCAGTCTAAACACCAGTCTAAACAACAGTCTAAACAACCAGTCTGCAGTGGAGTGGGAGGACACACGTACCTGGAGAAGTGTCAGAGCTGGAGTTCAGCTGCAGCCTGGAGAACATGCTCCTTCTGACAGCTCTGTCCGGGACGCTCCAGGACCCTGACCGGAGCACACACACTCGTCTGATGGACAGGAGCAACACGCTGGCTTTGATTGGACAGGAGCAAACATCGCTCCTGATTGGACGGAGCACACACATCACTCTGATTGGACAAGACACACACACTCGCTCCTGATTGGACCGGAGCACACACACTCGCTCCTGATTGGACAGGAGCACACACACTCACTCCTGATTGGACAGGAGCACACACACTCCTCTGATGGACAGGAGCACACACACTCGCTCCTGATTGGACAGGAGCACACACACTCGCTCCTGTGACAGACACAACACTCCTCCTGATTGACAGGAGCACACACACTCGCTCCTGATTGGACAGGAGCACACACTGTTTCCATCTGATAGACAGGAGCACACACTGGCTTGAGACAGGAGCACACACACTCACTGCTGATTGGACAGACCACACACACTCGCTCCTGATTGGACAGGCACACACGCTGCTCTGATGGATAGCACACACATGTTTCCATATGAGGGAGTGAAGGGAGAGAGAGAGAGGAGGAGGAGGGGGGGTCCCAGGGCAAGAGTGACCTGAGGAGGGGGAGGGGAGGACGGGAGAGACAGAGAGAGACTGACCCAACCAGGGGCGGGACAAGAGGGATGAGTGATATTGACCCTTTGCAGGTGTCAGGCTCTTGGAGGGAACGTCTACTTCTCCATGATGTCTGTTTCTAAGTGACTTTTATTGATTTCAGTTGTAAAATGTCTGTAAAAAAAAAGAACTGAATCCCTCTAAGTTGTCACAGATTTGCAGTGAACACTTGAAATAAGTCAATGAGAAAAAAAATACGACAATTGAACAAAAATGCATAATCTTCCACATCCTGCATCATGTGTGTCAACCACCAGCCTCACGTGATCTACAGCCAAGTGACTGAAAACCTTTGAAATCTGCTCCAGTCTAATGGACCGGACAGCGTCTTGGCGTCTTTGCCTCCATTCTCAGTGTTAAGTCAGTATCTTGGGCATTCAAGCGTATTTGTGGTGCGTATTGTCGTCTGGGGCGTCCGTTGATGCACACTAGGCAGCTTGAAGAAGTGCTTTGGGGCGTTTTCGTCATGTGACGTAGGTGTAAAGGGTTAATAGAGGGAGAGGGGCAAGAGGAGATTTTGAGGGGCAGGTGCTCAAACCAGAAAAAAGGGCACTTTCCCATATCGAGGACGTAATTTTAAATCAAAGTATGCATATTTAAAAATATTTTTTTGATATGTGCAGCTAGAGTTCACTGCAGCTCATTGCACAAACCAAGTTTAAACCAGAGCAGAGAAATGTACAGAGGTATTTGTTATTTTATGGGGGGGTCAGGGGGTCCCTCCCCCTGGAGATTTTGGCTAAAATAGATGCAATTTCCTGCAATCTGGGCTATTTTAGTTAACAAATCCTCTATTTCAACCACTCTTTACTTCAGAACAAATGTAGTTGTTTTTAGACCAGGCTGTGGATTTTTGCAACTATAGTTTACTGGTTAATTGTGTCCAAATGGTGTCATTGGTTCCCAGTGGAGCTTCAGTTATCTTGGCTCCGTCTCTCTGCAGCTAGGGCAGACTAGGGAACTGAAGTGGCCAGGGAGATTAATGGGGACCACCTTTCATTAAATAAAAAATATTTGGTCACGTCAACCCTTGCATGGTGGTCTTGGGCCTCCCCCAGAAATTTTTGCTCAAAATAGGATTAATTTTCCATATTTTGGTGTATTTTTGGATCTATTTGTTGACCTTGATCCACAGATTAAGAACAGCAGTTTGAATTGGCAAATAGGCCTAACCTAGCCTTCGTTCATACTGTGCCTCAAACATGCTCTCGTGATGTGACTAAACGGAAGTTTTGAAATGACCAGGTATTTTTTTACTATGTGTAGCAGTATAGCCTGCAGGCAGGCTCTGCCACTTAAAAGGTTTACTCTGATTGGTCATTCATGTCAGATGTCAGGCAATAAAAGTGCGTCACTCATGTCACTGCTCTGACCTCACGTACAACTTCTGGTCTCCTGTGTTGTGGGCAGTCACGTTGCGTCTCCAGGTAGTACAGTAATGGGCTTTGTTTGCAAGTTACAGGTTTATCATGGTGTTAATTCGCATTTCCCAACATTTAAGGTGTTGCCAGCTCTGTGATGTTTGTGGCTGTTGAGCTGTGTCAAGTGGACAGGCTCTGTGGTGGCTTTGGGCCATGTGTTTCCAGTCCGAGCAGCAAAACTTCCAACTTAAGGCTCTTGCCCTGTCAGCCTATGGTTAAGTTATTAATAATCATTTTATTTTAGGTGCCACGACAAATGGGAGCTGGTGTTGCAACGTGTTCTCATAGATTTCGTAAAATAGCATGTCATGACAAATTGCGTCTCTGCCTGTTTTGGCGTGCAAGTACACGCTCGTTTCTCTGGCGGGGTCTGGACACGCCTAGTGGTTGACGACAAACATGAGGTTTTTCAAGAGATTAACGGCAAAATTTAAGTCTGAAGTTGCAAAAATGGGTAAGTTTAGCTCTTTGGCTTGGAGTTGGTTAAGGTTATAGGATTGTGTTAGTTTTCATGAATAATAACACGTATTACATTCACCATGGAAATGAACTGGGACAGAAACGCATCAAATACACACACACAAAATAGAAGTAGCGTTCATATGACACACTATTTACAATAGCGTGGTATTCACAGGCTTATCCATGAGAACAGGCTGGGTGTTGCCGTCTTGCCTTTTTCTTTAATTATACTGTATCTTCTGACAACTTCTTGCAAACTGAGCTGTTAATGTGAACATCAAATGAACTGTGTAAAACAAAGGAAACAGTGATGGAGAATCTCAACAGAAAATGTGTTTATGGAACTGAATTATGGACTAAAAAATGGATTACAACAACAAAGAACTTAAAACATCTAAAGCTAACTTAAATAAATGTGATCTTGTGACAATTTAACCCTGCCTCTGTCTTCAACAACGAACCTACGTGCCTTTGTTTTAATTTATACGTCCTGAGCCTTTATCTCAGGTGGAGTTGCTGGTTTTAGTTTTTGTGCAGCTAATGTTAAGTTTAAAATCATTATATTTATCCCATTGCTAACAAATGTATTATTTAAAAACCCTCGGTATGCCACACATGAACCATTATACTATACTTATTATTGCAGCAAGTTTTTTTGTTAAATGTAGTCTTTTTAATCTACTATTTTGACCATTTATTGTGATACGTATTAGGACAACAAGCAATGACACATGCTCCATGGCCAAGTCAATATATCAATAAAAAAATAATAAATATTAGTAACACTTAATCTCCACAATGTGCCGGGGGCCACATTGAAACAGTCCGAGGGCTGCATCTGGCCCACAGGTCGCTGTTTGCCCAGGCCTGCAGTAGCATAACACACTGAATGTTTTTGTTCACCTTTTGTTCAGTTGAGATTTTATTTGCTAAAACAAGGCTAAAACAATAGCTGCAGTCTTAAAGAATAAATTCATGGCTGAAATGGTTACAGTAAAGGTGTGTGGAGTTTTAAACCACAGTGGGGCACTTTTTGGCATTACCAACAGGCTGTTTTCAAGTGAAGAACCCAGGCTAAGAATGCTGGATTTATAAGTTAAATAGACATAGGTTCAACAAAATACAACTCCAGATATGTTTTAATGAGGAAACAAAATCAAAATATAGACATTAAAATCATGTCATATGGGCCCTTTAATCTCTATTCCATGACCCGAGTTTCTGGCACACTAGCTAGATCAAGCCAAACTGTAAAAACAAGCCTCTCATAACGATCTCATACGGTCAAGATCCAAGAACAACAACACGAGAGGATATAGAATAAGACAAAACGTAGGGTAAACACCAGGATTCAGGATGGAGGAAAGATATTTGACAAGAAAACGTGGGTAAACGTGGGCTGACGCAGCCGAGGCCAGGGGCCGCCAGCAGTCAGCAGTCAAACTACTTCTGCCTAAAACTGTTGTGCTCACTTCTTATGGAAGTACGTGTGTTGTGCGCTTTTACTAAAGTCGGTGTATCTTTTCCTGGGACGCGCTGCGAGCTTCGCCGCTGTATTTCATGCAGACGTAAAGTTTCATTAGCAGTTTTGCTCATAACTTTGTGAAAATCAGACGGATTGTCAAAATATAATACTGGCTAAACGCTTAGGCTGCAGAACATCGCTGTGAACAAATGGTTCCTGTCGTTTATGATTCCACGCTATTTGCTGTTAAGGGCATGGAAGGGAAGAACACAGGATGTAAGAGCTGTGACAGATGAACGCACGTGAGCGGAGAGAGAGAGAGAGAGAGAGAGAGAGAGAGAGAGAGAGAGAGAGAGCAGAGTTGAGCAAAGCAGCTGCAGTATTATATGGGAAGAGGCCAGTTTAGAACATTTTACATCACTGCTGTCTTCATGAAGTAAAAAATAAACCGAGAATTAAAAAAAAAAAAAAAAAAAGGTTGACCAGAAGGGCAGGTGCTTGAGCACCACCAGGGCTCTATCTGCACGTCCCTGTTCTGAGGAGAGGAGAGGTTCAACTGAGGAGGAGACGGTGAGAGAGGAAGAAGAAGGTGTTAGACAGGTGTTTAGAGTGAGTTCTGGCTCCGGCCTTGAGGTGATGCTATTGCTCAATCTAAATCAAACTGTTTAAGAAGTCAGTACAAATCTTGTAATCACCTTTTTCTAAAGCCTCTGACTGTAGAACAAAAGGTGGAAGTACATGAATAGTAAATTGTTGTTTTTTAGGAGACCCTCATTACATTTAAAGAAACAAAACCTCCAGACAGACTGGAGCAGCTGTTTAATCCTGTAGTAATGATCAGGTCATGTTAGCTTTATGTTTTACTCACATTTGTAAATGATTTGTATCTGTTCATTATTATAAAGTCTGACTAAGGTCTCTAAAACTCCACCTTTAAGATGGAGCAGCTGATTTTCAGACTGCAAACACAACGTCCTCTCATAAATCCTCCCACACGGGGTTAATATCAACCTGTGTTCAGTTTTTGTTGCAGTTAGAGCTTAAAACCTTCCTTTCACAAACAGCAAAGTAAAAGTGGAGAGGACCGCCCAAGCTCAGCCAATCAGAGCGCTGCATTCTTCACTTCACACAGAACTCAGTGTTGTTATGTATTCATCAAACACATTTCAGTAATGTCCAAGCTACAACAGCGCCCTCTGCTGGAGTCTGACCTGTCCTGTCACATTCCTGCAGTCACGTGCGCTTCAACACACTGCATGACGTCATCAGGTGGTCAGGGCTGTTCAACACAAGGCCTCTTCAATCCAGCACACCTTCCAGCACAAAAAGGCTCACAATTGGAAATGTTAGTGAGTATTTTTGAAGTTTTCCACCATTTATTTTTTAATGCTAAAAAAAGAAGTAGATCAGTAATTTAAAAGGAAATGGATGTAAAACAGCTTTGAAATTTAAGACAAAGACTATTGTGAAGACGACATGTGTAACTTGAAAGCTACACTTGTTAAGTGGGCGGGGACAGGTGTTAGGGGAAACAGGGCTTTTGTGAGCTCTGGAGCATCACCAGGTCACTCAAACATGCACAGATCCAAGTAAATACACAATCATGAGTTGTTGTAGGCTCCAAACACACTTTTGATGGAATGGCTGCAGACAATATTATTTTACATATTATTTGAAAACACTGACATGATTTAGCCTCGTTTTCTTTAGGTTCTGTTTGGGTGGAAGCAGTCAGGCTTGGACTAACAATCATACTGGAGGATTTAAAGGGGCACTGTGTAAAAAAAAAAAAATAATAATAAAGTGATCCCACTTTTGAACACCAGGGGGAGCATTTCCAGTGCATTTGACCTATCTACCATGGTGACATCTAGCGTCAATATTCACATTCCGGCCGTAATAAAACATTTCAAATACGTATAAATGTATCACAGTTGATGAGGATTGGTTAACAGTGCTCTCTTAAGTATTCATGTTATAAGGAATAAATATGATTTAAATGTTTGTGGACTATAAGTGATCATTAAAATTCCTCTCAATCTTACACAGTACAGCCCCTTTAAAGGACACATATTATTATTGAGTTATTAATCCTGGATTCAAATAGCTTCCTAGTCAAAAACACAGCTGAAGTTTTGTCTGTGAGATCTTTCATTCTCCTAAAAACACCACTCTGATCTGTGATGTCATAGATAGATCTGTGATGTCATAGATCTGTGATGTCATAGGTCATAGATAGATCTGTGATGTCATAGGTAGATCTGTGATGTCATAGATAGATCTGTGATGTCATAGGTAGATCTGTGATGTCATAGGTAGATCTGTGATGTCATAGGTAGATCTGTGATGTCATAGGTAGATATGTGATGTCATAGATCTGTGATGTCATAGGTAGATCTGTGATGTCATAGGTAGATCTGTGATGTCATAGATAGATCTGTTATGTCATAGATAGATCTGTGATGTCATAGGTAGATCTGTGATGTCATAGGTAGATCTGTGATGTCATAGGTAGATATGTGATGTCATAGATAGATCTGTGATGTCATAGGTAGATCTGTGATGTCATAGATAGATCTGTGATGTCATAGGTAGATCTGTGATGTCATAGATCTGTGATGTCATAGGTAGATCTGTGATGTCATAGATAGATCTGTGATGTCATAGGTAGATCTGTGATGTCATAGGTAGATCTGTGATGTCATAGGTAGATCTGTGATGTCATAGGTAGATCTGTGATGTCATAGATCTTTGTTTTTAAGTCCATAAATCCTGCGTTGGAGCATTTCTGATTGGATTATTCAGCCTGTGAGTTTTCTTTCCACTCAGTAGATGAAGACACATAACTCTTTTTATTGATCCTGGTCCCTAGGATTCCAAAGTCAATGTTTTCAGGAGGAAGGACAGGAACAACATCATATTTGTCTTTGAAACGTCCAGGTCCCAGACTGACGGTGCCTGACTTTCTGCACAACGACTTATGTTTCCTCGACAGGTACATTTGTGACAACAAGACACTTTGTGCTGTAGAGCAGACAAAAGCATCGCAGGACGTCTTTTTATCCAAAAACTGTGAATTTCTCTAGTTTGCATTAAGCCGGCAAAACAACAACAAACATGGCAGCTTGCCCACAGTCAGGACAGAGGTGTTGGACTGATTTCCACCACTCCTTCAAATGTAGCAAATGGATTTTGGCCAAAGAAAATGGTTAAATACAGAGGAATATTAACTGGTCAAAGAGTTAACAAATATAATCACTAGAAATCATTCTATTAGAACCAAGAGTTTGCAGATTTCACTGAACAAACAATGATCAGGTCAGTAAACACGCACATTCACAGGCTTTTGTTTAAATACCTCACTGTGTCACGGAGTACATTATCAGCATCAGTTATTTCAGGCAATGTTTCCCAACCTTTTCTGTCCCCAGTACCCCAAATCAAGTACCTCTAACTCTCCATGTGTGTTAAATAAGTATGTTTCTCACACATAGATTAGTATTCTGATGTCATGTCCACAGATCTTCCTATATATACTTATATATACTTCCAACTGATTCAAATTTAATTTGAACAAGTTAATATTGAGTTACAGTCCCTGGTAAATGTTGTCGGGTCCCCGTACCCCTGGTTGGGAACACTGATTTAGACAAGTTTATATCTCAAACAAGTTAGCTACAACGTAAAAGAGTGTGTCCAGTTTAGTCTCGTCTTTAGGAAGCAGTGGTTCCAAACAGACAGACAAACAAACAAACAACCAACCAAACAAACAAACAAACAGACAAACAAACAAACAGACAAACAAACAAACAACCAACCAAACAAACAAGCAAACAAACAGACAAACAAACAGACAAACAAACAAACAAACAAACAGACAAACAAACAACCAACCAAACAAACAAGCAACAAACAAACAGACAAACAAACAAACAAACAAGCAAGCAAGCAAGCAAACAAACAAACAAACAAACCGACAAACAAACAAACAAACAAACAAATAAATGTCATGTTTTGTTGTCGTTATGGCGATAGAAATGTTGAAAATAGCGTTTTAAAACTTTCAATGTGATTTACTAAAACTTCAAAAACTCTGAGAACAACAAGTATGTATTAATGCAACAGGCTGTATATGAATATTCTAAAAGGAAAAATAAACGGAGCCACCTTTCACACCTTTATGTCCCAACCACAAAAGAACCAAACACCTCCAGCCTGTTCACCCAGGAGCACCAGCACTGACCTGTATCAGACGTCCAGGACACCCGGAGGATCGCCCGCAGACACTCACACATGCTGCCTGCCTCTGTGCTCCGGCAGCAGGTCCAGGTGCGTCTGGTGCGTCTGCTCCACAGCGTCCACACACGGGACAGAAAAGAGGGGTTAGCGCGCGCCCACAGTCAGCACTTTAGCGTGGCCTCTAAAGCCGGCCTTTGTTGGGTCTTGTTGGTGGGCTTAGAGCAGAGCCAGCCAGCAGAAACACGCTCCGGATGGAACAGGCTGGGACCAGGCAGTGTGCAGCTGAAATACTCCACACCTCAGACCGTTCAGAAGTGTGACTGTAGACTTTACAGGTCAGAGGTCAGAGGTATGACTGTAGACTGTACAGGTCAGAGGTCAGAGGTGTGACTGTAGACTGGACAGGTCAGAGGGAGAACAAATGTCAGATTTTTGTCAAACCTCAGTGAGGCCAGAGGATAGGCCTGGTCCTACTTCCTGGTGCAGATTATTGCAGTTGGACTTTGACAGACCTTCAGACCTACTCCACCTGCCACCTGCAGAAGATCTACTTCACCTTCACAAGGTCTGCTTCACCTTAAACCTTCAGATCTACTCCACCTGTAAAACACTCCAGACAGTCACAGAAACAAAGCACCTTTGAAGAGAACTCACCATCTTCAGTATACTTGTGTTACCACACACTACTGTGTGCAGCTCCACCTGTCTGCTCCTCCACCTGTCTACAGCTCCTCCACCTGTCTACACCTGTCTGCTCCTCCACCTGTCTGCTCCTCCACCTGTCTACAGCTCCTCCACCTGTCTACACCTGTCTGCTCCTCCACCTGTCTGCTCCTCCACCCGTCTCCACCTGCCTCTGTAGATCAGGCTGTTCAACAGCCAAACTATGGAAGTTTTTTGGTGCCAATATTCAAAATGAGAATTCAAAGTGCAATTTAGAATTGCAATTTTTAAAATGAGAACTTCTTAGGCAATAACTGTGTGTAATCTTCATTTCTAATGTGCTTGTAAAAATTGCAATTGGCAAATTGTATTTTAAAAAACAAATTGACAATCCATTTTGTGAATTAAATTCTCACTTTGACAGTTGCATTTGCCACTTTTCAAGTTACATTTTAAATTAAACCACATTCGATTGCATTGCACATTTATATGGTGTTTAAGAGACAATATTCAATTTGAAATGTCAATGTTCAATTTAGATTTGTATCTCAAAAATGACTATGTAATCTGCAATGTTAATATGTATTTATTGTTTAAGCATTTGGCAATTATTACTTTAATTTAAAATTTGACAATCCATTTTGCAAATTCAAATTGCAATTTGACAAATGAATTCTCAGTTTGACAATAGAAATTGCCACATTTCAACTTACAATTCAAATTAAACCACATTCGATTGCATTGCACATTTATATGGTGTTTTAGAGACAATATTCAATTTGAAATGTCAATGTTCAATTTAGATTTGCATTTTAAACATGACTATGTAGTTTGCAATTTTAATATGTTTTTTTTTTTTAAAAAAGCATTTGGCAATTATACTTTTAATTTAGAATTTGACAATCCATTTTGCAAATTGACATCTGACTTTTCCATCTCATTTTGCCATTGACTTTGACAGTTTGCAAGTCCACTTTGAATATTGGCACAGATAAACCACATTGAAATGCAATTGCAATACAAACTCATCTTGCAAACTGACAAAACCACTTGTCAAAGTCAGATGGCAAAATGAGATGGCAAAGTGGGATGTCAATTTGCAAAAATTGCCAAATGCTTTATTTTAAAAATACATATTAAATTGCAAATTACATAGTTTACATTTTTAAAATGCAAATCTAAATTGAACATTGACATTTCAAATTGAATATTGTCTCTAAAATACCATATAATGCAATCTAATGTTTAATTTGAAACGTAAGTTGAAACGTGGCAAATTCTATTGTCAAACTGAGAATTCATTTGTCAAACTGCAATTTGAATTTGCAAAATGGATTTTAAATTAAAGTAATAGTAGCCAAATGCTTAAAAAACAAACAAACAAAAAAAAACAAACGTATTAGCATTGCAGATTACATAGTCATTTTTGAGATACAAATCTAAATTGAACATTGACATTTCAATTGAATATTGTCTCTAAAACACCATATAAATGTGCAATGCAATCTAATGAGGTTTAATTTGAAATGTAACTTGAAAAGTGGCAAATGCAACTGTCAAAGTGAGAATTTAATTCACAAAATGGATTGTCAATTTGTTATTTAAAATACAATTTGCCAATTGCAATTTTAACAAGCACATTAGAAATGAAGATTACACACAGTTATTGCCTAAGAAGTTCTCATTTTAAAAATTGCAATTCTAAATTGCACTTTGAATTCTCATTTTGAATATTGGCACCAAAAAACTTCCATAGCCAAACCTCAGTCCTGGTAGTTTGACTTGGTCTTATATAGTATGTGGTCTTATAGCGCCATCTAGCGGACAATAAGGGTAACTGCAGGTCATTCAAACCATGTGCAGACCAGCTCACACACTGACACAGGTCTGACTGAAACGACCCTGTGACCAGGAGGTCAGAGGTTCCAGTCTTTGTGGGTAGAACAGATGGATTCTCTCTGATAAAACCTGGGCCAGGACACTTGTCAGTGTGCAGAATGCAGATGTGTCTCTGTGTGTGCTTTAGTGCTATTATTCAGTCTAACAAGTGTTTAGGCTTGGTGGCAGCACAGCTGGAGCAGCGTGGTCTCCAACCTGTAGCTTGGGAGCTGCAGTAGCTCGCACCACCTTCCAAGTAGCTCGCCAAAGAATTTTAGAAACATACAAAAAATGCTTTATTACTTATATTTTATTTATGACATGCCTATTTCTACAGTAAATATATCTTGAGAGGCCTAAATGTGTCCCTTTCTAAATAGATTTAGGCTAAGTTTTCATGTAGGCCTCTTAACGATGCCACAGTTAACTTCAGTTTTTGGTCATGGCTAAATGTAGTAGTTTTCTTTTTGCAAAAGTTGCTGTCCTGGTGAAAAAGGTCGGAGACCCCTGAGCTAAAGAAACGAAACACAAGGTTTTATCTGACCAACTTCTACATGACAGTAAAGAGCAACATGTGATTAGTCTGGAAGTAAGTGAACCACAAAGCCTATTTAATCATTGTTTGTCCCCTGATGAAGGCCAGTAGGCTGAAGCGCGTTGCCATGCCATAGTTAATAAAGGCATTTTATTTAAAAAGAGAGTGCCTTGGGTTTTTCTGTAAGTCGATGCATATTTAATCATTATTTTAGCTACATTTTATTTTTTTTTAATTACTGCGGGAATGATGTAACTGAACATGTCCTTCGTTCTCATGCCCTGCTTCACAGGCCTTGTGTCTGTTATGATCTCATTTGAACATTAACAAAATATTTTCTGTGTAAATACTTTTGAATAAAAAGAAGACATAATAACAGAATGTGCTGCTGATGAAGGACAGAGAACAGTCAGAAGTCTTACAAAGCATTCATCAAGATTTGGGGACATTATTTATTGTAAAGTAATAAACCAATTCGTTGTTGCTTTATGATTAGATACACGCTAAAAAGGTATCTAAGGCTTCCGAACAATTATTCTGCTTTTCTTAACAGACCAAATCATAACTTTCTCCAGCTAAACTCAGACAAGACTGAGATTATTCATCTTTGGCCCACAGAAACACAGAGAAAGTGNGCTGATGTCATGTCCACAGATCTTCTTATATATACTATATATACTTCCAACTGATTCAAATTGAATTTGAACAAGTTAATATTGAGTTACAGTCCCTGGTAAATGTTGTTGGGTCCCCGTACCCTGGTTGGGAAACACTGGTTTAGACAAGTTTATATCTCAAAAACAAGTTAGCTACAACGTAAAGAGTGTGTCCAGTTTAGTCTCGTCTTTAGGAAGCAGTGGTTCCAAACAGACAGACAAACAAACAAACAAACAAACAACCAAAAAACAAACAAACAACAAACAAACAAACAAACAAACAAACAAACAAACAAACAGAGAGACAAACAACAGACAAACAAACAGACAAACAAACAAGCAAACAAACAAACAAACAGACAAACAAACAAACAAACAAATAAATGTCATGTTTTGTTGTCGTTATGGCGATAGAAATGTTGAAAATAGCGTTTTAAAACTTTCAATGTGATTACTGAAAACTCAAAAACTCTGAGAACAACAAGAATGTATTAATGCAACAGGCTGTATATGAATATTCTAAAAGGAAAATAAACGGAGCCACCTTTCACACCTTTATGTCCAACCACAAAAGAACCAAACACCTCCGGCCTGTTCACCCAGGAGCACCGGCACTGACCTGTATCAGACGTCCAGACACCCGGAGGATCGCCCGCAGACACTCACACATGCTGCCTGCCTCTGTGCTCCGGCAGCAGGTCCAGGTGCGTCTGGTGCGTCTGCTCCACAGCGTCCACACACGGGACAGAAAAGAGGGGTTAGCGCGCGCCCACAGTCAGCACTTTAGCGTGGCCTCTAAAGCCGGCCTTTGTTGGGTCTTGTTGGTGGGCTTAGAGCAGAGCCAGCTAGCAGAAACACGCTCCGGATGGAACAGGCTGGGACCAGGCAGTGTGCAGCTGAAATACTCCACACCTCAGACCGTTCAGAAGTGTGACTGTAGACTGGACAGGTCAGAGGTCAGAGGTGTGACTGTAGACTGGACAGGTCAGAGGTGACTGTAGACTGGACAGGTCAGAGGTGTGACTGTAGACTGGACAGGTCAGAGGTCAGAGGTATGACTGTAGACTGTACAGGTCAGAGGGAGAACAAATGTCAGATTTTGTCAAACCTCAGTGAGGCCAGAGGATAGGCCTGGTCCTACTTCCTGGTGCAGATTATTGCAGTTGGACTTTGACAGACCTTCAGACCTACTCCACCTGCCACCTGCAGAAGATCTACTTCACCTTCACAAGGTCTGCTTCACCTTAAACCTTCAGATCTACTCCACCTGTAAAACACTCCAGACAGTCACAGAAACAAAGTAACTTTGAAGAGAACTCACCATCTTCAGTATACTTGTGTTACCACACACTACTGTGTGCAGCTCCACCTGTCTGCTCCTCCACCTGTCTACGGCTCCTCCACCTGTCTGCTCCTCCACCTGTCTGCTCCTCCACCTGTCTGCTCCTCTATCTGCTCCTCCACCTGTCTGCTCCTCCACCTGTCTGCTCCTCCACCTGTCTACAGCTCCTCCACCTGTCTACAGCTCCTCCACCTGTCTGCTCCTCCACCTGTCTACAGCTCCTCCACCTGTCTACAGCTCCTCCACCTGTCTACACCTGTCTGCTCCTCCACCTGTCTGCTCCTCCACCCGTCTCCACCTGCCTCTGTAGATCAGGCTTTTCAACAGCCAAACTATGGAAGTTTTTTTGGTGCCAGTATTCAAAATGAGAATTCAAAGTGCAATTTAGAATTGCAATTTTTAAAATGAGAACTTCTTAAGCAATAACTGTGTGTAATCTTCATTTCTAATGTGCTTGTAAAAATTGCAATTGGCAAATTGTATTTTAAAAAACAAATTGACAATCCATTTTGTGAATTAAATTCTCACTTTGACAGTTGCATTTGCCACTTTTCAAGTTACATTTTAAATTAAACCACATTAGATTGCATTGCACGGACGCCATGCTAGCAGCAGCAGCCTAGATTCAAGGCTCCCGTCCGAAAACTAAAAATTTAACTGACAACTTCATTTATTCTCGGTATTTTAGTGATTTCAAAGCAGAAAAGATGAGTGGGACAAACAAGCAGCCCAAAAGCTCGAGCAGACGTGAACATATTAAAGCAGACGCGGAGGAAAAAAGACCTCACAGCCCGGCTAATGCTAACGATGGAGCCACCGCCACAGGTACGCTACATAGCACTGAAATGGCTGAGCTACTGGCCGAACTGAAGAATGTCCGAAAGGAGAATCAAGACGGACACAAAGAAACAAAACAATCGCTGGACCGACTTGGACTATCAGTCGAGGAATTAAAGACGAAAATCCTGGGACACGAAAAACGACTTAACGAAGCGGAAACAAGAATTAGCGAAGTGGAGGACCGGGGGATGAGACACGAACGTACATTACGTTATCTGCTTCACCGAGAGCTGGAGCTCACAACACGTTGCGAAGACTTACAAAACAGACTGAGACGCAACAATCTGAGAATCTATCAGGTCCCGAGGGTCGAGAAGGACGAGACACGGTGGGCTTTGTACAAGATTTGATACGCACTGTCTTAAATAAACCGGACATGGAGTTGAAGATTGAGAGGGCGCACCGGGCACTTGTGTCCAGATCCAATGACCCTACAGCCACCCCCAAGGTCGATCATTGTGAGATTCCTCGACTTTACTGTTAAAGAAAATGTCATTCGATTGGCGTGGAGCCAGAAGAAAACTGTGTTTGAAGACAAACCAGTGTATTTTCATCACGACTACTCCCCTGACTTGCAGAGAAGGAGAACGCGTGTACGACAGGTGATCAAACAATTGAAAGCAAAAGGAATCAACGCGAAATGCCCATATCCCGCTCAACTTCGGATACAACTGGTAACAGGAGAGAAGACTTTTCCAACACTCACCGAGGCTGCCGACAAACTACAGGAGCTGGGCATTGCGGTGCGAACGGAGGATCGGGAGCAGATGGAGAAAGTGGCCAAATATGACAAGTGGAAACAACCAAGAGATGCTCGCAGAGGAGAAGAGACACTACCAGCGGTAGATTTTTATGCCTTTTTTAAGAGCACACAATAGAAGGTACAATAGGAATAAAGGCAATCAGAAGAGAAGGACTTGAATAATAAACTGTATGACTTGTTGAAAGCCGAGAATCTTATTTTTGAGTCAATGTAAAAATAGGATGTCAGTTATGTGACTATAAATTTATATCTTAATTTCGGATGGTTAAGAGAAATGATAGAGTGTAATGCACTCAATTAGCGGTCTGTCCTTACTAAGGAGACTGCAATGGCTTATTGCCCTTTGTTTATCCCAGAGATAACTTGTCACATATCTCTGCCCTTATACAAACGGGAGCTGGTTCAGTTAAGACCAGCTGGTTATGTGGAAGTTCGAGTTGTTATGGCACAAGTTCTGCCTATGTTGAGTGTTCCTTTTTTCTTGACAAACGTTCTGGGTTGTATTAATCAGGTAATTAATGTGGTCAAAAAGCAAACCAAAGACAGTTATTTGATTACAGACTATTCCTACTTTTATATGGTTGTGGTTAATTTAGTAAGCTATAACATAAAAGGTATTAATAATCCCATCAAGCGCAAAAAACTTTTTGGGCAGTTAAAAAACTTGAATTGCTCTATAGCGTTGATCCAAGAAACACATCTGTCGGAGAGAGAACATTTAAAATTGAAACGTGAATGGGTAGACCAGGTTTATAGTGCTTCATGTAAAAATGGAAAAAAAAAAGAGGAGTGGCAATTCTTTTTCATAAATCTATGTTTTTTCAGCTCAAAGAATCTATTAATGACGATGAAGGGAGATATGTTATGGTCGTCGGCAAAATCGACAACACAGAAGTGACCATACTCAACTTGTACGCTCCCAACGAGGACAGTCCTCAATTTTTTATAAAAATAGCATCTATCTTGGCTGACAAGAGTAGAGGAATGATAATTGTAGGCGGAGATTTCAATTGTACACTAAATAGGAAACAAGACAAATTGCCAAGTGATGTTGGACCCAAACTTAAAAAGACAATCGCATTGCAGGGAATGTTAGAGGAACTGGGCTTGGTAGATATATGGCGTACTCACCACCCAAGGGAAAGGGATTTTACTTTTATGTCCCAGGTTCATGGAACTTATTCAAGGATAGATTTTTTTGCCATATCCAAAAAAGAATCATATAGAGCTCTGGACAGTAAAATTGAGCCAATCACAATATCAGATCATGCACCTGTCATATTACATATATCATTGGGCTCAGATGAACGATTTAAATATTGGAGGATTAATGTGTCCCTGTTGACTGATCCAAATGTATGCCAGGAACTCAAATCTGGCCTGGAAGAATACTTCAATTTCAATGATGTGGACAATATTACTCCTTCTATTTTATGGGAGGGGGCTAAGGCAGTAATGCGAGGGAGATTATAGCCATATCAGCAAGAATTAAAAAACAAAGACAGAACGAACAACACAAACTGGAAATAGAAATTGAGACACTGCAAAATCAACACAAAAAACACAAGATAAAAAAAACCTTCAAATTATTACAGGAAACGAGACAAAAATTAAATGATCTTCTTACTTACAAAGCGGAGGGAGCACTTAGATTTACAAATAGAAAATATTATGAGATGGGCAACAGGTCAAGTAGATTACTTGCATTCCAGTTAAAAAAGCTCAATCAAGTCGAATTGTGACTAAAATCAAACACCCACAAACTAATCAGTCAATCACGCAGCCTAAAAAAATAGCTGAAGCCTTTGCAACATATTATACCTCATTGTATGAGAAACAAGATCAACCAGATAAAACAGAAAAGATAAGAACATTTTTAGAACCTCTCAATATGAATAAACTGACTGATGAAGAGGCAGCCGACTTAGAAAAACCCATTGCAGAAAAAGAAGTTAGAGAAACTATTCTTAAATTGAAAAATAACAAGTCACCGGGAGTAGATGGCTTTTCTACTGAATACTATAAGTCATTTATAAATGAACTCTCCCCAGCACTTACTAAATTATATAACTATGCACTAGATGGTAAAGACCCACCTGCCTCGTGGACAGAGGCCATAATAACAGTAATCAAAAAAGAAGGTAAAGATCCAACTTTATGTACAGGGTACAGGCCATAAGTCTCTTATGTGTTGACCTAAAATTCTAACTAGTATTTTAGCTAAAAGAATACAAAAATATATAAAGAATTTGGTTAAATCAGATCAAACTGGCTTTATCAATGGCCGTTATGGCTCAAATAACATTAGAAGAACTCTAAATCTACAATCTCTTGCTATCTCAAGAAAACAACCATCGATGCTTCTCAGCCTAGATGCTGAGAAAGCATTCGATCGAGTAGACTGGCTATATCTTCAACACGTCTTGCAAAACATGGGATTTGGGGAAAAATTTGTTAATTGGGTAATGCTATTTTATCAAAATCCAAAATCAAGGGTAAGGGTCAATGGATATTGTTCAGATTATTTTAATCTGGGCAGAGGGACCAGACAGGGAGATGGGCTTAGTCCGGTTTTGTTCGCTTTAAGCATTGAACCTCTTGCGGAGACAGTGAGACAGAACCTCACATTCACGGAATAAGAGATGAGAGTGATATTCAGCACAAAATTGCTCTATTCGCAGACGATGTGCTGCTATATATGGAGGACCCATTGGTGTCAATCCCTGCACTGCTGAAATGCTTAAATGATTATGGCTCCATCTCTGGATTTAAAATCAATGAAAATAAATCTGAAGCCATGATGCTATCTGGATCTTGGCCAGAGCAAC
The DNA here is from genome assembly GCA_038363315.1 of Mugilogobius chulae. Classification (NCBI taxonomy): domain Eukaryota; kingdom Metazoa; phylum Chordata; class Actinopteri; order Gobiiformes; family Gobiidae; genus Mugilogobius; species Mugilogobius chulae. The sequence goes on from CM076415.1 coordinate 3,082,208, forward strand.
TAAACACAACTGCATCATTTAAACGAACTAACCAAGGTTTTAGGTACCTGGGAATCACTCTTCCACCCAATCCAAATCAATTGTTCACGTCAAACTATAATAAATTAATTGCACAAATCAGAGCAGATTTGCAAAAATGGGAGGTTTTGCCGCTGTCTTTATTTGGTAGAATTGAGACTATTAAAATGAACATATTGCCAAGACTCCTATATTTATTTCAGTCACTACCTGTATGGGTTCCAGTGTCCACATTTAATCAGTTAGATAAATTGTTCATCAAATTTATATGGCAAAACAAAAGGCCAAGAGTTAGATTGAAGTTGTTGTGCTCTCCAAAGGACAGAGGTGGAGCTTCCCTCCCAAACTTAAAATACTATTACTGGGCTGCTCAATTAACTGCCATAACTCAGTGGATCAATAACGATCAAGAAGTTACCTGGGTCCAAATAGAACAAAAATCATTATCGGGGTTGGTCTGTCAGTATTACCATTCTTAAGTCAAATATTTTGGAGAAAACTCAAGTTAAAAATACATGGATCAAACATACATTAAGAATATGGAACTGTGTAAGAAAGAAACTTGGTGGCACAACCTCCCTAACAAGGGCTATGCCCATAGCTGGAAACATAGACTTTCAACCATCAATATGGGATAGTGGATTTAAAAGATGGATGAGTTGTGGCCTAAGTACTGTTAATAAACTTTTTGAGGGCAATAATTTAAAGTCTTTTGCTCAATTACAACACAGTTTTCACTGCCACCTAGGGACCATTATCGGTACTTACAAATAAGGCACTATCTTAAAAGTCATGATGAATGGGAGAAAATTAAAACAGAACCGTCAGGTATTGAACAGTATTTTATTTCGATACAAGAAAAACGTCTGCCGACAAAGAAACACGTGTCTTTAATATACAAAATGTTGATGGGAGATTTGGGAGAAGCTACGTGGGATATAAAAAATAAATGGGAATTAGAGCTAAATGTAATTATTGATGACAAGACATGGACGGATATGTGCGTGGTCAGCCACAAAGATATTAACAGTAATTTATGGAAAGAATTTGACTGGAAATTAAAACAAGATATTTTAGAACACCATTTATAATTTCTCAATTCTATAAAAACATTTCCCCATTATGTTGGAGAAACTGTGGTATGGTGGCTGACCACTCACATATTTTCTGGGATTGCCCAGTTCTTACAAACTATTGGCAGAACATAAAAATTGAAATAGAAAAAAATTTACCTGTCCAACTTCTAATGGAACCGATGTTGTATGTACTTGGGATATTTTCAGATATGAAATGTGAAAGAGATCAACAATATATACTTCGTATCCTCCTCCTCATAGCACGTAAGATGACAACTGTGAACTGGAGAAAACCTTCTCCTCCAACAAGGACGGAATGGAGACAGAGACTAAAACAAGTTCACACAATGGAACAACTGACAGCCAAACTTCAAATGAAAACTGAACTGTTCTTACAACGATGGACTCCTGTGACCATGTATCTAAACAGCTGTTAAGACAATAACCCTTTGTCAAGAATTGTTTTGAACGTTATGTTTTGAAATGATTAATAAATCAAAGTTCAAAAAAAAAGATTGCATTGCACATTTATTTGGTGTTTTAGAGACAAGATTCAATTTGAAATGTCAATGTTCAATTTAGATTTGTATCTCAAAAATGACTATGTAATCTGCAATGTTAATATGTATTTATTGTTTAAGCATTTGGCAACTATTACTTTAATTTAAAATTTGGCAATCCATTTTGCAAATTCAAATTGCAATTTGACAAATTAATTCTCAGTTTGACAATAGAATTTGCCACGTTTCAACTTACATTTCAAATTAAACCACATTAGATTGCATTGCACATTTATATGGTGTTTTAGGGACAATATTTAATTTGAAATGTCAATGTTCAATTTAGATTTGCATTTTAAACATGACTATGTAGTTTGCAATTTTAATATGTTTTTTTTTTAAAAGCATTTGGCAATTATACTTTTAATTTAGAATTTGACAATCCATTTTGCAAATTGACATCTCACTTTTCCATTGACTTTGACAGTTTGCAAGTCCTCTTTGAATATTGGCACAGATAAACCACATTGAAATGCAATTGCAATAAAAACTCATCTTGCAAACTGACAAAACCACTTGTCAAAGTGAAATGGCAAAACAAGATGGCAAAATGAGATGACAAGTGGGATGTCAATTTGCAAAAAATGCTAAATGCTTTATTTTAAAAATACATATTAAATTGCAAATTACATAGTCATTTTTAAAATGCAAATCTAAATTGAACATTGACATTTCAAATTGAATATTGTCTCTAAAATACCATATAATGCAATCTAATGTTTAATTTGAAACGTAAGTTGAAATGTGGCAAATTCTATTGTCAACTGAGAATTCATTTGTCAATTGCAATTTGAATTTGCAAAATGGATTTTAAATTAAAGTAATAATAGCCAAATGCTTAAAAAACAAACAAACAAAAAAAACTTATTAGCATTGCAGATTACATAGTCATTTTTGAGATACAAATCTAAATTGAACATTGACATTTCAAATTGAATATTGTCTCTAAAACACCATATAAATGTGCAATGCAATCTAATGTGGTTTAATTTGAATTGTAAGTTGAAAAGTGGCAAATGCAACTGTCAAAGTGAGAATTTAATTCACAAAATGGATTGTCAATTTGTTATTTAAAATACAATTTGCCAATTGCAATTTTTACAAGCACATTAGAAATGAAGATTACACACAGTTATTGCCTAAGAAGTTCTCATTTTAAAAATTGCAATTCTAAATTGCACTTTGAATTCTCATTTTGAATACTGGCACCAAAAAACTTCCATAGCCAAACCTCAGTCCTGTAGTTTGACTTGGTCTTATATAGTATGTGGTCTTATAGCGCCATCTAGCGGGCAATAAGGGTAACTGCAGGTCATTCAAACCCATGTGCAGACCAGCTCACACACTGACACAGGTCTGACTGAAAAGACCCTGTGACCAGGAGGTCAGAGGTTCCAGTCTTTGTGGGTAGAACAGATGGATTCTCTCTGATAAAACCTGGGCCAGGACACTTGTCAGTGTGCAGAATGCAGATGTGTCTCTGTGTGTGCTTTAGTGCTATTATTCAGTCTAACAAGTGTTAGGCTTGGAGGCAGCACAGCTGGAGCAGCGTGGTCTCCAACCTGTAGCTTGGGAGCTGCAGTAGCTCGCACCACCTTTCAAGTAGCTCGCCAAAGAATTTTAGAAACATACAAAAAATGCTTTATTACTTATATTTTATTTATGACATGCCTATTTCTACAGTAAATATATCTTGAGAGGCCTAAATGTGTCCCTTTCTAAATAGATTTAGGCTAAGTTTTCACGTAGGCCTCTTAACGATGCCACAGTTAACTTCAGTTTTTGGTCATGGCTAAATGTAGTAGTTTTCTTTTGCAAAGTTGCTGTCCTGGTGAAAAAGGTCGGAGACCCCTGAGCTAAAGAAACGAAACACAAGGTTTATCTGACCAACTTCTACATGACAGTAAAGAGCAACATGTGATTAGTCTGGAAGTAAGTGAACAACAAAGCCTATTTAATCATTGTTTGTCCTGCGATGAAGGCCAGTAGGCTGAAAGGCGTTGCCATGCCATAGTTAATAAAGGCATTTTATTTAAAAAGAGAGTGCCTTAGGTTTTTCTGTAAGTCGATGCATATTTAATCATTATTTTAGCTACATTTTATTTTTTTTTATTACTGCGGGAATGATGTAACTGAACATGTCCTTCGTTCTCATGCCCTGCTTCCACAGGCCTTGTGTCTGTTATGATTCATTTGAACATTAACAAAATATTTTCTGTGTAAATACTTTTGAATAAAAAGAAGACATAAGAAACAGAATGTGCTGCTGATGAAGGACAGAGAACAAGTCAGAAGTCTTACATAGCATTCATCAAGATTTGGGGACATTATTTATTGTAAAGTAATAAACCAATTCGTTGTTGCTTTATGATTAGATACACGCTAAAAAGGTATCTAAGGCTTCCGAACAATTATTCTGCTTTTCTTAACAGACCAAATCATAACTTTCTCCAGCTAAGATCAGACAAGACTGAGATTATCATCTTTGGCCCACAGAAACACAGAGAAGTGTCAGCAGTCACCTTCAGTCTCTCGCTCTAAAAACCTACAAGTCAGTTAGAAATCTGGAGGTAATAATGGAATCAGACTTGAACTTTAACAGCCACATTAAGTCAATTACATCAGCAGCTTTTTACATCTAAAAACATCACTAAAATTAAAGATATAGTGTCAAAGCCCGACTTGGAGAGACTTATCCATGCATTTGTCTCCAGTAGGTTAGACTATTGCAACGGCCTGCTCACCGGCCTATCCAAACAGGCTGTAAAACAGCTGCAGTACATCCAGAACCAGGAAGTACCATCACATTAGTCCTGACCAGAACCAGGAAGTACCGTCACATTAGTCCTGACCAGAACCAGGAAGTACCGTCACATTAGTCCTGACCAGAACCAGGAAGTACCATCACATTAGTCCTGACCAGAACCAGGAAGTACCGTCACATTAGTCCAGACCAGAACCAGGAAGTACCATCACATTAGTCCTGACCAGAACCAGGAAGTACCGTCACATTAGTCCAGACCAGAACCAGGAAGTACCATCACATTAGTCCTGACCAGAACCAGGAAGTACCATCACATTAGTCCTGACCAGAACCAGGAAGTACTGTCACATTAGTCCAGACCAGAACCAGGAAGTACCATCACATTAGTCCAGACCAGAACCAGGAAGTACCATCACATTAGTCCAGACCAGAACCAGGAAGTACCGTCACATTAGTCCTGACTAGAACCAGGAAGTACCGTCACATTAGTCCTGACCAGAACCAGGAAGTACCATCACATTAGTCCTGACTAGAACCAGGAAGTACCATCACATTAGTCCTGACCAGAACCAGGAAGTACCATCACATTAGTCCTGGCCAGAACCAGGAAGTACCATCACATTTAGTCCTGACCAGAACCAGGAAGTACCATCACATTAGTCCTGACCAGAACCAGGAAGTACCATCACATTAGTCCTGACCAGAACCAGGAAGTACCATCACATTAGTCCTGTGATTAGACCTTTACACTGGCTTCCAGTGGCTCAGAGAATAGACTTTAAAACAGCTCTGCTTGTGTTTAAGTCTCTCCATGGACTAGCACCAAAGTACATCTCTGACATGTTAGTGCGTTATGAACCATCTCAGGGACCGGCCTCCTGCTGGTAGCCAGAAAAAAAAGAGTCAGGACTAAACAGGACAATAAAAACACGGACCAGAGTCAGGACTAAACACGGACCAGAGTCAGGACTAAACACGGACCAGAGTCAGGACTAAACACGGACCAGAGTCAGGACTAAACACGGACCAGAGTCAGGACTAAACATGGACCCAGAGTCAGGACTAAAACAACGGAACCAGAGTCAGGACTAAACAGGACCAGAGTCAGGACTAAACACGGACCAGAGTCAGGACTAAACACGACCAGAGTCAGGACTAAACGGACCAGAGTCAGGACTAAACAGACAAGTCAGGACTAAACAACGATGGACCAGAGTCAACTAAACAAAGATCAGGACTAAACAGGACCAAGTCAGGACTAAACGTGGACCAGAGTCAGGACTAAACGTGGACCAGAGTCAGGACTAAACTGGACCAGAGTCAGTGACTAAACATGGACCAGAGTCAGGACTGGACAGAGTCAGGACTAACACGGACCAGAGTCAGGACTAAACACGGACCAGAGTCAGGACCTAAACACGGACCAGAGTCAGGACTAAACATGGACCAGAGTCAGGACTAAACACGGACCAGAGTCAGGACTAAAACAGTGGACCAGCCAGATCAGGACTAAAACAAGACGTACCGACAGAGTCAGGACTACGACCAGGTCAGGACTAAACGTGGACCAGAGTCAGGACTAAACGTGGACCAGAGTCAGGACTAAACGTGGACCAGAGTCAGGACTAAACGCGGACCAGAGTCAGGACTAAACACGTGGACCAGAGTCAGGACTAAACCGGACCAGAGTCAGGACTAAACACGGACCCAGAGTCAGGACTAAACACGGACCAGAGATAACACCAGAGTCAGGACTAAACAACGGACCAGAGTCAGGACTAAACACGGACCAGAGTCAGGACTAAACACGGACAGAGTCAGGACTAAACACGGACTCAGGAAGTCAGAGGACTAAAACATGGACCAGAGTCAGGACTAAACCGGACAGAGTCAGGACTAACTGACCAGATCGGAAAAAAAAAAACTAAACAGGAAAAAAAAAAAAAAAAAAAAAAAAAAAAAAAAAAAAAAAAAAAAAAAAAAAAAAAAAAAAAAAAAAAAAAAAAAACCAGAGTCAGGACCTCCACTGTGACAATGTTTAAATCTCTGCTCATTTCCTTTTATCTGTGCATATGACTCAAATGCTTTGTCTGCACTCTTTTTTTCTTTTAAAGTAATTTGTATGATTATAATTTATGTTTTAATAATGCTGTTTTGTTTTGTAATTTTGATGCATATTTTCCTGCCTCATAAAGCACTTAGAATTGCTTTGTGTATGACTTGTGCTGTACAAATACATTTGCCTTGCCTTATTTGTCTTCAATATGAAACAGGAGTTTGCTTTAGTCCAGCTGTAGAAAAAGTTTGTTCACTGTTGTTTCTACTTCATCTTACTTTGTTAAATGTTCAGTTTGGTTGTGATAAGTTTAAGTTTTTAACATGTTGTTCCTTCCGTTCCATCTTTCCTGTCTGTTCTTCACTTTACTGATGAGGTTTAGACTTGCGAGTGTAAATGAGCCGAGTGTAGAAGAAAAAATACTACAGCAAAGCAAACTGTCAATCATCCTTTTATTCCCTGATTGGTTGTCAGAACAAGCATCACTTCCCTCACACAGGAAGTCATCTTAAATCCATCTGACACGTTGTGTTCTCAGTTTTAAAGCAAAAAAAGAAAAAGCTGAAAAGAATCCCAGCAGTTTGAAGCCTAGTTTAGTTCTAAAACAGAATGATTCAATCTTTATTAACTGCACCTCAATGAGCCTGAATGAACTCCTAATGAAGCATGAACACCTTCATTATGAACACATGACAAGGAATAAAAAGTGTAATAAGAATTCATATTTACTTAAAGGAGACCTGTTGTGTTTTTCTAACTTTAGTCTTAAACTAGAGCATGTGCAGATCAGTGTTTGACCTTTGCTCATTGTAAACACACAGTTGATCTAAAACAGCTCTGTTGACTTCCTGTTCTGTTGTTCTCTTCTTTATATTGTTTAGAAGTTCTCTAAACCTGACAAGAAGCACAACAGATTTGTCACTGTTTCCAAGGTAACCATTGTTTTTTGACGTTTAGCTCGAAGCCCTACACCTAAATCCTAAATTCTAACCTTAAGAAAATATGTACTAAGCCTTAATTAAATGCTTCAATCATTAATTGTTTGATTTTTTAGGCTCATTAAGATGCAGTTATTACAAAATGGTAAAAGACATTCCATCCAAACTGCAGAGACAGAGGTTCTGTTGTATTTCAGCCTGTCCAGACACTTGTTCAGACTTTAGTAGAATGACCAGTGTGGGTCATGTTGTTGTGGTGGTGGCAGCCATCTTGAAAGTAGAAATGCAGTTCTAATTGAAAACAATATTGTGTAAAAACAAGATCACATACGTACATCGTAGAATAAAGAGTGTGTTTTAGTATTTTAGTTTAGTTTTCTGTCTGCGTCTGAAACGTGGACAGCATTATTCATCCTTAAACACTGCACTGGGCTGGATCTGATGCACAGTTAGAGCTGGGGCGGGCGATTTATCAAAGTTCAGACAAAATTATCAATGTTGTTTTGAAGATCTGCAAAAACTGAATATCGAGTTTATCGTGCAGTAAAAACATGTTGCAAAAGAGCTAATTTACAAAAAAAAAAAAGTGATGATGCACTCTTAAAACAAGGCAGGTTTAAATACCTATCTACTGTATCAGAATCAGCTTTATTAAACAGGAAAATGAGTTGTATAATGGGAGATTTTGTGATAACTTTGACACATTTTCGTCTGATAATTAAACACACTAGAACAAATGGCAAACTTAAATGAGAAAACAAGCGGACTATGTGTGGTCTGGTTTGAAACTGAACAAACATAAAATATCTAATTTTTCTCATCTTGTGTTCATGAGATAACTAAATTTACTTGTTCTACGTCATTGTCAAACCGGCTCAAACCACGTTAAACCAACCTCATTCCATCAATTTTAAACTCATTAGAATATTTAGGGTTGTGTTTTTTTCAGTGTAACTCATTTGAAAACAGAATTTAACACATTTATGTTGAACTGACAAAATATCGTCAAAATATCGGGATCGAGATTTGCATCGTGCATGTACCTGTAGTTCACATTGTAAAGGGCTTTGATTGGCAGGCCACTATCAATAATAATCAGAAATCATCCAGAGGGCCACAAGAAATCCTCTGAAGGACCACATTTGGCTCCTGGGCCGCAGTTTGACGCCCCTGCTGTTATAGCTAAAACTAAAAGTCAGCTCATTTCACATTAGTTTGGTTGAACAGAAGCAAAAATAAATATACAAATATGAAAAGACTCCCAAGTTTTCTGGTGGAATCTTCCAACATGTCGCTGGAACTGGACATTTGTTGCTATAGGTTACCATGGCTACACTGTCTCTAGTCATTCACCTGGCAGTGGTTCAAACTTTTTACACCAACTTCAACGTTTGGCTTTCAAAGTGAATCCGATACAGTCGGTAACGCACCATGTTTGGGGGCGTGGCCTGCTGTGGGGAAATCTTATGTTGAGGCACGAGAAGCGATACTGTTTCTCTCTTTTAAGACGTTTTCTGGCCAATCAAGTGGAGTCACAACCAGGTTTAACTGGAGCTGGTTGAAGTTATCTCAGAAAAGTAAACAGATAAAGAAAGACATTAAACACACCAGGCGCTAGCATCATCGTTAGCATTTAGCTCGCTGCTACCGTTAGCATTGTTGAATATATTTATTTCCATTTTTGGAGCGTTGGATCACTTTAATCATCTCCAGGTCTTTTGTCTATATTTGACTCAATATATTTCCTTAAGTCCACATTAGCTGTTGTAGTTGTTGAGCAGTGAGTGACAAAACGGTTGTTCTGCTGCACTGTTCATGTTAAGTTTCCCCCACAGAGGTTCGTTAGTATCTACAACAACAGCAAGCAACAGATCAGGAAGAGAAGCTAAAGCCTAAAGAGGATCAAAGTATGATAAAATATTCCCCCTGCAGATGTGTCCCTGAGCGCCACCACGAGTACACGTACCACAGTTTGAGAAACACTGGTCTATGTCGTATTTGCTGCTCAAACTCAACGATGCAGAGTGGGGTGAGGTATTAGTGACGTGTAGTGAAGCCTGTCTGATGTACTGTATAAAGTCTTTACACTGGATTAAAAAGTGCTCGTAAAGAGAAGAGTCCTCGTAAGATGAACTTGGTGTGCGCTCCTGAAGTGGATGTTCGGTCAGACCGGACACTTGTCTTTGGCGTCGGGGTGATGGGACAGAGGGGAGCTGTAGTCCGAGTTCCAGTCCCGTTCAAACACCCTTCTGAGCTGCTCCTGGACCGTGGCTCCTGTTTCAGACTGAGGCGGCTGCTGCACCACCAGAGCTACACCCGCTGTGTTCACAAAGTAGTCCCCAGACCAGTTGGACGTTCCTGGGAAAACAGACAGATTGAGCTAAACCAGGGGGTACTCTTTTTCTCAAAGGGCCAAATTAGCAGATTTTTAGCTTAGCCAAACAAAATGTTTTACACTTAAGTGTTCTGGGCCCCAAAGGGTCGCTGCTAGCTGTTTGGGTGCCCTATGCAAAGTTCAAAAGATTAGTCTGGACAAAAAGACTAGATTCATGGTTTGTGTTTCCCTCTGAAAGAAATTAAACATAAATATGGAAAGATCCACCGTATTTTGCTGTGGTAATTAGTGTGGTCGAATCTGCAGATGTGTCCTATTGACACAAAAAAAGATTGGCTAAGAGCTTGTGAGTGGTAGAACATGTTCTTGTTTGCAAAACGGTTCCAGAGTCTTTGATTTTGCGCTGTGTGCTACGAATCATCCGGCACATGTGTCTAGACCAGACTTTTCTGTCGCGGGACAATGAGAGAATGTGGTCTCCAGTCATTATGGGCCGTGTCTAAACAGAAGCCTCAATTCCTGCATTTCCGCTTGTTTTTATTTGAATTGTCAGTGGTCATGTTGCTCTGCAGGCAGCAGACGGGAGGGCACTGGGCCCCAACAAGTTTGTTTGGAATTTAAAACGTTTAAAAACTTGGCTTTTAACCCTAACCTGTTTTAAGATAAACCTAATGAACCTGACCACCCTTTTGTGGGACTAACTATACCCCTGGTGGACCAAATTTGGCCTCCACTCATCTAAACTGGTTCACACAAACATTTTTGGAGACTAAGCTGGAATATGGTTAAATTAATACTGATCTTTTGTTTTTCAGATACTCAACACAGTGAAAATCATGATTATCCCCAATTAGCAATTCATGCAAGTTTAAAATTAGATTTCTTAAACTTAATCAAATCAACTTAAAGTCCATACGACAGATTATAACATTTTTCTACAACCAGTGGCACTACTGGGTTGTTGGGAGGAGGTCTCTTTCTCTTCCACAAACTGGATTCTTACAAAAATAGAATTTCTTCATTCATTAATTTTCTACTGCTTGTTCTCCTTCGGGGCGGTGGGTGATTGGAGGCTGTCCCAGTGACTTTGGGTCATAAGCGGGAGAACACCAGCCTTTGTGGAAAGGTCAGTGCTGGATAGTCAGGTCCGGAGGGACAGTGAGTGGGTTGACATGGTAAATCACCGTCCCTCTGGATCCCACTATCTGGCACAGAGGTGTCCAAAGCGGAGGGCCTTATGAAACATGACAGCTAAGTGAATCATGTTGCACTTACTTTTGATGAACCATCTCTTTTAATACGACCTTAAACTTCATTTTAGGTGTATATAGCATGAAGTTATGTTAGTTTGACTGAGGTTGTTGAATTGCTCTTTATTGACTACAAAAAGTCAACTTTGTGTAATTTGGGCTAGTTTAGCAGGACGTCTGAGGGCCAACAAACATCGGTCCAAAGGCCTCGTTTGGCCCTAGGGTCGCAGTTTGGACATTCCTGATTTAGCATTTACCATGTGGAAACATCATCATGGGGCTCGTTCACTTCACAGTAGGCAGGACTTTTGGACTGAACCAATCCCTGCTTTTTAGTCATTCTGTGTCAAATACAGAGTAAACACGGGTCAGTGATTGTTGACATTTAGGGAAGGTCACGAGTCAATGTGGGCGTGGCCGCTCACTAACTCAACCAAACTAGCTCTCATGGTTTTTTCTATCGGGGCCTCATTGCCAAAATCCAAAGCTTCTTCTTGGTGGAGGCTTTTAGGAACTAACCCTAATCTTCCCAAACCTGTGACAAACCCAGTCACAGGCTGAGTCAGTGATGTTTGAACCACACAGGGTCACATAACATCCATATACAGTCTGTTAAGTCAACTCACTTCACTCCTGTTCACTGACTGAACTGAAAACTGCCCAGAGAGATCAGGAGATGTTGATTTGACTCAATCAGCGAGTCGAATCCACAAAACCAAAACCACTCCATTCTAATTTATATTGATTAAGAATCTTTGCTTGAAATGTTTGAAAGACAGCTTGTAATTCCACAGCAGAGTTTTGGGACCGTGTGTGTCAGACTCATGCGTACCTATGTAGGCCACTTTGTCTGTGACCATGTACTTGTTGTGGTTGACTCTGGCAAAAGGAATCTCCTTCTGTGCAGCCGTCGCCGGAACTACAAACAGCCTCTGCAAAAGAATAAAACAAACAGCCTCAGGTCAGAGCTCCACAGACCAGAACACAAGTCAACACAGACACGTGGGCGGGGATAGGGGGTAGGTGAAACAGGACTTCTGGATGGATTATGAGGTTTTGAGAGTTTCTAATGGGAGTTTGTAGTTCTAGACCCAAGAGGAGGGCTTCATAAAGCTGCATGATTTGGGACAAATTTTGAATTTTTCTGACCATTAGTGCGATTGTGATTCAATTTGCATTTTTAGTTTTAGTGATTTAATGCTGGTCTGTGATCACACAGGTGCAGTGTGATTTTCACACTGCAAACACAACTGTGAACAGACAAATGGATAAAAGAATCACATGTCCGTTGTTTAGTAGTCATATCTGCAGGTCAAAGCCTGAACTGGCTAAACAAGTGAAGGCCTGGTCAGTGTTCACATGAGAGACCGACCGAACATCACACTGTGTCCCTGGGCAAGAAATGTGCTTTAAATAGAGACAATTGACCTTTAAAGTGAGAACATGTCTGTACATAATGATGGAGAAAATTTGCCTGGAAAATCCAGACGATATATTAAAAATATATCGTCTGGCCAACGTGTCCCTCTTTCGGATTTCTGTAGCCGTGATTGACAGATTCATTAGCCAATCAGAGACACGCATTTTCCGCCGTGTAAAAAAACAACATGGCTGCTCCCGACAAAAAAAAAACATGAACAAAATCTCAGGTGGAACTGAAAAACATCACAGATTTTGAAGCAAAAACAATTTGAATGTGAGGTGAGTGAAGTTAGATTTTGGTCTAAATGACAGACGACCAATCAGCTCCTTCGTTTCATCTGCGTCACGCTAATAAACTCATCTGATTGTCCGGTACGATGTATTTATTTAATTTAACCAGGGAAGTCCTTGCCTGACCAGTCAACCCCTCCTACATTCTGTTTGAATGCAGAAGGGTCTGAAACTGAAGAGATAGCCCCCCCCCCGCCCTTTCCCCTCCACTTTTTTCTAACCGTCTCAAAATATTCAAGATGGCGGACGTACCTGATAGATCATTGTTTTCGGCTCTAGCTTCGGTTTTGAACAATTAGGAACGTGTTCAGAGCCTTCACATAGGTCACTGCTCCATTGAAAATCCTCGCGCTACATATTTACTATACCAACCGGTTTAGCGCGTCGCTGCATCGGGGGAATTTCCGGGTTTTCTGTGATTGGTTCATTCCACGGTCGGAAAGCCCGTCCTCGCAATTGAACCCCGGCGCTCTGATCCCAGACCCTTACGTCTTTGGACAGTGTCTGTCAAGCTTGTAGGGACTGGCTGGTCAGGCAAGGGAAGTCCCACTGAGATTCAGAATCTCTTTTACAGAGGAGTCCTGGGGGAAGGGTCAGGGAGGCATTAATGGACATGTTTTTAGTTGTAGGAGGAAACCGGAGTACCCGAGGAAACCTACGCAGACAGGGGAGAACATGCAACCTCCACATAGAAAGGCCCCGGGTCGACTGGGAATCGAACCCAGAACCTTCTTGCTATGAGGCCAGAGCGCTAACCCTGCCCACCGTGTCCCCGGTGGATTGTAGATTTGATCACTAAACAGATTTGAGTTTGTGGCAGCTGAAGAGAGAGGCTCACCACTTGGACGTCCAGTTTGCCGCGCGGGTCCTGCAGCGAGGCCAGCGACCTGAGGAAGGGGAACATGACGGGCTGAGTACTGGCCCCAGCAGCTGATCAGCAGACGACCGCTACAACGCCGCTCGTGAGCGGTACGCCGCCCGCGCAGAGCCCGAGTCGATGCTGTCCCAGAACCTGACCTCAGAACAGTAGACACAGACGATCAGACACATCAGACACATCAGACACATCAGACACACATCAGACACACAGGATCAGACACATCAGACACATCAGACCAGCACATCAGACACATCAGACACACAGGATCAAGACACATCAGAACAAATCAGACACATCAGACACCACATCAGACACATCAGACACACAGGAATCAGACCACATCAGACACACAGGATCAGACACATCAGAACACATCAGACACATCAGAACACACAGGATCAGACAATCAGACACATCAGACCACATCAGACACATCAGACACAACAGGATCAGCGATCAGACCATCAGACACATCAGACACAGACACATCAGACACACATCAGAACACTCAGCACATCAGACACCTCGAGACATAGCCACAGGATCAGACACATCAGACACACATCAGACACACATCAGACACATCAGGACACAGGACAGACACATCAGACACATCACACACATCGACACATAGACACACAGGAAGACCTCAGACATCGACCATCAGACACACAGGATCAGAACCTCAAGACCATCAGACACATCAGACACACATCAGACACATCAGACACACAGGATCAGACACATCAGACACATCAGACACAGACAGACACATCGACACACAGGATCAGATAAGACCATCAGACACATCAGACACTCAGACACATGGATCAGACACATCACAGTCAGACACTCGACACATCAGACACACCATCAGACATACACACAGGATCAGACACATCAGACACACATCAGACACATCAGACACACAGTCAGAACACATCAGGACACATCAGACACATCAGACACATCAGACCACAGACCATAGACACCATCAGACCATCAGACACATCAGACACACATCAACCCACAGGATAGACACATCAGACAACATCAGACACACATCAGACACACATCAGACCACAGGATAGACACTCAGCAACAATCAGACACATAGACACAGGATCAGACACATCAGACCACACATCAGACACACATCAGACACATCAGACACATACCTCAGACACATCAACAGACACATCAGACACTAGACACATAGACAACATCAGACACATAGACACATAGGACACATCAGACACACCAGACACAGATCAGCACATCAAATCACACAGGATCAACCTCAGACCACCGGATCAGACATAGAACACATCCGACACATCAACACGACACATCAGACACATCAGACATAACACAGACATCAGACAATCAGAACACAGACAACATAGACACATCAGACCATAGCCTCAGACAGCACAGGATAGACACTCAGACAACAGGATCAGACAGGATCAGCATCAGCATCCAGGATCACAACAGGATCAGACACACACATCACACACATCAGACACACATGATCAGACAACACAACAGTAGTCTGCCTCCAGAAGGGGCTGACCGTGTAAAGCTGATTGTGCTACGTTTGGCGTGTGATGACGGACGTTTGGTCTGACCGGTAAAGAGTTTGATATGACAATTTATAATGGATTACAAAACATCTTCTTATTTCTGTGCTTTCAATTTGCTGCATCTCAGTCCATTTTAGATTTTATGCTCACTGTCACATCTCAACAATAGAAGTCTTTATATTTCTACAGGCGGATTATCCACTCTGACATAAGTGTGTGTGGAACCTGGAGTTTAAACTGTTCCGAGCTTCTTTAGGTGATACAACAGAAACCAACCCGGAGGACGTGTAACTTCATCTCTGCAGCTCTGCTCTAAACTGAAGGACTGAAGACAAAAGGACTGTGCTTTAGTGTGTTCATCATCCTCCAAAACATAAATAAATAAATCCTTTCCATCAGAAGAGTTTTGTTTTGGGTAAACAGTAAACATTTGGGGGACTTACTTCTTGGGGTGGGAGAACTCCATGGTGGGCAGGTAGTTCATGACGGCGATGTAGACGAAGCTCTGAGCGTCCTGGATCACACCGAGGATCGCCTGAAGGTCTGAGGTTCTCCCCGAGGCACAGAGAGAGGGAGGAGAGCTCTGTGGAGAGAGAGAGAGAGAAGACGGGGTGAGTAGAGAGAGAGAGAGAGGGAGGAGAGCTCTGTGGAGAGAGAGAGAGAGAAGACGGGTGAGAAGAGAGAGAGAGAGAGAGAGGGAGGAGAGCTCTGTGGAGAGAGAGAGAAGACGGGTGAGTAGAGAGAGAGAGAGAGGGAGGAGAGCTCTGTGGAGAGAGAGAAAAGACACGTGAGAACAGAGAGAGAGAGAGGGAGGAGAGCTCTGTGGAGAGAGAGAGAGAGACGGGTGAGAGAGAGAGAGAGAGAGAGGGAGGAGAGCTCTGTGGAGAGAGAGAGAGAAGACGGGTGAGAAGAGAGAGAGAGAGAGAGAGGGAGGAGAGCTCTGTGGAGAGAGAGAGAGAAGACGGGTGAGAAGAGAGGAGAGAGAGGAGGAGAGCTCTGTGGAGAGAGAGAAAAGACATGTGAGAACAGAGAGAGAGAGAGAGAGAGAGAGGGAGGAGAGCTCTGTGGAGAGAGAGAAAAGACACGTGAGAACAGAGAGAGAGGACAGGTAAAGGTAATTACATTAAGAACAATGACAGAGATGATTGTACCAGACAGAGTACAAAGAGAGAGAGAGGAGTGGGATCAGACCCCACAGATGTTCACAAATCTTTAGCTGCTTGTCCTAGTCAAGTCTTTTGGCACGAATCCAGGTCAAGTCTCCAAACGTGGTCAGCTCCAGGTCAAGTCTGTAAACGTGGTCAGCTCCAGGTCAAGTCTCTAAACGTGGTCAGCTCCAGGTCAAGTCTCTAAACGTGGTCAGCTCCAGGTCAAGTCTCTAAACGTGGTCAGCTCCAGGTCAAGTCTCTAACGTGGTCAGCTCCAGGTCAAGTCTCTAAACAGTCAGCTCCAGGTCAAGTCTCTAAACGTGGTCAGCTTCAGGTCAAGTCTCTAAACGGTCAGCTCAGGTCAAGTCTTTAAACGTGGTCAGCTCCAGGTCAAGTCTCTAAACGGTCAGCTCCAGGTCAAGTCTCCAAACGTGGTCAGCTCCAGGTCAAGTCTCTTAACGTGGTCAGCTCCAGGTCAAGTCTCTAACGTGGTCAGCTCCAGGTCAAGTCTCTACATGTGGTCAGCTCCAGGTCAAGTCTCTAAACGTGGTCAGCTCCAGGTCAAGTCTCTTAACGGTCAGCTCCAGGTCAAGTCTCTAAACGGTCAGCTCCAGGTCAAGTCTCTAACGGTCAGCTCCAGGTCAAGTCTCCAAACGTGGTCAGCTCCAGGTCAAGTCTGTAACGTGGTCAGCTCCAGGTCAAGTCTCTAAACGTGGTCAGCTCCAGGTCAAGTCTGTAAACGTGGTCAGCTCCAGGTCAAGTCTCTAAACAGTCAGCTCCAGGTCAAGTCTCTAAACGTGGTCAGCTCAGGTCAAGTCTCTAAACAGTCAGCTCCAGGTCAAGTCTCTAAACGTGGTCAGCTTCAGGTCAAGTCTCTAAACGGTCAGCTCCAGGTCAAGTCTTTAAACGTGGTCAGCTCCAGGTCAAGTCTCTAAACGTGTCAGCTCCAGGTCAAGTCTCCAACGTGGTCAGCTCCAGGTCAAGTCTCTTAACGGTCACTCCAGGTCAAGTCTCCAAACGTGGTCAGCTCCAGGTCAAGTCTCTAAACGTGGTCAGCTCCAGGTCAAGTCTCTAAACGTGGTCAGCTCCAGGTCAAGTCTCTAAACGTGGTCAGCTCCAGGTCAAGTCTCTACATGTGGTCAGCTCCAGGTCAAGTCTCTAAACGTGGTCAGCTCCAGGTCAAGTCTCTAAACGGTCAGCTCCAGGTCAAGTCTCTAAACGGTCAGCTCCAGGTCAAGTCTCTAAACGTGGTCAGCTCCAGGTCAAGTCTCTAAACGGTCAGCTCCAGGTCAAGTCTCTAAACGTGGTCAGCTCCAGGTCAAGTCTCTAAACGTGGTCAGCTCCAGGTCAAGTCTCTAAACGTGGTCAGCTCCAGGTCAAGTCTCTAAACGTGGTCAGCTCCAGGTCAAGTCTCTAAACGGTCAGCTCCAGGTCAAGTCTCTAAACGTGGTCAGCTCCAGGTCTTACCGACAGATAGACGCTGGCCTCAGAGTCGTTGAGTCTCAGCTGCAGAGGACTGTCCTGGTTGAAGGAGGTGGAGAAGCTGCTGGGCCACGTGGGGGAATACTCTGGCTCTGTCCCAGGTACCAGTACGCCTCGAAGATCTTCTCCAGGTCTGCGGCCAGACAGCTGCAGTTGTACACCACGGCCCCCAGCTCCTTCACCTGCAGCAGGAGGAGAACAGCAGCTTTGAGAGTTCCATCACAGAGGAGGTGTGTGGACAACATCTTAGACGACATGTGGAGGAATTCTCTTTTACGATTTCAAGAACTGTATGTAAGATGCAAAACCATTGGTAAAACATACAATAATGACATGAACTGGGGTTGCCAGAGTGTGAAACGGCCCATAGTTTGAATATGAACTCGTTCAGCTCCAGTCCTGTTCTCTTCCCTGCCAGGCTTTTTTGCTCAGTTTAAACATTTTTCACAGCTCCACAAAAAACTTTGTGCAACTAGAATCCTGACATGTTGCACATCAAATGAGTCCTACAAGTGTCACCAGAAGCTGCGGTGAACGTAAAACACAACCCACTTCTCTGCCTCATGTTTACAAAGAGCAAGCTAAAAATGACAGGAAGTCATTTAATATGTGTGTGTATAAGTGTACGCTTGTTGAAAGCAGAGTCAGAGCAGACCTGTGTGAGCGATCTCCAGTCCATGTTGGCACTCCCGATGTAAACGTGTTTCTTGTCCACCACCAGAACTTGGTGTGTAGAACTCCTGTGGTGAGCTCCTTCATGTTCACCGTCCTGATCTGAGCTCCTGAAACACACAGTGGCTCACTTAATGGTAACAGCAGCACTTTGTGTACTGTCTGAATTGAATAATAAAGAGTTTTAGTTCTCCTCAGGAGTCAAATGCAGCTCTCTGATTGGCTGAGCTTGGGTGGTCTTCTCCAGTTCCACTTTGTTGTTTGTAAAATGTGATTTTTAAGCCATAATTGCAACCAAAATGATTACATGTCGATATAAACCATCGGTCAAAAGATTTATGAGAGGAAATTGTCAGATTTAAAATCTAAATTGTGTTTGCAGAGTGAAAACCAGTTACACCGTCTTTAACTCAAAGTGTACAAAACAGGAAAGTGTCAAGCCTAAATACTATAATGAGAGATAAAGGCTTAAATGAAGTGACATTTATTTCAATTTGGGGTTGTTTTTCACTTCACTCTCTTACAATGATATTTAGTGTAGCTGCTTTTTTCTTCCAGATTTTAAATAAGAATCTCATTTTAAAGGAGAATATATTTAGTAAGAAACTAGAACATCTGCAGATCAGTAATTTACCTTTGGTTCACTGTAAAACACAAATTGATCTAAAACAACTTAAAAATAGAAACAGCTCTACTGACTTCCTGTTCAAAACTGCAGAACTCTTCATTTAAAATGTAAATGTAAAAACAACAGATTTTAAATACATTATTATTCTTGTAAAGTGGCTCTGGAACAGTTTTGAACCATACATGCTTAGGGGGGGGGGGGGGGGGTAGGTGGTAGGTGAGAACAGGGATTTCTGAGCTCTTGAGCTGCAGCTGAAGAACAAAACAAGATTACTCCAATATGAATGAATCAATTCAAATCTAACTTTGAGTAAACTAATGATGAAGGAGCCGCTATAACAAGGTTAAAAACTTAGAAAAGTGAATTTGACAGAATAGGTCTCCTTTAAGAGTCAAAATACATTGAAAACAATCTATTGACTTGATATTTTCAGCACAATTTTATAATTTCTTATAAAAAGATTATGTTTGTCTTATTTGACTAAATGTCTTCTAATAGATTTGAAGACATATTTAACACATATTAATGTCCAAATATTGTTATTACAACAGAAACATATGGAGATATACATTTTTATTACAGCCCAACCCTGCTCCAGGCCTAATCCTGTCTGTTTGAAGAAACACACATATTTTTACACTTTGATTCAATCTATAACAAACCGTGGAGTAAGAGCTCTGTCAGTATACGGCCTGTCAGGAACTGCTGTAGACACTCTGCATCTGGAGACAACAGCTGCTGAAGACAGCTTTATAGACATGACATCGTAAATACTGCAGAGTAAACTCACTACAAACTGTAGTGTGTCACCTTCAGAAGCTTTCTCTCTAATCTTCACAGTGGGTTATTCTAGAAAAGCTGTTCTTCTGACAAAGAATAATCTGTGAACAGCCATGATCTTTGTCCTACATTTGCTGAAAAGTTTAAATCAAGACCTGTTTAGAAAAATACAAAGTTCCAGCAGTGAGGTTATATATTATTGAATTCAAAGCACCTTTGCTGCTGAGCAGCTGCAGGTCGGCCGGCAGACTTCCCTGTGGTGTGTTCACAGCGATACGAACATTCAGCTTTGGAGAAAGATCAGCGAGGTTCTGCAGCACGGCCTCGCCCTGAACACAACAGAACATCAGAATCATGCTCTGCTTCAACGTGTGCTGCCAGGATTTCACTTTATTACAAACCTCTACAGCAAATCAAACGTTTGGAAGGATTTGTGAAACTCTTCAAATGTTTATTCTATTCATCCCAGTCATTTCAAATAGATGTTTTTGAGGCCAGTGACCCGGATCACTCTCCACAACAGTGTCACAATACAAAAACTAATAGTAGTCTTTATTTCATGTGTGTGATGGTTACATCAACATTATTGTTTTCGAGATAGAAAAAAATTGATATTCAGGCAAAATCCATATTTGGGGGTCTCCTTACCCCACTTGAGAACCACTGGTTTATACTGTAGTTTGGTCTACATTCACTACAAAGTACGGTTTTCGTCAATAATCAGTAAAATACAGACTAATAATTGTAAAATGTTGAAACTAGTTGTGACCCTCAGATTTCACCTGGTGACCCCTGACCCTGAGGGGGCCTCTTACATTCAGACATTTTGGCCTATTGTATTACATAGTTGCTATAGGCTACGCTACGTGGTGCATTTTTAATTCTAAAACAGGCAAAACTGGGATGAAATATGTAAAATGTACATTATAAATGTACATCTTTGTTAAATCTGAAGTTTTCACGTTTGTACAATTCTTCAAAACTTTTTTGTTTAAAATGGGCTTTAGGGAACTGTAATAACTTCAATAAGTTTTAGAGTTTTTATTTGTAAATTTTAAAAAGAGCTGATTTATCCCAGAATAGTTGAGGGTTCACATTTTTACTTTTGTATTTCTTAATAGTTTTTTTTTTTTCACACGGGTGAACATAATAAAGTGAGGATAAAATTGTCGTCTTAAGATCATATACAAACATCTGTTGTACTATTTCTATCACCTTTTAATTCAAATGTTACTGCTTTTAGGCCTAGAATTCATTTGACCATTATTCTATTTTCTGTTTGTTATTATTTTGTGAAATAGTTTTATATGTGAACTGCTGTGTCCAAATGTCCCCTGTGGGTGGACCTGTGCGGCGGAGGCTTTGTGCGTCCTGTACCTGTGCGGCGGAGGCTTCTGTGCGTCCTGTACCTGTGAGGCGGAGGCTTTGTGCGTCCTGTATCTGTGCGGCGGAGGCTTTGTGCGTCCTGTACCTGTGCGGCGGAGGCTTGTGCGTCCTGTACTGTGCGGCGGAGGCTTCGTGCGTCCTGTACCTGTGGGCGGAGGCTTCGTGCGTCCTGTACCTGTGCGGCGGAGGCTTCGTGCGTCCTGTACCTGTGCGGCGGAGGCTTCGTGCGTCCTGTACCTGTGCGGCGGAGGCTTCGTGCGTCCTGTACCTGTGCGGCGGAGGCTTTGTGCGTCCTGTACCTGTGGGCGGAGGCTTTGTGCGTCCTGTACCTGTGCGGCGGAGGCTTTGTGCGTCCTGTACCTGTGCGGGGAGGCTTCGTGCGTCCCTGTACCTGTGCGGCGGAGGCTTTGTGCGTCCTGTACCTGTGCGGCTGTGTGACCTGTGCGGCGGAGGCTTCGTGCGTCCTGTACCTGTGCGGCGGAGGCTTTGTGCGTCCTGTACCTGTGCGGCGGAGGCTTCATGCGTCTTGTACCTGTGCGGCGGAGGCTTTGTGCGTCATGTACCTGTGCGGCGGAGGCTTTGTGCGTCCTGTACCTGTGCGGCGGAGGCTTCGTGCGTCCTGTACTGTGCGGCGGAGGCTTGTGCGTCCTGTACTGTGCGGCGGAGGCTTCGTGCGTCCTGTACCTGTGCGGCGGAGGCTTTGTGCGTCCTGATCTGTGAGGCGGAGGCTTTGTGCGTCCTGTACCTGTGCGGCGGAGGCTTTGTGCGTCCTGTACCTGTGCGGTGGAGGCTTCGTGGTCCTGTACCTGTGCGGCGGAGGCTTTGTGCGTCCTGTACCTGTGCGGCTGTACCTGTGCGGCGGAGGCTTTGTGCGTCCTGTACCTGTGCGGCGGAGGCTTCGTGCGTCCTGTACCTGTGCGGGGAGGCTTCGTGCGTCCTGTACCTGTGCGCGGAGGCTTCGTGCGTCCTGTACCTGTGCGGCGGAGGCTTGTGCGTCCTGTACCTGTGCGGCGGAGGCTTGTGCGTCCTGTACCTGTGCGGCGGAGGCTTGTGCGTCCTGTACCTGTGCGGCGGAGGCTTCGTGCGTCCTGTACCTGTGCGGCGGAGGCTTTGTGCGTCCTGTACCTGTGCGGCGGAAGTTTGTGCGTCCTGTACCTGTGCGGTGGAGGCTTCGTGAATCCTGTACCTGTGCGGCGGAGGCTTCGTGCGTCCTGTACCTGTGCGGCGGAGGCTTCGTGCGTTCTGTATCTGTGCGGCGGAGGCTTCGTCGTCCTGTACCTGTGCGCGGAGGCTTCGTGCGTCCTGTACCTGTGCGGCGGAGGCTTCGTGCGTCCCCGTGTCCGTGTTGGTGAGGGTCCAGTAGAAGGAGGCGATGTCCAAACTGCTGGAGGCCTCAGACATTAGGTTCTGCCAGGCCTGGAAGATGCTCATGTGTGTGGAGCTGGAGTTAAACGTCACGCCTTCTGGGATGCTCTCCAAAAGCACCAGCCTGAGCAAAAAGAAGATAAAGAACACAAGGATAATGTCTGTGCACAACCAGGAGAAAGAGAAGTAGATAATCAAATAAAGGATGTAAAGTGGAATTATGTATTTTTTTGTTTCAATTACAGTTGCTTTTTTTATTTTTTTCAGGCGAGAAAATGCGCCTAGCTACATATTTGATAGAATTGTTTTCTTCAT
Organism: Mugilogobius chulae; assembly: GCA_038363315.1. Lineage (NCBI taxonomy): Eukaryota > Metazoa > Chordata > Actinopteri > Gobiiformes > Gobiidae > Mugilogobius > Mugilogobius chulae. Next base: position 3,105,160 of record CM076415.1, read on the forward strand.
TTTTTTTTATTGACAGTTGAGATGAAGTACACTCATTTTTGACATCAGTGGTCATTTTTTGTTTGACACAATTAAAAGATTACAGTGGTATGAAAAAGTATGTGAACCTTTTGAAATTTCTCACATTTCTGCTTAAAATCACCATCAAATGTGATCTGATCTTTGTCGAAAACACACCAATGAAAAAACTGTGTCTGCTTTAACTAAAACCACCCAAACATGTATAGGTTTTCATTTTTTAATGAGGATAACATGCAAACATTGACAAAAGGGGAAAGAAAAAGTAAGTGAACCTTCTGCCTAAGGAGACTTTAAGAGCAATTATTTTCCAATTTTACCAAACAATTTAAGTCAGAGTGTGTCCAATCACTGAGGAATGGCTTAAAGCTGCCCTGCCCACTATAAAAGACACTCCTGGTAAGCACTGTGTCTTGATGTGAAGCAATGTCTGTTGTAAAAAGAACCCTAGAGTGTCTGCTAAAGACTTACAGAACATACTGGCACAGTCCAATATCTCTGTGCATACACTGACTACATGTAAAACAACAGTCTAGTATCGCTGTGTATACACTGACTACATGTAAAACAACAGTCTAGAATTGTGCTCATCAGAGGACTCCACAGAGGAAGCCACTACTGTCTAAAAAAAACATTGCTGCACAATTAATGTTCACCTAGACTTTCAACAGAACTTCTGGCAAAATATTTTGTGGACTGATGAAACTAAAATTGACTTATTTGGGAGAAACACACAACGTCATGTTTAGAGGAAAAATTAAACAGCTCACCAACATCAACAGCCCCATCCCCAAGGTGAAGCCTGGTGGAGGGAAAATTATAGTTTAGGCCTGTTTTGCTGCCTCAGGGCCTGGACAACTTGTAATTATTAGTGGAAAAATGAATTCAAAAGTTTATCAGATGTTTTACAAGAAAAGTTGAGGCTGTCTGTCAGACAGTCGAAGCTTAAAAGAGGAAAGAAGCTGCAATAAGACAATAATCCAAAACACAATAGTAAATCAACTTGAGAATGGTTTCAGAAGAACAAAATCCTCATTCTGGAGTGGCCAAGTCAAAGTTCTGACTTGAGATGCTGTGGCATGACCTCAAAACAGCAATTCATGCACGACATCCCAGGAATCTGACTGAACTGCAGCAATTTTTTAAGAAGAATGGTCCAAAATTGATCAGATCGATGTGCCAGACTGATCTGCAACTACAGGAAGCGTTTGATAGAAGTTATTGCTGCCAAAGGGGTGTAAACAGATATTAAATGTAAGGGTTCACTTACTTTTTTTTCCCTCCTTTTGTCATTGTTTGCATGTTATTCTAATTAAAATATGATAACCTGTAAATGTTTGGGTGGTTTTAGTTAAAGAAGACATAGTTTTTTCATCTGTGTGATTTTGCCAAAGATCAGATCACATATGATGGTGATTTTAAGCAGAAATGTGAGAAATTTCAAAAGGTTCACATACTTTTTCATCCACTGTATAATAAAAACAGTGTAGGCCTACTACTCTATTGATCATGGCTGTAGATTTGTCACTCAGCAAGAACACCTCAGGGTCTCGTTTTAGGTCCTTTTCTTTTGAGTTTCTGTAGTGTTAATAATTGTGTACTTCCTTATTAGAAATGATGACATCACTGAAACGGAGAGAACAGCTGAAACGAGCGAAAACAAGCTTTTTAAGTTGAACAAAGTATTTTGGCTGGTCTAATGAAGTTGTTCAGAATAAACTGCAGCTTCCTGTTGTTAAAAAGCCTCTAAAGAGCAATTCATGGTCCATTTGGTTAGAATAGTGACCTTTTATCTCGGTCAGTGACACGTCAAAACAAAAAAGGAACTACACAAAAACAATACTGAGCTTTTCTTTCACACACACTTCACACAGCTTTAGCTTTTAGGTCCCATTAGCTCTGTGCACGGATGTCAGTTTAGCTAATGCTAAAGTCTGACAATTTGAAAATAAACATCTTCTTTGCACAGAGTCAGTAGTTAGTAGTAAATATACCAAATACTGCAGGTGGAAAGTTGTCATAAATCAACCTAATTTGTACATTTTAGGAGGAGAAATCAAAGCAAAGCAGTCATGTCTTAAATATGTCCCTCAGTACGCTTCATGTTTGATGAGTTGATGTTTTTGACAGTGGAATATAAATCCCTGCTTCAGTCAGTCGAGCTCTCACTTCTGTGATGAACAGGATGAAAACGTGCAAAGACTAAGGCCTAGTTTACAAGACAACGTTCCCAAGAAAACCGTCACAGTCGTAACGTTTTGTGGTCACAGTTTATATGGTGTCGTGGCGAGCTAATCTTCCTTTACATGGAAACGTAGATAGACCCAAAATGGTGTAGTTCTTATTCCGCGTCAGGAGGTGGCGGTATTGTGCTAGGACTCCAGATGACCTTACCGTGAACCCACGCAGCCTACGATAACACGAGCATTGACAGGTTTACAAGTTCTTCATATAAATAAAATGACAAACGAAGCAACAAGGACCAGCGCGCGAGCAAAAAGGGAGATTGCTTGCTTGAAACAAACAAACACGGAGGTTCGAGGACCAGTGCTAGGAAGACACAGATCGCCGAGAGCTGGACACAAACACGGGGAAGACGGCTCGCAAACTTTATTTATTTTTTTTTTTTTTGAACACACGGATTTGAATGGACTCATTGAATCAACACCCGGAGAGGCCTTGGATTAGTTTTGTGTCTCCTCCTCTGCACGCAGGTAAGAAAGCTGGACGCATTTTTATGAGAATGAAAGGTGCTTTGGTTTAAGAGACATTTTTGGTGACTGGGCAGTCTTCTTCTACTGTGTTAAAGTAGCGGCAACTGCACGTCAGTGACGTGACCGTCTTCATTGAAACCGTGTTTTCCTGTTTACATCGCGGTGTCTCCACTGAAAGTTCTCGGTGAAACTACCTCTTGAATCGTATCCAGTGGAACGCCGATTCAATGAACACGTAGCTCGTTGTCGTGTAAAAGATAAGCCAATTTGACATGGAAACGTCACGGATTCGTGAAAACTCGTTGTCGTATAAACTGCCCCTAAATCTTACACTACTCACAAAAAGTTAGGGATATTTGGCTTTCAGGTGAAATTTATGGAAAATGCAATAAGTTAATGCTACAATAATATCATATCATGAAAGTAAGACATTTAAGCAGAAGGATGCACTGGAGATTTGCTCATTTCAAAAAAATGTATTGAAACAAAAGGTAACAACAATGGTAGTTACATCACAACGCAAAATTTACATGTCTCAGTATCTCGTCATGTGCCCTTGAGCATCAATTACAACTTGACAACGACGTCTCATGCTGTTCACAAGGCAACTTATTGTCTGCTGAGGCATGGCATTCCACTCTTCTTGAAGGACGTCCCCCAAGTCACTGAGGTTCTGGGGTGCAGAGCTTCGAGCCTCTACACGGCGACTCAGCTGATCCCATGGGTTTTTAATGGGATTCAGGTCTGGAGAAAGTGCAGGCCATGCCATTTGAGGTCCACCAGTCTCCAACAGCCGTTCCCTGATGATGCGACCTCGATGAGCAGGAGCATTGTCATCCATGAAGATGAAGTTAGGCCTGTGTTGTTCATGTAGGGGCACAGTCACTGGGTTAATGATGTTATTCAGGTAGTATGGGCTTCTCACAAAGTGTAGGGCAGTTCTGTACCAACTGGACACCCCTGCCCACACTGTAACGCCACCACCACCAAAAGCTCGCCTGGTGACAACAGTGGCTGATGCATAGCGCTCTCCCTGACGTCTCCAACATCGTTTTTGGCCATCATTTCTGCTCAGCATGAATCGACTTTCATCAGAGAACAGCACTGAGGCCCACTGGTCCCTCGTCCAGTGTAAATGCTCCCTGGCCCATGCAAGACGATGATGCCTGTGCCTGTGGTGTGGTCAGGTACCCGTGCAGGTCGTCTAGCACGCAGACCACACTGATGTAAACGGTTTAGAATGGTCTGTTGTGACACTTGGGTGCTTCTCACCTCTCCTAAACGTGCCTGGAGTTGAATGGCCTTCATCATCCGGTTTCTCAGGGCAGTTTTCACAATGTAGCGGTCATCAGCACAAGATGTGGCCAAAGAACGTCCACTTCTACTCTCGATATCTCTGTTGTAACCTGCTGATGACACTCTGTGACACTCCAAGCTCAGTGGCCACTTCCGTCTGAGAACGTCCTGTTTGAAGCATCGCAATGGCCTGGGACTGTTGACCCATTGTTAGGTGTCGTCTTGGTCTCATGATGTCAAAATGTGAACAGCATGATGAGGACGACTGTTTAAACACCAACTCTAATTGAACCAGGACATTTATTGGTCAATTCAAGGATCACACACCTGCTGTGATTTTTGCTGTTAAGCTCCTTGTTAGAGAACAACAACTTGTGCAAAATTACTGAAACTTTTTAACAGTTGGATATGTGCATTCAAAAGCTTAGAGAAGGTCACATTAAGTTCACCTGTAGAGATTTGAATACATTTTTGGCTCATCGTGAAATTTAACCCAAAAGGTGAATATCCCTAACTTTTTGTGAGTAGTTATATGTCGTAAAAACATGGTCATTCACTGCTTTTTGGAGCAGCAGGCGGATGACGGCAAAATGTATTGTATTTTTTTCTTTAAAGCAAGTCAGCGATGCCCCAGAAAACTCATTGGAACAGAATGTGAAAAGTGTACTTAAGAGGCACTGCCTTTGAGAACATACAGTTCCAAACAGAATAAATGACTAAAACATCAGCTAACAGGTTCTAAAAGCTAGTTCACTAAAGGGGGAATATGCTTTATGTAGATCTGCTTAGCTGGGAAACTTCTTTGAATAAAACAAGGAAACAGGACAAGAGCAGCTGTTTGGATCAGGTCTGAACCGGTCTGACAGATGTCTGTGTTTTTCACCTGAATGTCACTTTTAAGGGTCGTAGGTGGAGTTTCATTCACAAATGTTGATTTAGCAGCAGAACTTTGGTTTTCTCACAGATAAACTCTTGGAGTTACTGACAACGGAGCTTTTTACACTTGTCTCTACTGTTTGTGTGGATGAGTGGAGGCTCTTCCTGGAAAAACGAAAAATCCCTGTGTACATCTCTGGTCCAAGCATCTCTACCACTGTGTTTAAAGGTGCACTGTGTAAAGTCATCTCCACACTTCAGTAGAATTTGAAAGTTAAAACTAAACTTTGGGAATTTCTGAATGGAGAGAGATACATTTTATGGCCTAATGTGAAAAGAATCAGCTAAAGGAACAGCGAACATGAGTGACTCCTCCAGGACACATTTAGTTTGTGGTCATTTAAGTCAAAATACAGATTGTATTGCTTCTTTAGTGTAACAAAGACGTGTAAATGACAAAAACATTTATGTTAGGCCAAAAGTCTGTTGTTCTAATAAATAAGTAAATCAGTCCATTCAAAGAACCTCTAAGCTGTAGGCCCAGTTAGGACACTTAGGACACAGTACCTGCAGGGGTCGGTGCAGGGCGGCTCTTCCTGGACGAGGGAGGGGGACGTCCTGTGCTCGGGGGGCGTGGTCTGGTGCTCTGGGGGCGTGGTCAACAGAGTCAGCACTGCCATGGTGGTGAGCAGTCCAGCAGTCACCCCCAGCAGCAGGACCGCACACACAAACTGTGGAGAGGAGGAGATTTCAGTCATCACAATCTCTTATACATTCTGAAGGTTGTAGTTTTTTGGGCTGCACATTCAAGTCATAAAAGAAGTGAAGAAGTTTAATTTACAAAAAATATATATCAATTATGACGGAAACATGGATTCTTAGCATGTTTTTATGTTTAAAACATGTTGTTGATGTTAGAAAAACTTTTAAAATACACCAAATTCATTAAGACTTGTTTGGAAGCAACACACAATGTTCAAATTAATCAATTATTTATTTTAAACTTTTTATTGAAGGGCTGAGGTTGCTTGTTTTGGGATTTATTTTCAAAGGCTTAGTCACTTGTTTCACTCTGAAAATCTGGCAACAAGACAGCCTATGACAGCTGGACTTAGCCACTGACAAGTAGGAACTTGGTACTTTGTACCTCATGGCAAAAAACAAACAAACAAACAAACAAACTGCACATGAATTGTTCTAAAATCGAAATTTTGCCATATTGTCCAGCCCACAGACTCGGGAGGGTCTTAAAAGCATGAATCCAGTAGAAAAAGGGAGGCACACTGATTATCAAAAACAAAAGTCCTTTCGACCGTTGTATAGGTCTGAAAGTTAAAGTTGCTTGATTCAAGGATTTGAACTTAATTTCAAGCATTTTGGCTCATTTAACTTTGGTTTATTGTCAAGAATATTTTCTGTGTTTCAAAGTGTTTGAACTGATTTCAAGACAATGCTTCTTATTTCAAGACAAAGTGCCAATGGATTAAGAAAACTGTTCTTGGCACATTTTTGTTCTTATTTTAAAACAAATTCTCTTATAATCAGTTAAACATGTCTTGAAACCAGTGAAACATTCTACATGACATAAACAATCAAATCTAACCTGGCTCATACAGATGGATCTGTGTTGAACTATCTGAGTTCTCACTATATCCATCTGGAACATGACTCTCTGAAAGCGTTTGGGAAAAGATGGGACGTTTAGTGAAATACTTTGAGCTGATTGGGTGAGAGGCCTACCATAATTTGTTCTTAGCCAATCACAGCAACAACTCGTAATGGTGTATCCAATGTCCCATACTGCTCTTTTTTCAAAAAGAAATTACTCTGTATTTCTGCTAAAATCACTTCAAAAGCAGCAGAAACACAAACACCCACAGAGCCGCCATCTTTGTTTAGCTTGAATCAGACTCGGTGCTAACAGCCGTGTTAGTCCGTCCTGCAACAATGTGATTGGAAACATCCCTGTTTCGGACTTTCAAGCCAATCGGGCGGCTGGAAGGCCAGATGGTTTATCTCGTGTTTGTGAATTCACCTGTTCACCGGCTGGACAGGTTAGCTCAAATCTGGATTCAAATTCTGATTCCAGGTCATTTTATGCAAGTCTAGATTTATAGTTTTGCAGTGTAGTCCGGGCAAACAGCTCCCGACATCTGACTAAAATCTGAATAAATATGAATACTACAGTTAGTCCCAACAGTTGTAGAGCTGAGCAGACCTACCACAGGCGCTCTGCTCTGGGACGGCCTCGGCTGCTGTTGTCCCGGCAACTGAAACACAAGCACACATCCAGTAAGGAACGTGTCAGCTCACACCAGGTCATGAGGGAAAGTCATTTATCAAGTGCAAACAGATGAAGTACATGTTAGTTAATAAAAGAAAAAAATAAACATCTGAAAGTTTAGTCCAGAACAATCTCACAAGTAAAAAAAAAGAGGCTTCGCTTGTGTCACCTGTTTGTACGGGATTTCCTCTGTCATGTTTCCTCTGTATCAGACACAACACAGCAGACACAGCAGAGGGAGGGACCTGCAACAGAACAGCCAATCAGAGAGCAGCTCAGTACAGCATTAGCCAATCAGAGAGCTGTTTCCACAACTAGTCCTGCTGACATTTGTGTCCACACCTGTGTTTAGCAGGAGCAGTGTTTAAGTTAAGTTTAATTTGTAAAGCACTTTTCCACACACAGAGTCACAAAGTGCTTCACAGTGAGACCCCCCCCCCCTCCTCCCTCAGTGACAGCCGCCCTGGGGCAGCTCAGCAGACACCTGGCACCTCAACCTCCGACCACCACCAAGTGTTCCCAAACCATGTTATTGGTTGGTGGGGAAACTGGAGTGCCCAGAGGAAACTCACCCAGACACGAGGAGGAACAAACAAACTGCACACAGAAAGGCCCGGGCCGTGCTATCCTCTCCTAAACCAGGTTTCTCCAGCCTCTTCACCACCTGCCTAGAGGCTCGCCATGGATTTTGGATCAGACTTTATTCTTTGTTTCTGATTATGTCCACTTCCTAATCGATAATATTTCACCTAGACATCTAACTGTGCTCCTTCAAGTTTTTATCATTGCTAAAAGTCGTAGCGTTCTTCTACTTTTGCTTAGTAAAAGCGTCTGGCTGCAGACATACCTCCCACCTCCCTCCACAGACAGAACCACCTCTTCGTCCACACTGGAGGTTCACATACCGTCACCTCTCTCACGTGGCTATGCTGGCAAATGTGTATAGTACACTCTAAAGACAGGTAAGGTTAGGGTTTGGACCAGGGCTGGGGTAGCTCAGGTCATTTGGATAGGTTTACAGCTTTGTGAAAAGTCCACAGTTGCCTTATATGTGCGTCTGGTCTGTATGGAGAGTTTTCTCCAGCCTGCAGCGAGAGGTGGTCGTGATGAAAGAGGTCTGCAGCCAGACGCCTCTCCTCTGGGGACAACGGTTGAGCTCATCCTAATCTGTCTCACCCTCATTAGGTTTCAAACATCTGTACTAGTTATGAACGAGTGTGATTTCCTTTCTTATTATTGATAAATGTCTTCTATTGTATTCCAGTGGTTCTCAACCTGGGGTCAGCCTCATGTGGAGTTTGTGTCTCTGTTTCAATAGGATGTGTTTGGTGTTGGTGCTGTAGACACACACAGGCTTTTGTCAAAGTGACAAAGAGAAGGTTCCAGAATCCAGCCGCACGGACAAACCTCAGACCTCAGCTTCATCCAGACCTCAGCTTCGTCCAGACCTCAGCTTCATCCAGACCTCAGCTTCATCCAGACCTCAGCTTCGTCCAGACCTCAGCTTCATTCAGACCTCAGCTTCATCCAGACCTCAGCTTCATCCAGACATCAGCTTCATTCAGACCTCAGCTTCATCCAGACATCAGCTTCATCCAGACCTCAGCTTCATTCAGACCTCAGCTTCACTCAGACCTCAGCTTCATCCAGACCTCAGCTTCACTCAGACCTCAGCTTCATCCAGACCTCAGCTTCATCCAGACCTCAGCTTCATCCAGACCTCAGCTTCATCCAGACCTCAGCTTCATCCAGACCTCAGCTTCGTTCAGACCTCAGCTTCGTCCAGACCTCAGCTTCATCCAGACATCAGCTTCATTCAGACCTCAGCTTCATCCAGACATCAGCTTCATTCAGACCTCAGCTTCGTTCAGACCTCAGCTTCATTCAGACCTCAGCTTCATCCAGACCTCAGCTTCATCCAGACCTCAGCTTCGCTCAGACCTCAGCTTCATCCAGACCTCAGCTTCGTTCAGACCTCAGCTTCATCCACACCTCAGCTTCATCCAGACCTCAGCTTCATCCAGACCTCAGCTTCATCCAGACCTCAGCTTCATCCACACCTCAGCTTCATCCAGACCTCAGCTTCATCCAGACCTCAGCTTCATCCAGACCTCAGCTTCATCCACACCTCAGCTTCATCCAGACCTCAGCTTCATCCAGACCTCAGCTTCACTCAGACCTCAGCTTCATCCAGACCTCAGCTTCGTTCAGACCTCAGCTTCGTCCAGACCTCAGCTTCATTCAGACCTCAGCTTCATTCAGACCTCAGCTTCATCCAGACCTCAGCTTCATTCAGACCTCAGCTTCATTCAGACCTCAGCTTCGTTCAGACCTCAGCTTCATCCAGACCTCAGCTTCGTTCAGACCTCAGCTTCACTCAGACCTCAGCCTCAGCTTCATCCAGACCTCAGCTTCATCCACACCTCAGCTTCATCCAGACCTCAGCTTCATCCAGACCTCAGCTTCATCCAGACCTCAGCTTCATCCACACCTCAGCTTCATCCAGACCTCAGCTTCATCCAGACCTCAGCTTCATCCAGACCTCAGCTTCATCCAGACCTCAGCTTCATCCAGACCTCAGCTTCATCCAGACCTCAGCTTCATCCAGACCTCAGCTTCGTTCAGACCTCAGCTTCGTTCAGACCTCAGCTTCATCCAGACCTCAGCTTCATCCAGACCTCAGCTTCATCCACACCTCAGCTTCATCCAGACCTCAGCTTCATCCAGACCTCAGCTTCATCCAGACCTCAGCTTCATTCAGACCTCAGCTTCGTTCAGACCTCAGCTTCGTTCAGACCTCAGCTTCACTCAGACCTCAGCTTCGTTCAGACCTCAGCTTCACTCAGACCTCAGCTTCACTCAGACCTCAGCTTCGTTCAGACCTCAGCTTCATTCAGACTCAGCTTCATCCAGACCTCAGCTTCGTTCAGACCTCAGCAGCAGCACAGTGAACAGGTCAGGTCCTGGTTCTACACAGTCACATGTTCAGTCACTTTAAACACACTTCCTCAACTTCACCCAAACCCTGACAGGACCATGTGAGGCCCACACTTCCTCCTCCTGAGCTGGAGGCTTCTCTAGGACAGTGTTTTAACCCGTGTGCAGCCGGGAACACTGAAGTGTGTCTTGATGATCGATTTTCCAGGTGTGCCTTAAAAATGTGTCCGTTTTAATGTAGGAGTGTTTGGAACAACTTTGACACCACGAAAGAAGCAACCACTATTTATAAAAATTAAAATAAATAAATAAATTAAAAAAAAAGCTTACGGAAGTCTCACATTCAGTGAAGTCTAAAGGTGGTGACCTGTCAGGACCTGCACCTGTCAGGACCAGCACCTGTCAGGACCTGCACCTGTCAGGACCAGCACCTGTCAGGACCAGCACCTGTCAGGAGCAGCACCTGTCAGGACCTGCACCTGTCAGGACCTATACCAACAATGTACAAAAGTATTACTTTACTTGTCTATTTTCACTGAATTGTGTGTTTGACTTTCCACCTCAGAAAGTTACACAGTCTGACTTTAAACTGAACCATTTTCGTGAGTATTTTTGTATTTCTCAAAGTTGTGACAAACAATAGGTTTAACTAAGCTCCACATACTTGGATACTGTCAGTACATTACTGTTAATTCAGTACTGCATCATAGTGAAAATATTTGAACTAAATACTCCAAAATAGTTCTACAAACCAGACTATGTGAGCTCAAACAGCCCAGGGACACGGTCTTTTCTATTGTTGATTTGAGATCACTAAGATTGGATCGATGCAGACAGTTACACCCAAAGTACTGTACTTTCGGATGGATAGTTACTTTCTGAGGTGTACAGTTACTTTCCTGGGCTGTACAGTTACTTTCCTGAGGTGTACAGTTACTTTCCTGAGGTGTACAGTTACTTTCCTGGGGTGAACAGTTACTTTCCTGGGGTGAACAGTTACTTTCCTGAGGTGTACAGTTACTTTCCTGGGGTGAACAGTTACTTTCCTGGGGTGAACAGTTACTTTCCTGGGCTGTACAGTTACTTTCCTGGGGTGAACAGTTACTTTCCTGAGGTGTACAGTTACTTTCCTGGGGTGAACAGTTACTTTCCTGGGCTGTACAGTTACTTTCCTGAGGTGAACAGTTACTTTCCTGGGGTGTACAGTTACTTTCCTGAGGTGTACAGTTACTTTCCTGAGGTGTACAGTTACTTTCCTGGGGCAGTAACTAAGTGGTGTAACTAAAAAAAGTAAAGTGTCATGAATTGGGCCGCACTTTTTTGGACTTTTTGTGACGTCAAACTGCTCGTGATTTCTCAGTTTGACTTCAGGTTCAGAATGTAGCTGAGCAGGAAGTGCAGAGTCTGTCCTGTGGCTCTCCGTCAGAGCCAAGTCACAGTCAAAAGTAAGAATACTTTTGCTTTGATACTGTGGTCCACTGCTCCTTCACTCACTGTTTTTATTAACGGCTTGATATTCTTTTTGAAACAAGGTTTATTTTGTTCACTTGACTCCAACATTTGTCTGAACAAAAGGCTGAGGTTTGTCCTACAGAGCTGCAGCTCACGTGGGCTGAACAGGGATGTCACTCTTTCACATTTAGAGCTGTGATTATTGCCACACAAAACGATTACAACTCCCACAACCACACAACAGTGACATTTCTCTATTTGAATACTTTACTTCAAGTTTGACAACAACTTACATTTACCTCTAAAAGTCTAGTTTTTCTGTAAAGAACAACTACACAACTACACTAAATTGTAACTGAAAAATAGAATTTTGTTCTAAAAAGGCCACCTTTAGGAAATGTCCTCTTTATATTTTAGGGTTGCACTGATGCAGCTTTTTCAGTAACTTTCTGGAGGTGAAGAGTCATTTACACAATCTACTAATCTAGTATCTAAAGAATGTTAAAACTATATTTTGGGACTTTCTAAGTTGTTCAGTGGCTTGGACACTTCTCTTTTCTAAAAGTCAGTTGCTCTCTAAGAACAGTTGACTTTTCCAGTCAGGAGCCAAACTCTCTCTCTTCAGCTGTTCTCATGTCTTTTCTCCTCCACTGGACTTTCCTTTAGTGACCACAGCTTCAGTTCAGGTCAGTCTGTCAGTGATTCACCTTTTGCATCTGGACAAGTCTCTTTTTTCTCTTTCTCACTCACTCTTTTTCTCTTCTTTCTTGTTCTATCTCTCTCCCTCTCTCTCTCACTATATATCCTCTTCTCGCTCTCTCTCCTCTCTGTATGTTTCTCTCTCTCTCTCTCTCTCTCTCAGTGATAAACACTTACCGGTCCGGTGTACGGTGGTGACTCTTTCTCTCTCTCTCCGTCTCTCTCTCTCTGAATCTCTCTCTCTCTCTCTCTCTCTCTCTCTCTCTCTCTCTCTCTCTCTCTCTCTCTCTCTCTCTCTCTCAGTGATAAACACTTACCGGTCCGGTGTACGGTGGTGACTCTTTCTCTCTCTCGGTCTCTCTGTTTCTGGATGTTTCTCCTTTTCTCTTTCTCTCTGTGTCTCACTCTGAAGCGGCGCGTGGCTAAAAGACCACAAACAAGTTGCTCTACAGTTGGTCACGTGACACGGGCAGGTAACGTGACTCGATGACGCTCTGTCACGTGACTGTGCAGTCCCGTGTGCCAGCAGCAGGAGGCGCCGTGGTTTTCCCTCACACACGTCTGACTAAAATCAGTAAAAATTCAAACTAAAACTGTTCCTGACCCTTTGGAGCTCAGGTAAATGTCTGGGGTCTTTTTAAATCTGTGTCTCTGTAGTTTTACTTCTGATTCCAACAGGCTCATCAGAAGTGACAACTTTCTCCAAACAAAAGAAAAACTAAATCTAAATTCCGCCTAAATTTTTTTGGTTAGATATAAGGACTGTTAAAGCTTGTGTTACAGCTGAGACAGAAATGACTCTAGATTTGGCAGATTTAGGGTTTTGACAGTTCCTCTGTAAAAGCTGAAGGCAATTAAGGTAATAATGAGTTTTAGGACCAAAATTACTCAAAAAATGTAGGAGGAGCCAATACAAAAGTCCTATTAAACGTTTTGAATTTTGTGGACTTTTTTTAATTTGGAGGCTTAGAGCTGAAATCTGAGTGTGGATCATCAGAGGCTGGTTTTGCTCTAAATAAAAGGTAAACAATGGGATTTTTATATTTAACCTTTCCAGGTGTAGTATGCTTTTTCAGACACTTGTCATTTAATAGATTTGGACTATTTTATATTGCAAAAGATGGTCAATATGAGATTATTATGAACTCTGACTAAAATGACCTTTAGGCAAGTGACTGACTTCAGTGGTTATTGCGTGATATTTTCCTTGATAGGGGACATACAATTCTTTTCTTATTTCATGTTCATTTTATTATTTATTATTAATTTATTATTTTTTTAAACTGTTTTCATTACTAAATACAATAAACAATGTTGTATTCAGTGACGCTGCCTACGTCCTGTTTTATTTCCCTGCTGTTCTTGAACTGTGTGTTGCAACACTGGAATTTCCCCATTGTGACATAATAGTTTGGTCTATAAAGAGTGGTATTGGGAGTCATATGAAGCAATACACGATCAAAATAAACAGAATGAAACCTCTTTTTAAGTAATATTCTTTCAAACGTACAGCCTCTGTTCTTTTGGTTAGTTGGTTGCGTGAGTTTTTGGAGGGGCCCGGTCTGAGAAGTTGTGATCCCTGCGCTCATCCAGCAGAGGGCGCCACAGGACAGACCACACAGTCTGAACGTGTGTCTGACGTGACTTCGTGTAAAAGCCTCGAGGTCATGTTTGTTTAAGGCTGGTGCGCATTTGTCATATTGGTCTGTTTGTTTTAATGAGCAGAGAAAGTGCAGCTGTCAGAGCCCAACACAGTGGAATAATACAGTATTATATCAGAGTAGAATACAGTCATCTCGGTTTGAAAACACTGTGAAGAGAAGTGTCTTTGACTCTTTTATTTCCGCTGCACTCAGTGGGTCAAACACGGACTGTTTTAGCTCCAGGGGCCAGTCCAGACCAATCAAAACGTCATTCATTTACCACAGTCTCTGAAGAAAACGTAGATATACAACGAAAAGTCACAAACGTATGAAGAGCATGTTTCACGCTTTTTAACGTATTTTGGTTGAAGCCACGTGCGACATTTACTTTTGTTTAACGAGTACGTTTAGGCATCAAGTGACTATAGGGGGTAAGTTTAGGGCTGGGGCAGGTTAAGATGTACCCGTTATACCTAAAGAAAATGTCGCCACATGGCTGTGTTTTTTATGCTCACATATTTAACATATTTACGTAAAAAGCTGTGAAAATGTGCTCATCCTACGTTTTTAAACCTTTTTCTTCGAAGACTGAACTACATTTTTTTTTTTTTTTTGTACTAAAAAAAACTAAGTAAAAACATGTTTTTGTAATCTAGGTGCACTAACAATAACAATGTGTTTTAAGAATACAACAAACCAACTTGAGTTGTGATCATTTGGTTCATTTGGCTGTAGCTGTGTGTCTGTGTGGACTGAAGAGAGCTTTTATATATTCAGCTGAACCCTCAGTTACACTGTTGTGCTACTGGAGCTCGCTCTGGTTCTGGAAGCAAATTAGCCACATGTGCTATAACTCAGATCCACAGCCAGGTTGTTTTCAGTCTAAAAAGCACATCTGAACTTACAATTCTGCTAAATGTTTTAAAAACTCTGCAATTTTTAAAACTACAGAAATGGATTTTAAACAAAAATGTCACAAGAAAGCATATTTAAACCACGACACATAACAGTTATGATGAGCAGGATTTCAGGACTGTTATGTGTTTATATGTATACGACGTGTATACTGCACAATAAGAAAAGTGTAAAACACACACGAGGTTTGGACACATTTCCTTTAGGTTTAACACGTAAGTTTAGGACTGGGTCTTTGGGCAGGTTCTTTTATTTTGTTAATTTCCATAAATAAACTGAATGGGGGCTACAGCGTGTGTCATATTTACGTAATGGTGCTAATCATACACTATTGTCTTGGTATATACACTTTCTTGTGAGTCTTATTACCTCCAGTTACAAGATCTCAGAAGATCATGTGTCATGGACCGCACCAGTATGGTTTCTATGTTCAACAGAACTTATCATTTCAGAAAACTGTCACTTTACAAAACAACAAAACAAAACAAAAAAATCTGTTATAAATCCATCAGACGACAGCCCAGTGAAGTTTCTTTGTATGGAACTTTACTAGTGCAACACCAGAACCATGTGCTTTCCATTTGTCAGATCAAATATAACAGTATTTTGTGTTACAGTGCTCACAGAAGGCATGAATGGAGCTAAATATTTCTACATGTAAAGTAAACAATATCACAAGGCTCTGAGTTTTTGTGTGGAAGAGAAGTCAGTGGTGTCAGACCTCACTGTGACTCCGCCCACTATAATCTGGTGCGTTTACATTCATGTCTGTTTATTAACATGCTCTGTCCCATTGAATAAATAAATAAATAAAACCTAATGGCTCTGTGTATCTACATCATTCTTTTCACCTGAGTTTTATTCTATTACAGCTGATTCTCACATAGAAGTGTATTTTCTCAACATTCTTTTTGATTATTAAGTTTCTTACAAATGTTTATAATGTTACCTTGTATATAAAACTAAATAACATTTATTTTACTATTTATTTTTTTTACACAATTGTGTTATGAAAATGGTGAAGGTGAATGAGCTCTCTTCCTCCTGTGTAAACTCAAACACTGAGCTGTACAACTGAAGCACTGCTGCAGATGGATTATTGTCACTTCTCATTACTTATGTTTAACCGTTGTAAGAATAATCATTCAAAAAACATATGATTTTACTCTGGGATCATAAATGTAAAACATGACAAACAAACTGTTCTAAATGGATGACATCACCTTTTGGAGACCAAATTCTTACATCACACCAAACACATTTTGCTTTTCCAAACCCTTTAGGCTAATGCCTCATCCAAATAAATGAGTATTAGTTTATGTGATTAACTTTGTCCCAGAGTAAAACATCATCCACAGTAATAATAGTAATAAATAATAATTCATTTTATTTAATGGTGCCTTTCATGACACCCAAGGACACCTCACAAAACACGGTTCAAAATTCACAAAACAGGTTCAAAATAAAAACAAGCTTCAAAAATACAATATAAAATGACTCATTAACATTCATTAACAATGAATAAGCCGAGCCGAGTTGAGATTTAAAAACATCCAAAGAGTCCAGTTGACGGAGATAAATGGGTAAGCTGTTCCAGAGTTGTGGGCAGAATAACTGAACGCTCTGGCCACATAGTAACCATTTTGACAGGGGGAACTGATGGAAGGTGTGCAGATGTAGACCGGAGTGATCGAGAAGGAGTGTAAGGATGGACCAAACACAAAGATAGGAGGGGGCCAGGTTATGGAGTTTAAACTGGATTCTGTGGGTGATGGGGAGCCAGTGGAGCTGCATAAGAACTGGTGTGATGTGATCAGTAGACTTTGTGAGGTGATGTGAACATGCTGAAGACGTTGGATAGTTTTTGAGGAAGGCCAGAGAGGAGGGCGTTACAATAGTCTAAGCGTGACGTAACCATTGCATGAACAAGAACCTGAGTGGAAAATGGCTGAGAGATGGGCGGAGTTGGGAAATTTTTCGCAAATGTGAAAATGCTGTGCGGATAGTTTTATTTACATGAGCTGAGAAAGAGAGAGTTGAATCTAATATGACACCCAACTTTTAACTTGAGAAGATATGGGACCAGACAGCCGTCAATGAAACATCGAAGTGTGGGGGTTTGGATAAAGTGGATTTGGAACCAATAAGGAGTACTTCACTTTTATTTCCGTTGAGTTTAAGTTTGTTTGCAGTCATCCATGATGAGATGGCACGTAAACAGTCAGTTAGTGCAGTGGGGCAGGCGGAACCAGGTTTTGTAGATACATAAAGTTGCGTGTCATCAGCATAACAATGAAAATGTTTGCCAAAATGACGGAAAATACGTGTGGAGGGAATAAACCAAGAACAGTAGTGGACCCAAGACAGAACCTTGGGGTACTCCTAATTGAGCGGATTTAACATTTTTTACTTGAATGAACTGTGACCCAGTGACAGCCAAACGCTCCAACACAATTTCATGGGAGATGGTATCAAAGGCAGCACTGAGGTCAAGAAGAATGAGAATGGTGAGAAGACCTGAATCAGCTGCATGTATATATACATATGCATATCATCCGGAAGCAGAATTTAAACCTACAAAAGGCTAAATAGGATTGACATTTTGTCCATAAGCTATTATTATTACTATTTTGTGGCTGCTTGGTCTGATTATTGATCATGAAAAAGACAGTCTTAGGTCAGGAGCTGGAGTGTTGGAGAATCAGCTGAAGGTGTGGAAATGAAAAGAGAGGTGCTCTGGTGGCCTCATGACTCACAAAACAACTCCCGGTGTGTTTAGAGGAACTCAGAACAGATTTAGGAGAAACTCTGCCATTTAAGCAACATCTGAACGGGACAGACACGTCACTGTGCAGACTGCACTTCCTCTGCTCAGGGGTCGACGTGAGGCTGAGGCATTGATTCTGACGCTGGGCCAGTTCTCCGTGTCCACCACCCACACCAGACCTGGACTCTGGCACTGGGGGAGGGACTGGGGGAGGGGGGCCGTGGACTCTGGGCCCCGGGGGACTGAGGGAGGGGGGTCCTGGACTCTGGGCCCGGGGGACTGAGGGAGGGGGGTCCTGGACTCTGGGCCCTCTGGGGGAGTGAGGCACGCTCAGGTCACTGCAGATAACAAGAGCACAGGCAGGGCACGTAGTGTTCCATCCCAGTCCAAATGTGTCACAGCGTCCAAACTGTACAACTCACAAAGTACTAACGTGGTTCTGATTTAGGCTCTTTCAGACTAACATAGGTTCTGATTTAGGCTCTTTCAGACTAACGTGGTTCTGATTTAGGACTCTTTCAGACTAACATGGTTCTGATTTAGGCTCTTTCAGACTAACGTGGTTCTGATTTAGACTCTTTCAGACTAACATGGTTCTGATTTAGACTCTTTCAGACTAACGTGGTTCTGATTTAGACTCTTTCAGACTAACGTGGTTCTGATTTAGACTCTTTCAGACTAACGTGGTTCTGATTTAGGCTCTTTCAGACTACATGGTTCTGATTTAGACTCTTTCAGACTAACGTGGTTCTGATTTAGGCTCTTTCAGACTAACATGGTTCTGATTTAGCTCTTTCAGACTAACATGTTCTATTTAGTTTTCTAACTGGTTCTGATTTAGACTCTTTCAGACTAACATGGTTCTGATTTAGCTCTTTCAGACTAATGGTTCAGGTTTAGCTCTTTCAGACTAACTGGTTATTTGTTTCAACTTTTCTGATTAGGCTCTTTCAGACTAACGTGGTTCTGATTTAGGCTCTTTCAGACTAACATGGTTCTGATTTAGGCTCTTTCAGACTAACGTGGTTCTGATTAGGCTCTTTCAGACTAACATGGTTCTGATTTAGGCTCTTTCAGACTAACATGGTTCTGATTTAGGCTCTTTCAGACTAACATGGTCTGATTTAGACTCTTTCAGACTAACGTGGTTCTGATTTAGGCTCTTTCAGACTAACATGGTTCTGAGTTAGGCTCTTTCAGACTAACATGGTTCTGATTTAGGCTCTTTCAGACTAATGTGGTTCTGATTTAGCTCTTTCAGACTAACGTGGTTCAGGTTTAGGATCTTTCAGACTAACATGGTTCTGATTTAGCTCTTTCAGACTAACGTGGTTCTGATTTAGGCTCTTTCAGACTAACATGGTTCTGATTTAGGCTCTTTCAGACTAACGTGGTTCTGATTTAGGCTCTTTCAGACTAACTGTTCTGTTTTTTTGTGTTCTATTTAGGCTCTTTCAGACTAACGTGGTTCAGGTTTAGGCTCTTTCAGACTAACATGGTTCTGATTTAGGCTCTTTCAGACTAACATGGTTCTGATTTAGGCTCTTCAGACTAACGTGTTCAGTTTAGGCTCTTTCAGACTAACGTAGTTCTGATTTAGGCTCTTTCAGACTAACTGGTTCTGATTTAGACTCTTTCAGACTAACATGGTTCTGTTTTAGGCTCTTTCAGACTAAATGGTTCTGATTAGACTCTTTCAGACTAAGTGTTCATTATCTTTCGACTAACTGGTTCAGGTTAGGTCTTTCAGACTAACGTGGTTCTGAGTTAGATCTTTCAGACTAAAGTGTTCTGTTTAGCTTTCAGACTAACGTGGTTCTGATTTAGGCTCTTTCAGACTAACGTAGTTCAGGTTTAGGCTCTTTTCGACTACAAGAATTTTTCTGAATGTATTTGTTTAGGAAAAATAATATTACATTGTGATGTTGTCTATTAAACCTTCATAAGACATAAATCAGTTGCTCATGGTTCTAATTTAGGCTCTTCCAGACTAACGTAGTTCTGATTTGCTCTTCAGACTAACATGGTTCAGGTTAGGCTCTTTCAGACTAAAGTTTGATTTAGGCTCTAACTAAATGTTCGGTTTAGCTCTTTCAGACTAACGTGTTTCGGTCTTTGGCCTTCAGATAATGGTTCAGGTTTAGGCTCTTTCAGACTAACATGTTCTGATTTAGGCTCTTTCAGACTAACGTGATAAGACATAAATCAGTTGCTCATGGTTCTGCTAAATGACTACTTTTCCATAAAAGTAAAACTTCTGCCATTGTGTTTAACTGATCTGTTTCATCACATGTATGTACCAGAGGAATAGGAAGTGTCTCTGTTCGTGTTGTATGTCTCTGAACGAGGCCAGTGGAGTGACTGTCAGTGAGGAGCTCAGTCTGAGAGCTGCTGCTCAGGCTGACCAGGCTTCCTTGTCGTCATGGCGATCGTCCATATCAATAACTCATATTTGAAAGGCCTTTGTTCCAGATTATTGAAAGCTTTGTGCAGGGAGATATTACTGTGACTGGACAGCAAGCAAACAGTCACCAAGCAACAGGCCCCGCCCCTCAGGCAGGTGTGCCCCCCCCCCCCTCTCACAACACCACACACACACGGAGCAGGAGTCAGGAGGAGTCAGCAGGATCCGGTCGGCTCAGTCAACAGCCTGCAGCCTCAGCTCTGACAGTTACACCTGGGTTTCCTTCACATGACACGAGTAAACACAGGCCTGGGGCTGCTGCTGCTGTGAGTGAGAGGTGCAGCAGCAGAGCAGAGGGAGCTTATCACACACACACCACAGCAGTTACACATTAACCCAGCGCAGACGCCCGGCAGGTCAGTGGCACAGCCGAGAGTCTGAGCAGCACAAGGACCTTCCTCACATCAACACCACACTACACTCACATCACAACTACACTACACTCACATCAACACCACACTACACTCACATCAACACCACACTACACTCACATCAACACCACCACACTCACATCAACACCACACTACACCACATACATCACACTCACATCAACACTACACTCACACACAACACTCACATCAACACTACACTCACATCAACACACACTCACATCACACACTACACTCACATCAACACTCACACTCACACACAACACTACACTCACATCAAACACACACTACACTCACATCCAACACTACACTCACATCAACACTACACTCACATCAACACTACACTCACATCAACACTACACTCACATCAACACTACACTCAAACAACACTACACTCACATCAACACTACACTCACATCAACACTACACTCACATCAACACTACACTACACTCACATCAACACTACACTCACATCAACACAACACTCACATCAACACTACACTACACTCACATCAACACTACACTCACATCAACACTACACCATCAACACCACACTACACTCACATCAACACTACACTCACATCAACACTACACTCACATCAACACAACACTCACATCAACCACTACACTCACATCAACACTACACTCACATCAACACTACACTCACTTCAACACAACACTCACATCAACACTACACTCACATCAACACTACACTCACATCAACACTACACTCACATCAACACTACACTCACATCAACAGCACACTACACTCACAACAACACTACACTCACATCAACACAACACTACACTCACATCAACACTACCACTACACTCACATCAACACTACACTCACCATCAACACTACACTCACATCAACACTACACTCACATCAACACCACACTCACATCAACACCACACTCACATCAACACTCACATCAACACTACACTCACATCAACACAACACTCACATCAACACCCACACTACACTCACATAAACACAACACTACACTCACATCCAACCACTACACTCACATCAACACTACACTCAATCAAACACACCACTCAACCTACACTCACATCAACACTACACTCACATCAACACTACAAACACTACACTCACATCAACACCACACTCACATCAACACTACACTCACATCAACACTACACTCACATCAACCACCACACCTCACATCAACACTACACTCACATCAACACTACACTACACTCACATAACACTACACTCACATCAACACACACTCACTCACACTACACTCACATCAACACTACACTCACATCAACACTACACTCACATCAACACTACACTACACTCACATCAACACTACACTCACATCAACACTACACTCACAACAACACTACACTCACATCAACACTACACTCACATCAACACTACACTCACATCAACACTACACTCACAACAACACTACACTCACATCAACACAACACTACACTCACAACAACACTACACTCACATCAACACTACACTACACTCACATCAACACTACACTCACATCAACACTACACTCACATCAACACTACACTCACATCAAACACCACACTCACATTAACACTACACTCACATCAACACTACACTCACATCAACACTACACTCACATCAACACTACACTCACATCAACACTACACTCACATCAACACTACACTCACATCAACACCACACTCACATCAACACTACACTCACATCAACACTACACTCACATCAACACAACACTCACATCAACACTACACTCACATCAACACCACACTCACATCACACTACACTCACATCAACACTACACTCACATCAACACTACACTCACATCAACACTACACTCACATCAACACCACACTCACATCAACACTACACTCACACATCAACACTACACTCACATCAACACACACTCACATCAACACTACACTCACATCAACACTACACTCACATCACACCACATCACATCAACACTACACTACACTCACATAAACTACACTCACATCAACACCACACTACACTCACATCAACACTACACTCACATCAACACTACACTCACAACAAACTACACTCACATCAACACAACACTACACTCACAACAACACTACACTCACATCAACACTACACTCACATCACACCACACTACACTCACAACAACACTACACTCACATCCAACACCACACCACACTCACATCAACACTACACTCACATCAACACTCCATCAACACTACACTCACATCAACACTACACTCACATCAACACTCACATCAACACTACACTCACATCAACACTCACATCAACACTACACTCACATCAACACTACAATCACATCAACACTACAATCACATCAACACTACACTACACTCACATCAACACTACACTCACATCTTGATCTTTTGGGCCTGCTGACTCTCTTTTGGTCATATCAGTTTATCAAAGCCTGATCCTGTCACGTCTCAGAAGCTAAGCATGTTGGGCCTGGGCAGTACTTGGATGGGAGACCACAATGGAACGAACAGAGGAGAAACTCAAGACCCACACTGCCTAGTATGGTTCTGGTGTGTGTGTGTATGAAATGGTTGGTGGTGTTCGGAAGGACCAATGGAACAAAATAATAGCCTCGTTTCTGTCAGTCTGCCCCAGGGCAGCTGTGGCTACAATAGCAGCTTACCATCGAGTGTGGAGTGAATGAAGAATGCAGAATGTGAAGTGTCTTTGGGTGTCATGAAAAGCCACTGTATGAATCCAATGCATTATTATATTCATTATTAAACACCATATTTATGGAATCAGAACCAATAAAAACAGGGCTGTAAATCAAAAGTGACGGTCATGTGTTTCCCCCATCAAAAATGAAGTTGAGCTCTGTCTACAGACTGCAGAGGAAATGACACAGAGAACACAAACAGATCCATCTTTCCTGATAAGCTGATGCTGCAGAAATGTTCAAGTCTCACAGATCTACTTATGACATCACAGATTACCTATGACATCACATATTTACCTATGACATCACAATCTATCTATGACATCACAGATCTATCTATGACATCACAGATCTATCTATGACATCACAGATCTATCTTATGACATCACAGATCTACCTTTGACATCACAGATCTAACTATGACATCACAGATCTATGACATCACAGATCTACCTATGACATCACAGATCTAACTATGACATCACAGATCTAACTATGACATCACAGATCTATCTATGACGTCACAGATCTAACTATGACATCACAGATCTACCTATGACATCACAGATCTATCTATGACATCACAGATCTACCTATGACATCACAGATCTACCGATGACATCACAGATCTATCTATGACATCACAGATCTACCTATGACATCACAGATCTATCTATGACATCACAGATCTACCTATGACATCACAGATCTACCGATGACATCACAGATCTATCTATGACATCACAGATCTATCTATGACATCACAGATCTATGACATCACAGATCTACCTATGACATCAAAGATCTACCTATGACATCACAGATCTATCTATGACATCACAGATCTACCTATGACATCACAGATCTATCTATGACATCACAGATCTACCTATGACATCACAGACCTATCTATGACATCACCGATCTATCCTATGACATCAATCTTTTATGACATCACAGATCTATCTATGACATCACAGATCTATGACATCACAGATCTACCTTTGAATCACAGATTACGATGACATCACAGACGTATCTATGACATCACAGATCTATCTATGACATCACAGATCTACCGATGACATCACAGATCTATCTATGACATCACAGATCTATCTATGACATCACAGATCTATGACATCACAGATCTATCTATGACATCACAGATCTACCTATGACATCACAGATCTACTATGACATCACAGATCTATGACATCACAGACTATCTATGACATCACAGATCTATCTATGACATCACAGATCTATCTATGACATCACAGATCTATCTATGACATCACAGATTACTATGACATCACAGATCTATCTATGACATCACAGATCTATCTATGACATCACAGATCTACCTATACATCACAGACCTATCTATGACATCACAGATCTACCATGAATCACAGATCTACCTATGACATCACAGATCTATGACATCACAGATCTATCTATGACATCACAGATCTATGTATGACATCACAGATCTACTATGACATCACAGATCTAGACATCACAGATCTATCTATACATCACAGATCATCTAGAACACAGATCTATCTATGACATCACAGATCTACCTATGACATCACAGACTACCTATGACATCACAGATCTACCTATGACATCACAGATCTACCTATGACATCACAGATCTACCTATGACATGATGATGTAAATTTAGAACACAAACTCAAAAAGTCGATTTGACATAATATATGTTGTTTAAAATTAAAATTTGCTAAAAAACAAACAAACCCACATCTCGTGACCAGCCCAGTCTCCGAAGAAAACACAGACATACAACGCAATGTCAAAAATGTTATGAAAAACCAAAACTTTAAATAACCAAACATTTTAGTTGAAGTCACGCGGTGACATTTTCTCTGGGTTTTACGGGTAAATCTTCCCCTAATCCTCCAAATGTGTTACCCATTTTAGTCGCTCAGCCTAAACTTACCCTTTAATATAAAAAAAAAAAGGTCACACGAGGCTTCAACCAAAACTCGTGGTTGTTTTACGTTTTGCTTTTCGTAACATATTTATGGAAAGATGTGCTTGTAAGTTTTTGACATTTCGTTGTATCTCTACGTTTTCTTCTGGGACTGTGCCAATGGTTGAGTAAATGTGAAAGAGAAGAGTGGGTAGAGGATGGTTTATGTGATTTTACAGACAGATATAAATGTGTCTGGAATGGAATACCTTCACAAAGAAAAGAAAAGAAAAGAAAGTACACTTATTTCTGTGCAGTCAGAGGGCCTCATTCATGTCACGTTCTTACGAACAAATTTGTTCTTAAGGGCTGTTTACGAACATTTTTGGCATTCACAAAATTTGTTCTTAACGGAAAATGTTCGTCTGTAAGAACAAATTCTACGAACACTGAGGAGCATCGTAAGAACAAAAAATCAGCTGTTTCAGAATTTTATTTCTTATATATTCATTCATTCATTCATTCATTCATTTTCTACCGCTTAATCCCGTTAGGGGTCGCGGGTGACTGGAGCCTATCCCAGTGACTTTGGGCCTTAGGGGACAGGTGGCCAACTCATCGCAGAGTTAGACAGACAAACATTCACTCTCTCATTACTTCACTAAGGGACATTTACAGTGATGCCCGATGAACCTAAACATGCATGTTTTTGGAGGAAACCGGAGAAAACCCACGGTGACACGGGGAGAACATGCAAACTCCACCAGAGAGATTGTGAGATGTTGATATGGTCCGACCCGGGAGTCGAACCCATGACCTCCTTATTGGGAAACCAGAGCTCTAACCACTCTGCTACCGTGCACCCCATTTCTTATATAGTTCAGTCAAAAATTTTAATTCCTACATGATTGTAGGTTATGTATTTTTATAAATTATTATATGTAAAACAATTTTAGAAACAAAAAAGTCATCCCTCATGCTAAAATAACTCCTTTAATAAACCTGCAGCAGCCTGTCCCAGCCTCAGAGCCTCTGTGTTCTAACCCCCACAGGACTCAGGACCTGTGTCCCCCCAGGACCAGAGCCTCTGTGCTCTGGTGTGTGCACCTCCGCTACAGCCTCTGCCCCCTCCCCGCTCCCCCCCACACGCTCATTCTACCGCGACGTGAAACGCGATATAAACGGCAAAAGCCCAGCGTTATTTTCAATACATCTGTGACTTGAACATGTTTCCTCTGAGACGTGTTCATGTAAGTTTGGACATTTTTTAAAGACGCTGACGTTTTTAATCAGCGAAAGCGCTGCTGCCTTTCTTCCTCCTCTGCAGCAGCGCTTCCTCCTCCAGGTCCAGCAGA
>CM076415.1:3136621-3385389 GCA_038363315.1 Mugilogobius chulae
GGTCAGAGGGTCGACTTCTAGCAGTAGTTATAGGAGAAACTTTATAGTAAAAAAAATGGTTTTGATTCTAATTTCTCCCCCACTCTCTCTCTCTTTCTCTCTCTCTCTCTCTCTCTTTACCCCCCCCCCCCCTCCTCTCCCCCCCCCCCCCCCCTCCTCTCTCTCTCTCCTTACCCCCCCCCCCCCTCTACAGCCTCAGCCCGTCCAGCCCGAGCAAACACAGCTCAGCAGGAACAAAGCGTCTGAATAATGGCAGTGAAATGTCAGAGAGAAGCAGCACAGCACCAGCTCTGGTTAAGTATTAACCAGCTGCACCACACCTGCCCAGCCCCAGAGACAGGAACTATGACCAGACAGGAACTATGACCAGACAGGAACTACGACCAGATAGGACTACGCCAGATATATACGGGACTACGGCCAGACTAGGACTACGCCAGACCAGACAGGGACTGGACATCCAGAGAGAGGTAGAGACAGATAGGACAGTAGAAAGGTAGAGACAGGTAGAGACAGGTAAGAGATAGAGACAGATAGAGACAGGTAGGATAGAGACAGAGAGACAGGTAGAGACAGGTAGAGACAGATAGAGACAGATAGAGACAGGTAGAGACAGATAGAGACAGTAGAGACAGATAGAGACAGTAGACAGTAGAGACAGGTAGAGAGACAGTAGAGACAGTAGAGACGAGACAGTAGAGACAGTAGAGACAGGTAGAGACAGTAGAGACAGATAGAGACAGATAGAGACAGATAGAGACAGGTAGAGACAGGTAGAGACAGATAGAGACAGGTAGAGACAGTAGAGACAGATAGAGACAGATAGAGACAGATAGAGACAGGTAGAGACAGGTAGAGACAGGTAGAGACAGATAGAGACAGGTAGAGACAGGTAGAGACAGGTAGAGACAGATAGAGACAGGTAGAGACAGTTAGAGACAGGTAGAGACAGATAGAGACAGATAGAGACAGGTAGAGACAGATAGAGACAGGTAGAGACAGGTAGAGACAGGTAGAGACAGGTAGAGAGGTAACAGGTAGAGACAGATAGAGACAGGTAGAGACAGGTAGAGACAGGTAGAGACAGATAGAGACAGATAGACAGGTAGAGACAGGTAGAGACAGGTAGAGACAGATAGAGACAGATAGAGACAGATAGAGACAGATAGAGACAGGTAGAGACAGGTAGAGACAGGTAGAGACAGGTAGAGACAGGTAGAGACAGATAGAGACAGATAGAGACATAGAGACAGGAGACAGGTAGAGACAGGTAGAGACAGGTAGAGACAGGTAAGACAGATAGAGACAGGTAGAGACAGAAAGAGACAGGTAAAGACAGGTAGAGACAGGTAGAGACAGGTAGAGACAGTAGAGACAGTAGAGACAGATAGAGACAGGTAGAGAACAGATAGAGACAGGTAGAGACAGGTAGAGACAGATAGAGACAGGTAGAGACAGGTAGAGACAGGTAAAGACAGATAGAGACAGTAGAGACAGGTAGAGACAGTAGAGACAGGTAGAGACAGGTAGAGACAGGTAAAGACAGATAGAGACAGTAGAGACAGGTAGAGACAGAGAGACATAGAGACAGGTAGAGACAGAATAGAGACAGTAAGACAGATAGAGACAGATAGAGACAGGTAGAGACAGATAGAGACAGGTAGAGACAGGTAGAGACAGATAGAGACAGTAGAGACAGATAGAACAGATAGAGACAGGTAGAGACAATAGAGACAGGTTAGAGACAGGTAGAGACAGATGAGACATACAGATAGAGACAGATAGAGACAGGTAGAGACAGGTAGAGACAGGTAGAGACAGATAGAGACAGGTAGAGACAGTAGAGACAGTAGAGACAGATAGAGACAGGTAGAGACAGTTAGAGACAGTAGAGACAGATAGAGACAGATAGAGACAGGTAGAGACAGGTAGAGACAGGTAGAGACAGGTAGAGACAGATAGAGACAGGTAGAGACAGTAGAGACAGGTAGAGACAGATAGAGACAGATAGAGACAGGTAAGAGACAGGTAGAGACAGATAGAGACAGGTAGAGACAGGTAGAGACAGATAGAGACAGGTAAGACAGGTAGAGACAGGTAGACAGATAGAGACAGAAGAGAAGATAGAGACAGATAGAGGACAGGTAGAGACAGTAGAGACAGATAGAGACAGGTAGAGACAGATAGAGACAGATAGACAGGAGAGAGGTAGAGACAGGTAAGGAGACAGGTAGAGACAGTAGAGACAGATAGAGACAGAAGAGACAGGTAGAGACAGGTAGAGACAGGTAGAGACAGGTAGAGACAGGTAGAGACAGATAGAGACAGATAGAGACAGTAGAGACAGGTGAACAGGTAGAGACAGGTAGAGACAGTAGAGACAGGATAGAGACAGGTAGGAGACAAGAGAAGAAGACAGATAGAGACAGGTAGAGACAGGTAGAGACAGGTAGAGACAGGTAGAGACAGGTAGAGACAGTAAGACAGATAGAGACAGGTAGAGACAGAACAGGTAGAGACATAGAGACAGGTAGAGACAGGTAGAGACAGGTAGAGACAGATAGAGACAGTAGAGACAGGTAGAGACAGGTAGAGGACAGATAGAGACAGGTAGAGACAGGTAGAGACAGATAGAGACAGTAGAGACAGATAGAGACAGGTAGAGACAGATAGAGACAGGTAGAGACAGGTAGACAGATAGAGACAGGTAGAGACAGAGGACAGGTAGAGACAGTAGAGACAGGTAGAGACAGGTAGAGACAGATAGAGACAGGTAGAGACAGAGTAGAGACAGATAAGACAGTAGAGCAGACAGATAGAGACAGTAGAGACAGGTAGAAGACAGGTAGAGACAGATAGAGACAGGTAGAGACAGGTAGAGGACAGATAGAGACAGGTAGAGACAGTAGAGACAGTAGAGACAGATAGAGACAGTAAAGACAGGTAGAGACATAGAGACATAGAGACAGAACTAGAGACAGATAGAGACAGATAGAGACAGGACCTCGACAGACAAGGCCCTAGTTGAGAGAGACCGGACCCAGACCCAGAACCAAGGCCTCTACCTCATGTACCGCCTCGACGTGGAAGAGCAGTGTTCTATAGTCTTCCTGTGAATGCAACTCTCAACCTGAGGAGGAAACTCATCTCAACCACGATCTACCACGGCCCATTTTATACGACACAAATGTCATTTAACGAAAGACCAAAACAACTGTGACACAAGTCCATTCAAACTAACTTTATTTATTCTGACGTGTTTGAATAAATGTTTGTTCTTCCTGTCCCACTGCCCTGATGTTGTCACACAACAGTTTGAAGTAGGTACATTCATTAGTCCTGCACCACTGTGTTCTTCTACAGAGAAACCTGATGTTCCAGGTCTGACACAAGCCTCCTGATGCTCTGTGATGCTCCTTCAGCATGTTTAGAGCTGTTGTGCTTTGTGTTCTTCTGGTTCTGTGGACGTTCTGTGAGCAGAGTGTGTCCTGTGCAGTGGAAAAGCTGCTCACACTGACGCCTTTGTCCTGCTCCACATCAGCCCCTCTCAGACTTGACCTGAGCAGTATTTTTAGTCTCACATTCAGAGATAGAAGCTCACATCACTGCTCCTGTGTGGAGATTATTACAGAAGTTGTGGATATAAAAGCAGTTGGCCTGGGTTTATTTCCTGCCAAATGTCTTGAAAACAAGGTAAATATTCTCCGTCCAGACTAAAAATACCAGCGTGTTTATTTATTCTGATGCAGTGACTTTTTCTGTGAAGAGTCAGAGGGCCCTTTGAGTGGTCGCGGTCTGAGCAGGGGCCCGTCTGCCAGCGACCACTTGTGGGCGATCAGGAGAGAGACAGGAGGAGACAGGGCGGAGCTCCGGCAATGAGATGTCCGATTCATACAACGGATGTTTTGAAGGAAAGACACAGAGGATGTAGCAGGACTGAGTGTTCCCTGGAAAGTGCTGCTGCTGCCGCGGAGACCGGTCCTGAGACTCAACCTGGTCTGGTCTGAGCGGGGCAACAGAGAAGAGGCTGTGTGGGACCTGCGCTGGGAACAGCTCAGTCTCAGTCCAGTTCAGTCTCAGTCTCAGTCTCAGTCCAGTTCAGTCTCTGTCTCAGTCTCAGTCCAGTTCAGTCTCAGTCCAGCTCAGTCTCAGTCTCAGTCTCAGTCTCAGTCTCAGTCCAGACCAGTCTCAGTCTCAGTCTCAGTTCAGTCTCAGTCTCAGTCTCAGTCTCAGTCTCAGTCTCAGTCCAGTCTCAGTCTCAGTCTCAGTCTCAGTCCAGACCAGTCCAGCTCACACTCACAGGGCTGACTCTGAGCAGCACAGAGAAGCTCTTCACACGTCCGTGCTCAGTTTAGGTGTGTGTGTGTTCGAGTGTGTGTGTCTCCAGCACAGGCTCACACTGTGTCCCAGAGAGAGACACAAACGAGGAGGGAGAGCAGAGGAGTGGACCCCCAAAAGAACACGATAAATGCATCTGTACATGTACGGTATAAAAGATGGAGGTTTAGATTCAGATTGACTTTGTTTTTACCCAGTTGAGTTGTTTTGGTGAAGTTCATTCTCGTCTTTTGTCTGGTCAATATGAGGGAAATCCACTACTGTTACCTAGCACCCACACTGTAAACCTGGGCCAAAATCCTCATAAAGAACACAAGAGTGACAATGTAACAAATTATTATAACCTGTAACACTTTAAATGTGTTAAATGATAGTTTAAACTCCAAGTGTAAATTGTGTTTTTGATCACAAAAAGAAGGGATTCTGTTTTACAACACAAATTACTTCCTGTAATTTTCTACTTATAGTTGTCAATTTCTTCATAAATTGCACCTCAGCCTCAGTAAAACTGATGAAATATCAAACCGAACTGATGACAACATTTGTATTTCTGTCTTATGAGCTTTAAGATATCCAAGTTTTCTTCACATGATCAGGAGACCTTCCAAATGATTTTACAACCCCCATGAGGGTCCCGACCCCCCGGATGAGTGTGTTGTGATGGTGTGTGTGATGTGTGTGTGATGTTTGAGTGACACATCTCACAGCAGTGTCGAAGCTGAGGCCCAAACATCTGCTGAAAGACAGAACACAAAACCTCCTCCAACCTGAGTGTCGTGTCACACCTGGACCTGACTGGGGTTTCTCTTTTTTTGTGATCATGATTGACATTTTGGAAGCTTTGACTGTTGGAGTGGTGCTAGAACCGTCAGAGGTTTATGTGTGGACCTGAGGATGAGAGCCTTATCCAGGGTCATGTTGATAGTACAGGCCCCGGTTCCTCTTCGGATTAGCTTATGATCAGGTCAGTTAGGAACAGACTCTAAACCCACAGTTCTAGTCAGGCTGCCCTAGGAGACAATATACTGGGGAAAGTCTGTCCTCTCACTTCTGCCTTTCTTGTAAAGAAGAATAATTACAGTTCATCTCTAGTCTGTTCTTTGCTATCACTCGTTGTCCCCTGTCCCACTGTCCTCTCGGGGAGTGTAACTGTTTCAGATTCTGCTGTTCCAGTGACGTGGGCCGGACCACTGATGCCTGGACCTCCGCCCCACCTCCCTCTCCAGGATTGGCCTGTCCTGGTCCTGCTAGAAGAGTCATTTCCCTCTGCTTATGGACTCTGGCTCCACAAACATAAACTCTATAACTTTAGTCTTAGTTACATCTACAGCCTGTCCGTCCATGGAGTGGATCCCTTCTTCACTGTGGTTCTCCTCCAGGTTTCTCTTTTTCCCTTAGGGTTTTTTTTTTTTGAGTTTTTCCTGCCGAGAAGGAGGGTCTAAGGACGGAAGGAGGGTCTAAGGACAGAAGGAGGGTCTAAGGACAGAAGGAGGGACTAAGACAGAAGGAGGGACTAAGGACAGAAGGAGGTAAGGAGAGTCTAAGGACAGAAGGAGGGTCTAAGGACAGAAGGAGGTCTAAGGCAGAAGGAGGGTCTAAGGACAGAAGGAGGCTAAGGACAGAAGAGGACTAAGGACAGAAGGGGGGTCTAAGGACAGAAGGAGGGACTAAGGACAGAAGGAGGGTCTAAGGACAGAAGGAGGGTCTAAGGACAGAAGGAGGGACTAAGGACAGAAGGAGGGACTAAGGACAGAAGGAGAGACTAAGGACAGAAGGAGGGTCTAAGGACAGAAGGAGGGACTAAGGACAGAAGGAGGACTAAGGACAGAAGGAGAGACTAAGGACAGAAGGAGGGTCTAAGGACAGAAGGAGGGACTAAGGACAGAAGAGGTCTAAGGACAGAAGGAGAGACTAAGGACAGAAGGAGGGACTAAGGACAGAAGGAGGGACTAAGGACAGAAGGAGGGTCTAAGGACAGAAGGAGGGACTAAGGACAGGGGATGCTCTGGACAATGGTTGATCAATTGTTTCATTGAATATGTATTGTTTTATTTTGATTTCCTATTATTCATATTTGCTAAAATTAATAATCTTGGGACGACTGTTGTTGTGATTTTGGGCTATACAAAAATAAATTGATTGATCCTTCTCCTCCTTCTCTCATCCTTCCCATTCCCTCTCCTCACCCCTTCACTACATCTCCTTCTCTTCACTCACTCTCTCCATACTCCCATCTCTCATCCCTCTCCTCCCTCTCCTTTCACCCTCTTGTCTTCTCCCTCTCCTCATCCTTCTCCTCCCTCTCTCCTCCTCTCCTTTCTCCCTCTTGTCTTCTCCTCTCTCCTTACCCATGTCCTCGCTCCAGCCTTCTATTAAACAGTCTGAGTTTGACGTCTGAGTGTGTGTTTGTGGGGACACGAGGCCCGTCCTGGAGGGATGTCCATGTTTGTAGTGTTTTATCCACCTCTGTCCTCTGTCAGTGTCAGAACATGTGTGATCTAAAGACACTAGTGCAAGCACATGTGATATGACATTATTTTATGTTAAAGGCTTTTTATTTGAGACTGATCAGGTCATATTCTCAGGAGTGGGTGGAGCCTATTTAACCTGTTTTGCAAAAAACAAAATAAAACTAAAATCTACAAACAGTGGAAATAACCAAATAAAA
The DNA here is from genome assembly GCA_038363315.1 of Mugilogobius chulae. NCBI lineage: Eukaryota > Metazoa > Chordata > Actinopteri > Gobiiformes > Gobiidae > Mugilogobius > Mugilogobius chulae. The sequence goes on from CM076415.1 coordinate 3,143,628, forward strand.
GTACTGAAGATATGTAATTGGAATACTTATTATAACATTGTTATGTTAGTCTTTCCCCTTATTTTGGATCAATGATTCTCTTTTACCAGCGGCCCCTGAGGTCAGAACCCATGAGGGTCAGGACCCCACGAGGTCGGACCCCATGAGGGTCAAGACCCCATGAGGGTCAGGACCCCCAGGTCAGACCCCATGAGGGTCAGAACCCCATGAGGTTGTGAAATCATTTCGATGATGTGTGAAAAACTGAACATTGAGTTCTTATTTAATAAGTAAGTAATAAGTAATCTTATTTGTATAGCGCATTCACAGACACAGATCACAAAGCGTTTCACAGTGAGATGACCCCTCCCCTCCCCACTCAGTGGTAGTAAACTGCCCTGGCAACTCAGCAAGCATTACCAAACACCTGCGCTCACTCCGACTATACCAAGTGTCCTAACAGCATGTTATTGGTTGGTGGGAACCGGAGTGCCGGAGGAAACCACCCAGACACCCTTAGACCACTCACATTGTCACTTTGCAGGTGTTTGACTTTTTGTATTTAGGTGTTGCAAAGGTTATAATTGTAATTTTTATGGTGATGACTGAAAAAGGTTTAGAAATGAGTCACAGATTAGAAAACATGTTTTTCATTCATTTTCACTCTTATGTCTAAAACTCCCAATCAACAACAAATGTTCTTTAGGAGTTGAACATCGGGCAGAGATACAAACAATAATCTAAAGTTAACCCTGAGATCAGTGTTGGTGTTTTTGATCTTCGCTGAGCCGCTGTGCTGGAGCGGAGGACTTTTTATAGCCTCAGATGTGAGAGTGTGCTGAGGGGAAGAGAGAGCTGTGCACGTATGAAAGCTGGGTTTGTCCTGAGGCTTCCCCTGCCAGGAAACTTTCTCCTCCAGCCCCTGTAACAACCCCCAACAACCCTTTAGTCTGCCCCTCTGACTAACTACCCCTGTACCCCCCTGTACTCCCAACACCCCCCCCTCCAACAACCCTCTAGTCTGCCCCTCTGACTAACTACCCCCTGTACCCCCCTGTACCTCCCAACCCCCCCTCCAACAACCCTCTTATAGTCTGCCCCTCTGACTAACTACCCTCTGTACCCCCCTGTACCCTCCCAACACCCCCCCCCCAAACAACCTCCCTTGTCCCCCCTCCAACAACCCTCTAAGTCTGCCCCTCTGACTAAACTATACCCCCTGTACCCCCCCTGTACCCTCCAACACCCCCCCCCTCCAACACCCTCTTATACTGTACCTGCCCTCTGACTAACTACCCCTCTAGTACCCTCTGCCCCTCTTGACTACCCTACCCTCCCCTGTACCCTCCCCTCTGACTACCCCTGTACCCTCCCCTCTGACTACCCCGTACCCTCCCCTCTGACTACCCCTGTACCTCTGCCCCTCTCTGACTACCCCGTACCCTCCCTCTGACTACCCCGTACCCTCCCCTCTGACTACCCCTGTACCCTCCCTCTGACTACCCCTGTACCCTCCCTCTGACTACCCCTGTACCCTCCCTCTGACTACCCCTGTACCCTCCCCTCTGACTACCCCTGTACCCTCCCTCTGACTACCCCGTACCCTCCCTCTGACCCCTACCCCTCTGACTACCCCTGACCCTCCCCTCTGACTACCCCTGTCCTCGACTACCCTGACCCCCCCCTCACCCCTACCCCCCTCTGACTACCCCCCCCCCCCCCCCCCCCCCCCTGTACCCCCCCTCTGACTACCCCGTACCCCCCTCACTCCCCTGCCCCTCCCTGTACCCCCCTCTACCCCTCCCTCCCTGACTCCCCTGTACCCTCCCTCTGACTACCCCTGTACCCTCTGACTACCCCTGTACCCCCCTGAGTTGGCCTCGTGCACAGACGAGTTCAGGAGCCAGGACCTGGAGGGACAGATCTCCTCCACGTTCACTCATGATCTGCTTTCACACACTTCATCAATCATGTTTCTGAACGTTTATGGCTTTATTCTCTACCATTCATGTTTGCTAAATGAACAATCTGGGGACGTCCTGTTGTTGTGATTTTGGGCTACACAAAAATACATTGATTTGGTCTATGCTGGGACACCTGGGCGGTATGGCAGTAAATTCATATCAGAATTTTCTTGGAGCCAGATCACGATTTTGATTTGATCACGATTCTTGTCCATTTATTTTCCTATGGTCTGTTTCAGTCATGTAAATTGATGTATTTTAACAAATCAAACATGAAATTGGCTAAAATTCATTAATGACTTAAAAGTGAAGTTCAATAGAAACTTTAAAAAAGCCCAAAGTTGCTATAAAGACAAAGCAGCTCCAGTTGTCATGTGGATGTGACTCTTTGGCCTGTGGGCCTGCGCTGGAGCAGTCGGACTGGTTCTGGAGCAGTGAAGCATCAGTTGGTTTTACCTTGACTGGGGAGGGTCTCCAACAGTCTGGGACAGTAGGGGCCCCGGGGCCAACTGTCCCTGGCAGTCAGAGCTGCTCTGGGCCTCGGGTGGGTCTGGCTCATCTCAGATCTGTGCTGAATGCAAATCCAAACCTGAACTGCACCTGTGAGCGTGAGACAGAGACCCACACACAGCTGGTCATAAACCTGCCCAGAAATGTGTCTGATCTGTCCTGAGTGTTTGTTTGTGTGTTTCTCTCTCTGTCCTCTCACCGTTCTGACCACTGCCTCTAAAGGGTCTTTCACACCAACACAACCCACAGTCTCTGTCGTAGGAGGAGTGACGCTGCGTCTGTTCTAGTCTCTTTGGGCCGCATCGATGTAAAAAAGTATTCACACAAACACGATCCAAACACTCATAGTCACCAAACAAACACAGAGTGAGCATGTGTGTGATGTAACGCTTGATGAAAATGACGAAACATAAGCTGCGCGCGAGTAGTGTTGTCAAACTCTGTGATGACTCTATGAGCAGATTTAATCTTACCACGGAAAAAGCTCAACTTCTATTTCTCGCTACAGTCCAGCCTTCGTACTGCAGTCGCTGCAACTCATCCATCTTTTTTTTCCTTGCAGCCATTCTCCGTTGTACTTACGTCTCTTTGAACCCGGTAAATAACAACAATCCACGCTCGGCTAAATGCTGTTTTTCCGTAAGCATCATTATCGGGTTTCTGCACTGTTTTCTTGCGCACTGATTCTCTGGTTCACTAGTAACTATGGACCAATCAAACAGCTGCAACTGCCGACGCCGACTCTACCTGCAAGTCTTCACAACCTCGTCTCTGCGACGTGCTCCGCTCCTCTGACCCCCGACATTCACACCAAACACACGTGAGCGCCTGTCGGCAGAAGTTGCCAAACCGGTTCAGACGGGAGACCCTCGCTGGTGTGAAAGAGCCTTAACAGTCTCACTCTCAGAGCACCAGCACTTCCAAGTCTTCAGGCCACATAAATCTAAAGAAATACTTGTGGACATTATTGAAACACTGTCATGAACTAAACCCTGAGAGGTGTCAGACCAGACCAGACCAGACCAGACCAGACCAGACCAGAGTCTCCTCTGTTTATGTGAAGAAACAACGTGAGCAGCAGAGTGAAGAAATGACTTCTGTGTGAATCTGTCTGAATATGTATCAATAAAACATGTGCTTAGTATTTATGACACCTGTGCCTAAACTTGTCAAACGAGTCTTAAATGGTTTATTATATGTATGTATGTAGCCTATGTATTATACATGTTATGCATATATTTATCATTGAACATAAGATTCAGTTAGACATTTTAACCAATACAGTTTCAGAAGAAAACGTAGATATACAACGAAATGTCAAAAATGTACAATAAGCACATTTTCACTCTTTTGTTAGAGTACGAAAAACCATAATAAAAATAATAATGGGTACATTTACTCAAGTTTGGTCCATTTAGGATTTACCCGTTAAACCCACTTGGCTTCAACCAAATCTGTAAATATTAGTTTTGGCTTTTCGTGACACAATGATGAAAGAAAGGCATGAAAACGAGCACCATACGTATCCAAACCCAATCCAAATCTAGTACATCTGTATACAAATATCACATGTTCAAGACAGAGTCACTCTCTGTCGTGCAACGTGCAGTGTTTAATAGTGTATTTCACTTCACAGGCTCAAAACATAAGACACATTTGTATTCATTTAAAATGAACAAGAACCGTCCAATCAGAAGAACACACACAGACCTGTTTGATTCCACTGAACATGTTCAGAGAAGAACAGGTTTAACACAAACAATATGAGTCATGAGTAAACAAAGGTCAATGTGTCACTGGTGCAGCTGAAGGAGTCATGTGACCAGTGCAGCCAATCAGAGAGCTTCGTCTGGAGTCTGAGGGTTTGGACTCAACGCAAAGAATAAAAATGGATAAAAATACACAGACATTTCAGACATACACATTTCTACAACTTCATAGATTTTTAAAAATATATACAGACAATTATTTCATTCTAATGATGTTTCTCGTCACATAAAAGGAGAGAGGAGGGACATGTTAATATCGTATCATAAGCCTTTTTTGTGGGTCTACTACACGATGTTTGTATTTGACGCTGTGAAAAATGTCAAACAGAGACAGCTGTTTGAAGAGAAGCCACATTTTCTTTGTGTTTAACAGCAGGTTTAGGTCTGGAGCTTGGACAGTGCAGTGCAAAACATCACAATTTATTTCATATCGAGAATGTTGTTGCCAGGATGTCCAGAAATTCAATATCAAACATACTGTTTAGAGAAAAAAAATGCTCTAGGCACAAAGAGGCAAACTAAAAGTACATTTTCAACTACAAGCACTTTTGAGATTCCTTTAAGGGTATTTCACACCAACACAACCCCCAGTCGCTGTCGATAGGGAAAGCAACGCAGGGTCTGTTCACGTCTCTATGGGACACCGATGTGAAAGAACATTCAGACAAACACGATCCAAACAGCCAACAGTCGCCAAACAAACACAGAGTGAGCATGTGTGTGATGTAACGCTTGACCAAAATGACGAAACATAAGTTGCACGTGAGTAGTAGTTTGTCAAACAGATGTTTCTAGTCTTACCTCACGGATTAAGCTCAACTCGTATTTCCCTCCACAGTCCAGCCTTCGTACTGCGGTCCCGTAACTCCCCCGTGTTTTCCTCCATCCAAATAGAACCATTCTCCTTCGTAGTTACGTCCCGTTTGACCCGTGTAAATAAAAAATCCATGCTCGGCTAAATACTTTTTTTCGGTTTTCTGCACTATATTCCTGCGCACTGATTCACTGGTTCTCCTGTGGCCACGGGCCAATCAAACAGCTGCATTTGCGGCAACTGGCGACACCAACTCTACCTGCGAGTCTTCAAAAACCTCCACGACTGCTCCGCGCTCCTCTGACCTCTGACCCCCGACAAACCCATTTACACCAAACACACGTGAGCCGCCTCTCGGCAAAAGTGGCCAAACTGGTTCAGACGGGCGACCCTCGGCCTGGTGTGAAAGACTCTTTAGCCAACCTTTCCCATTTGTCTGGCAGGAACTTCACATGACATCCCAACATTATAAGGCCAAGTTATTTAATAAGTAACCAGCAGCCTGGCATGAGAACTAAATAAACAGCACCAATACAAATGACATTATGAGTTAGATAAACTGACTTTTGCTCACCATTAACACATTTTAAAGACACATTTTACTTTGATAATTAAATATAGAGATACTTCATCAGATTAAGATTTCATTAGTGCTCATAATTAACAACACATTTTTACATCCTATAGAAATGAACTGGAGCTGCCTCGAGTATCATAGCTGTGCAAAAAAGGTCAAATTAAGTCATCGCAGAAAACGCAGATATACAACAAAAGGTCAAAACTTCTATCAGCACATTTACACACCGTTTTTACAGACAGTACATTTGTTACAAAAAGCCAAACATAAAAAAGTACGAGTTTGGCGACATTTTCTGTAGGTTTAACATGTACGTTTAGGCTTCAGCTTACTAAAATAGGGACGTTGAAGACTGGGGCTTAGGGAAAATGTTGCCAAGTGAAATTTGCCTTAGTTTCACCAAGACGAATAAAAGACACATCCACAGGCCGCTTTAGCTTTACCTTTCATGGAACACAGCAGTGAGCTCATTTCTCCCTGTGAGCTTCAGGTCACAGCCTAAACTGCTCTTGGTAGAAAAGAATTCCTAAAGATATTCTGTTTTTAGCTGAAATGACTCTATTCTTCCAGAGCCAACCGTTCACAGTGATGAGAGGAGTCCTGTCTGATGCTCACAGACTTCTTCTCTGAGCTCATCAGAAACACTGCTCAAAGATTTCTGAGGCCGTCCAATCATCTTTGAGCTCATGTTTTTTATGTTTATGTTTATTTTGGATCTCCATTAGCGCAGTCTTGCTGACGCTATTCTTCCTGGGGTCCTTAACAATGATCTTACATTACAGATAAACATTAGATACATTCAAAATATTATTAGAAGCAAAAGCCAATCATTTACATTTCTCACATCTCACAATACATTTTTCATGTTTATATCCATAGAAGTGTACAGTACATGTGAACGTATAACCATAAAATGTAACCTCAGAACCAATAAACACACACATACTTCCATCTGTGCTTTATCTCTCAATGTTGATCTGGACGACAATTATCTAGAATGAAAACTTACATTCTGTGAAGTAAAAACCTCCAAACTCATTTGTGTCTTAAAAAAGATTGAAGTAATACTTTAAATCTTGTAACATTCCCCTCTAGAGTTATTATCCTGGAAGAGTGTTCCATTGTGCATCGCTCGATAAATAAACGTCTTTTTATCCATTTGATTTAGTTTGTGGTAAAATACATTTTCCTGCAGAGGTATGCCTAGTGTTATAATTGTGCTTGTCATCACTGAAAGAAATATTTGGATAAATTCTCCGTGGAAGCTTAGATTCAAGGATATTTTTGAAAAAAACTAACATTGAATATGATAATCTGTCCTGCACTGAGAGCCATTTTAGTTTATCCAGCATCACTTTGGAGCTGGTTCTGTCCTCACATCTAACACCATCCGAGCTGTTTTGTATTGTCTGTAGTTTTTTTAGCTGGATTAACTTGGACAGTCATCTAACTGAGAGAGAACTAGCGCTTGAGTCATTTGTTCAATAGACTTTTGTGTAAGAAATCGTGAGTATCTTTTAATCATCGTAATAGCTCTGCCCATTTTTGTACTTATTCATTCTATATACAGTATGTTAACAATGCACTGCAGCTTGTCCTTCCTCTGCACACTTACATCAGCATGTTAAAAGTTAAGACGCTCTCCACAAAGCTTTTGTACAGTTTTAAGAATAGCTTCCAAAATGATTCAACCTACACAATACATCCAGTCTTTCAGAGCATTTCTTGAAAGTAAAATTAGAGTTTTGTGCAAAAGTGAGTGTCTTGTCTGTATGTACGAGATATTTAAAATCATGAACCATTTCAATGATTCGATTATTGATCAATACAGACAACACTTTGTCATTTTGCAAGACAAGCTCTTTAGTTTTAGACACACTGATCTCTAAAAAGCTAAACACCATTTCTGCACAGACACATACATACATTCTCGGACAGGACATTTTTCTGCAAAAAAGCGACCAGCGCCATGTCATCACATACTTAAATAATTTAAAAGTTATTATCAACTTGAAAAGCATTTAAATATACTCTCTCAGTCTGGTGTTGTTGTGTTCGTATGAAGACACTTTGATTGGTCCAAACCCGGGCAGACGAGTGGACAGCGGAGTTTACACTTTCAGGACTGATGGGATGTTCTTACAGAGCTGCTCCGGCCCGGGACGGCACATAGTGGGCCCCATTCATCCCCACAGACACCCCCCACCCCGGCCGTCCCAGCCAAACGCACCCTCCAGCAGCCGTCCCAGCCAAGCCTCTTTCCTCTGCCTCACAAAGAGCTCAGTCTGGAGCTTTCCACAGAGTTTAGTCCTGTGAAGGCAACAATACAACACCAGAGAGAAACACACCAGCCGACATGTCAGAACGCTAGACTGGATGAATTCATTGGTGAACAAGTTAGAATTGTGTTTCCTTTTAGAGACAGAACGTTTAAATAAATCACACAGATCTGTCCTTTTACAAACAAATCAGCAATGTGTCATATTTGTGGGTTAGGCGTAGTCTGAAGAAATATAATGCTAGCACACGGGAAGCTAAACTTTAGACCTCTTTTAAAAAGTTTTCAGGCAAATGAAGTGTATTTCTAACTCAAGTCAAGTCACAATCAGGTTTACATTTTTTCGTTGATGTGGCGTTACGTCAGAAAACATTTCAGCGAAAACAATACATGTGCAACTGCAATCATTTCATGTTTAAACTGAAAAGAATGAAAAAAGCGCAAAAAACACATTGTGCACATTTTACAAAGGTGCATATAACTGCTCAGATAAAGCCTCTGAACGCGTGTCAGGTTTTTACTCCCCTGAACCTGTTTTGCACCTGAGCAAACGCCTAATATGAGACTGTAAAAGATGACAAGTGTATTAAGTTTCTCTTTAAACCAACAGGATCAGCTCTCAGAGTAAACAGTGTCAGTTGTCTTAGTTCGTTTCTCTGCTGATGGAAGGTGTGGTCTTTTTTAAACGTGAACAGAATCCTAATCTTAATCTGAACTCCAAGCTCCAGATCTAAGATTAGCTGTATTTGTAACTTCAAACCTGAATTTAGCCCAAATAAAACCTCCCCAAACCTGTCTGTAAGACGCCAAGAAAAGACGAGATGTAATACTGTCAAACTTACTGTCGTGTTCTTACCACAGACTTAACGTTTTACTGGACAACTTTTGGTCACAGCCAGTGGTCCCAGGGGTACGACTGTACACACTGTGTGTACCCTGCACATAAGGTTAAGGTTAAGGTACACTTTATTGTCCCCGTAGGGAAATGTGTCCTCTACATTTGACCCATCCTTCAATGCCTCTGCAGCATCTCCTCAGGAGCAGTGATCGCCACAGTGCAGCGCTCGGGGACCCATCTCCAGATGTTGTTGCTAGGCTTGGTCAGGACTAGCCTATTCAAATTGAAAACAAGTGGAGTAACATCAATCAATAAAACAAATAATATGTCAAAAGAAATCTGTGGTGTAACATGCGTGGGTTACGTTGGCTCACAAACTCACTAATGTAAGTCTTTGAATTGTACGCATCAGTATATTAAAACTACAGCGTTGTTAACTCACAAGGGTTTATAGAGATGAGAAGAAGGCTAGTAACACTCGTTCACAACGCACTAATGAATCAGAGATGTTGGCCTTGTCCTAAAGATCACGGCCCACCTAACTGAATGATATTTTATCTTCCTGGCGTCACTCTGAGTGAATCATTCGAAGTCTGGGTTTGTGACTCGAGGGTCAGGCTGGTGGAAACAAAAACTACTTCTGGTTTATTGTTGCTTTTTTATAAATGTATTCCTCTGTGACTCTGAGCTGCATTTAAAACCCATTTCATTGAAGGTTTTGAGGCTGGATTATGTTGGACACATTATGCACAGTATTTACAAACAGGAAACAGCTGATCGGCTTTGCCTAAATCTATCAGAGTAACAAATAATGTTTTCATCCGTGTAAATGTGTGGGTTTGTGACAGGATCAAGTCTGCGTTTGGTGAAGAACATTATTTCATGTTTCTATCTTCTCTTCCGTCTGGTTTTCTCCTGAGCCTGTGTTTTCTCTTGTCCAATCATCGAACCTAAAGGACGGACCAGGGTCCAGGGTGAAAGCAGAGCCAAAAGAGACTCACTTTGGACCCAGTGAACAGGGCGGAACGGGTCGCTTTGTGCAGAGGAAACAGCATGAGACCGAACCGACCCGAGCCTATGAAAGATGCAGCTGCAGGAGCTTGTGAAGGACCTCTGGAGACTGTGAGCTGCTCTGTGTGTCCTACAGTGATTGCTCTGGCTGCTGTGTGTGCCCTCTCTGTGTTTAAATGATTCACATAAAGTATATTTGATCTTCACTATTAAACAGTCAGAGATTGTGGCCGTAGTAAACACAGGTGATTCTCTGATTGGTGCAAATATTTGCTGCTGTAATCTGTGGAGCGTGTTTGACTTTCAGAGCTCATCTGCTCAGAAACACGACACACACTCAGGTCTGACCTGCAGCGGCTCTGTTCTTCAGTAGAAACACACACTGAGGTCTGACCTGCAGCGGCTCTGTTCTTCAGGAGAACACACACTGAGGTCTGACCTGCAGCGGCTCTGTTCTTCAGGAGAACACACACTGAGGTCTGACCTGCAGCGGCTCTGTTCTTCAGGAGAACACACGCTCAGGTCTGACCTGCAGAGACTCTGTTCTTCAGTAGAACACACACTCAGGTCTGACCTGCAGAGACTCTGTTCTTCAGGAGAACACACACTCAGGTCTGACCTGCAGAGACTCTGTTCTTCAGGAGAACACACACTCAGGTCTGACCTGCAGAGGCTCTGTTCTTCAGGAGAACACACGCTCAGGTCTGACCTGCAGCGGCTCTGTTCTTCAGGAGAACACACGCTCAGGTCTGACCTGCAGAGACTCTGTTCTTCAGGAGAACACACACTCAGGTCTGAGCTGCAGCGGCTCTGTTCTTCAGGAGAACACACGCTCAGGTCTGACCTGCAGAGACTGTTCTTCAGGAGAACACACGCTCAGGTCTGACCTGCAGCGGTTTATACTCACAGTTTAGCAGCTGGGATGATAAAAGAGGACCTGAGAGTGACCTACATATTGACTGCAGCCTGGTCCTGCAGCTATTCAACTTAAGGCCTGCGGGCCAACCAGGCTCTCCAACCTGTATATTGTGCAAATACATGTTTATTGTTGAAGAATTTTAGTAAAAAAAAATGGTTAGAAGCAGTAGTAGGAGCAGTAGCAGGATAAGGTTTACTTCTACCTACTCCTTTTCGAATAATATCTTTTGTTTTGTGTTTTCTTTTAATTTGCTCTCGAAAATGTATTCGAAATAAAGATTTCAATCAATCAATTAATCAACCAATGGTCTCCGTCTAAAACTGTGAAATATATAGTATTTTAGATCATATTGAGATTTTTTAATTTTTTTATTTTGAGAGGTGCCATCTCATTTTTGAAACATAGAACACACAACAATACATAACAAACAGTACAATTATACAGATCCTACATAAAACAAGACTCCACACTCCTGCCAGTGTGCAGATGATTGATTAGTCTGTAAATATATTTATCAAATCACAGAATTGCATACAAAATGAAAAGTACACTTTGAGAATACATTTTGTTTGCTCCTGTTTTTTTTTTTTTTTTTTTTTTTTTTTGTTGAAATGTTGATTTCAGAAAAAAAAAAATATAGAGCAGGGGTCTCCAACCTTTTTTGCCAAGAGAGCTACTTTTGCAAAAGAAAACTAGTGGTGAGCCACTACATTAGTGATGACCAAAAAGTGAAGTTAACTGTGCCATAGTTAAGAGGCCTATTTAAAAACTTAGCCAATATTTATATAGAATTGACACAATTAGGCATCTAAAGATACATTTACTGTAGTTACTGCATGTAATAAATACAATTTGTGTAATAAAGCAGTTTGTGAGTTTTAAAAAGAGAACATGACAGAACAAGCCTAAAATTGTCAGCTTTGTGTTTCTGAGGTTGCATAACCATTCTAAGCAAGTTTTTATGAGACGCCTGCTTTGTTTAAGTCTACCAGTAATCTAGTTCTGTGTTCTTTGGAGAAGATTGAAGGTATTGTTTTATATGTTCCACAAAAACAAGACTGATTATTAGAGATACATTTTGTTTGACTGCACCCAGAGACCAAACCCCTGAAGCACCTGGTGGGGTAAACGGAATATCCGTCCTGTACTCTGAGCCCGTCTGAAGAGTCCACTGTGTGTTCTCTGGGGTGGAGACCTTAAGACTCTCAGCAGGACACAGACGGGTGTAGTACATCCTGGTGCGGCTGCAGAGGGGGGCGGGGCAGTACCTGTTTGAGAGCAGGATGTGAGCGTCACACCCTCCACCTCTGCAGCCTGATCAAACACTGGCGTCAGGTTACACGAGCATCCCAAACAGGAGCAGGCACAGGACGTCCTCCACGGGTTTGTCTGATCCCAGTTCAGTCTGTGACCCTCACCTGCATCTGACAACACAGACTATGAAGTTAAGAGAAAACAGGCATAATGCTCTTTTTGAATGACTCTAGAAACATATCTGTCAACAGCTCACTCTTTAACCTGACGTCCCCTCAGTGTGTTTTCTGACAGATACATAAGCTCCAAAAAAATAAAAAATAAATAAATGTAACAGACGTGTGACGTGAGACTTGTCTGTTTGACCTGTGCATGAAAAGTCCAGGAAGCTCAAAAGCACATCCTTGTTCTCATTCTTACAGTAGGTTCCTGGTTCAGGCGGCGATGGTGTGTGGGTGGCTCTGGTTCTAGGTCCTGGTTCTAGGTCCTGGTCAGGGGTGACGGGTGTGTGGGTGGCTCTGGTTCTAGGTCCTGGTTCAGGGGTGATGGGTGTGTGGGGTGGTTCTGGTTCTAGGTCCTTGGTTTTGGAGTGATGGGTGTGTGGGTGGCTCTGGTTCTAGGTCCTGGTTCAGGGTGTGATGTATGTGGGTGGAGGGTCCTGGCACTGTCTGGTTTGGTCTGGTTTGTCTTTTATGGCCCAGGCAGGGCTGTACAGTCAGGAGCCTCAGGTCCTCAGGTTCTGAGAGCCATGGTGATTTAAAAAGCCCAGAATGCACCAGTTTCACCCAGATCGTGCTGTCCTGATCCTGTCTCGTGTGTCTCTGTTTCTGATTCTTTTTTCTTTTGGGCTAAAGTGAATTGTCCATTTAAAAGTAAATGCTCAGCTGCAGGTTCATTTGTGGCTCTGGACTCATAGTGACAGTGACGTTGATGTGGTAGGAGCTCCAGCCTCATGGCAAGAAGCTCTGTTTATGTGGAGTTTGCACGATTGCTCTTTAGTCTCTTGTAATATTGTTAAATTGTATTTTATTGTAATTGTTGAACTTGTTTTAAATGCCTCTCCCTCTGGACTGGTACAAGCATCTCTGCCTCTCTGCCATCAACCCAGCCTTCTTCACCCACGTCTGCTCTGTGTCAGGTTCTGTGTTAGAGTAGTCGGATTACTGTCTGATCACAGCAGTAGTCTGATTACAGTTGTAGTCTGATTACAGCAGTAGTCTGGTTACAGCAGTAGTCTGGTTACAGCAGTAGTCTGGTTACAGCAGTAGTCTGATTACAGCAGTAGTCTGATTACAGCAGTAGTCTGGTTACAGCAGTAGTCTGGTTACAGCAGTAGTCTGGTTACAGCAGTAGTCTGATTACAGCTGTAGTCTGATTACAGCTGTAGTCTGGTTACAGCAGTAGTCTGGTTACAGCTGTAGTCTGGTTACAGCAGTAGTCTGGTTACAGCTGTAGTCTGGTTACAGCTGTAGTCTGGTTACAGCTGTAGTCTGGTTACAGCAGTAGTCTGGTTACAGCTGTAGTCTGGTTACAGCAGTAGTCTGGTTACAGCAGTAGTCTGGTTACAGCAGTAGTCTGGTTACAGCGTAGCTACAGCTGTAGTCTGGTTACAGCAGTAGTTGTTACCTAGTCTTTACAGCTGTAGTCTGGTTACAGCAGTAGTCTGGTTACAGCTGTAGTCTGATTACAGCAGTAGTCTGGTTACAGCAGTAGTCTGGTTACAGCAGTAGTCTGGTTACAGCTGTAGTCTGGTTACAGCTGTAGTCTGATTACAGCAGTAATCTGATTACAGCAGTAGTCTGGTTACAGCAGTAGTCTGGTTACAGCAGTAGTCTGGTTACAGCAGTAGTCTGGTTACAGCAGTAGTCTGGTTACAGCAGTAGTCTGGTTACAGCAGTAGTCTGGTTACAGCAGTAGTCTGGTTACAGCAGTAGTCTGGTTACAGCTGTAGTCTGGTTACAGCTGTAGTCTGGTTACAGCAGTAGTCTGATTACAGTTGTAGTCTGATTACAGCAGTAGTCTGATTACAGCAGTAATCTTGATCTTACAGCAGTAGTCTGGTTACAGTTGTAGTCTGATTACAGCTGTAGTCTGGTTACAGCAGTAGTCTGGTTACAGCTGTAGTCTGATTACAGCTGTAGTCTGGTTACAGCTGTAGTCTGGTTACAGCAGTAGTCTGATTACAGCAGTAGTCTGGTTAGAGTCTGGTGCAGTGTGGGTTGGTGACACAGAGCCTTATCTCCAGTCAGTCCAAAGTCCAGCTTTTATCAGAGTTTGTGGCCATGTCCCTGTGTCCCGCCTCTCCCCCTCTCTCCTGTCCCTCTCCCTCTGTAGTCCTCCCCTCTGTCACCCTGTCCTCTCCTCTGTCCCTCTCTCCTCTCCTCTGTCCCTCTCTCCTCTGTCCCTCTGTCCTCTCCCCTGTCCTCTCTTAGTGATGTGACGTTCGTGAACGATCTGATTCTTTTGAACGACTCCTCATAGTGAACAATGAGAGTCGAGTCATGGAGGTGAATGATTCGTTTCCTCAATGAGGAGGAACAACAACAAATATAGATACAAAAGGAGCTCTCACTAGTGCGAGTACAGAGTGGAGCACGGTGTTCTCCTGGTTTCTCCTCAGATACAGAGTGCATCGCTTACACAAGTGCACATCGCATGAGTACGTATGCACGTCATACTGCTGTTGTCTCTGGACTCAGGTCAGGATCGCAGATTTGATTTTACAGCGGCAGGTTGTGGTGGTGATGATAAAAGTCTGACCGTGTTCTCATATTCCCGCTGGAATTTTACATTTAGACACGTCGAAGTTTGTGTCCTTATTTGACTAATTTATCCATGAATATGAGTCGTATGCATTGAAACACACATTATTTAAAATCTTAAAAATCATGGAACAAGTCTCAGAATCATCCATGTCTCTTCTGTCCTCAGTGTCTCTGGTTTAGTTGTGTTTGTCCCACTTCTCCTCGTCTGCTTTTCCTACATTTGTGTGAGAGAGAGGAGGAGAGAGAGAAAGAAAGAAAAACTCAAAATCCCACTTAACCTTTAGATGCACGGCCGACCAATACCTACACTCTTCCATAAGTGGGGTCAAAAATGACCCAACCTATGCATCTAAGGTAACCCCTGACCATGGGACCGTTTGTGGACATTTTGCAGTTTTTTTTTCATTGTTAGAAAGAAATAGGTTGCCTTGGGGTTAGAGCCATGAAACTTTCCAGGTAATGTTATTTTGATCAAATTAAAACATGCCACCTTCAGACCTCACCTAGCCCCGCCCACTTCTTGGTTACATTTTTTGCCTACACGTAACCCTAAAAGAACCGTTTGTGCCCCATTGACTTCCATTATAAACTCACTTTTTCAGCCTGTGTAATACAGACATTAAATAATGTGAGATCATGAAATACCATCTCAACCTAAGCTTCTGGGTTGAAAATGGAATAATTTGACATTTTTGGTGAGTTGAGACCCCTGGACCCCCAGGGCCCCTAGGGTATTTATAAGGAGTTTTGTAAAGCACTCCTGTTCTATACATGGCCCTGTGTAATATTGAAATGTATGATCAGGGCTTAAATGGTCTGGATGTGTTGGTGACGAGTCAGGGGAGAGGCCTGAAGTGTTTGAGACACACAGATGAGTTAAAATGTGAA
The DNA here is from genome assembly GCA_038363315.1 of Mugilogobius chulae. NCBI lineage: Eukaryota > Metazoa > Chordata > Actinopteri > Gobiiformes > Gobiidae > Mugilogobius > Mugilogobius chulae. Next base: position 3,159,194 of record CM076415.1, read on the forward strand.
AATGAACATGTTGAAAAAATAGTGAAAAATGTCTAATAAAAAACAACATTCATCTTTTGACCTAAAAACTACATTTGGACTTAAATTAGACTTTTGGACCTAAATTGGCCTATAACTAAAAAATTCAATAAACTTTGAGGATTTTTTATATGTTTTGAAGAGCACAAGCTAATAAAAAAATGAGCCATTGAAAGTAGAAAATAATTTAAAATAAGTATTATTTTAAGCCCATTTGTGTGTCGTTGGAACAGGTAGGTGACCTCAAATATCTGGGTGTCAGAGGGTTAATTTAAAACATTTACAGTCGAAAGTATTTGTTAAGATGAGTTTGTTCTTTGGTGTATTTCATTAGACACTTTTAATAAACACAGAGTGGACTGAAGTGGGTTAAAAAAGAGAAAAAACAAAAGAGTTGGAATTGTGAAAGAGTCGGATTTTTGAACGACTCTTTGAAATGAACATTCAGGTCCTTTCAAAGAGTTAAAAGTCCCATCACTAGTCCCTCTGTCCTCTCCTCTGTCCTCTCCTCTGTCCTCTCCTCTGTCCCTCTGTCCTCTCCCCTGTCCTCTGTCCTCTGTCCTCTCCTCTGTCCCTCTGTCCTCTGTCCCTCTGTCCTCTGTCCTCTCCTCTGTCCCTCTGTCCTCTGTCCTCTGTCCCTCTGTCCTCTGTCCTCTCCTCTGTCCCTCTGTCCTCTCCTCTGTCCCCTGTCCCTCTTGTCCCGTGTGAGCTGTGCAGGTGTTGTTGGGATTTGGAGCTCTACAGAACAGAATGTGTTGGATTCTTTCTGAGTTGTGAGTTTCCTGGATGACATCATCAGAGTTGGTTCAATCATTGACAGTTGAGACGAGACGCTGCAGACACAGACTTTATCTGTGGACTGGGCCTCTGATCACAGGACATAAATACAGTAAGACATGAAACCTAGTCTAGTTGCAGTGGTAAGGTCTGCCTCACAGCAAGAAGGTCCAATGATCAGTGTCCACTTTCTATGTGGAGTTTGCATGTTGGCAAGCTAGAGTCTGGTACAAGCTTCTCTGCTTAACGGAGACCTGGGCAAACTGTGGCCCGAGGGCCATATCCAGCCCTGAACCTGTTTTATTCAGCCCCCAGGCACGTTTTTGAGATTTGATGTTTTTTATGTTATTATGTTACAAAAAGCAAAAATGTAAAACATTGAAGAATTTTGGTTGAAGCCACGGTAACCTGTCTCACTCCAGATGGATCTATGTGTGTTAATAAAATACATGGAACTGATTGGGTGTGCGACCTTATTTGTGTTTAACCAATCACAGCACCAAATCATAATGGCATATCCAACGTCTGCGTGGGACAGAACAAGTGTCACACACTTTTGTTCTTCTTTCAAAAAGGAATTACTCCATATTTCTGCTAAAACAGAATCAAGCGCAGCAGAAACACAAACATAAGAGCCATTTGTTTGATTCAGGTGGTACTTCCTGTCATCATTGCAACAAACAGTAACCAGGCGGCTGGAAGGTCAGATGAATGATCTAACATCTGAGATAAACCATCTGACTGGCCAGGTTAACAGAGCCACATTTTCTTTAGGTTTAACAGGTATAATAATAATAATAATAATATAATAATAAAAAATAATAATAATAATAATAATAATAATAATAATAATATTTTATTTATATAGCGCTTTTCTAGACACGAGACAAAGGCAGTTAAACAAAGGTACAATGCATAAAAACAGTTAGTAATTACAACATTAATCAATCATTAAAACAGATTTAAACAGATGGGTCTTGACATTTTTCCTAAACGTGGTGAGGTCAGTGTCTTAGCTGAGGTGCAGGTGCAGCTGGAGGTTTGCTCGGTCAGGGCCTTAGCTGGAGGAGCAGGTGCAGGTGGAGGTTTGTCTCAGTCAGGGTCTTAGCTGGAGGAGCAGGTGCAGGTGGAGGTTTGACTCGGTTAGGGCCTTAGCTGGAGGAGCAGGAGCAGTTGGAGGTTTGGCTCGGTCAGGGTCTTAGCTGGAGGAGCAGGTGCAGCTGGAGGTTTGGCTCGGTCAGGGTTTTAGCTGGAGGAGCAGGTGCAGGTGGAGGTTTGGCTCGGTCAGGGTCTCAGCTGGAGGAGCAGGTGCAGCTGGAGGTTTGTCTCGGTCAGGGTCTTAGCTGGAGGTGCAGGTGCAGTTGGAGGTTTGTCTCAGTCAGGGTCTTAGCTGGAGGAGCAGGTGCAGCTGGAGGTTTGTCTCAGTCAGGCCTTAGCTGGAGGAGCAGGTGCAGGTGGAGGTTTGACTCGGTTAGGGCCTTAGCTGGAGGAGCAGGAGCAGTTGGAGGTTTGGCTCGGTCAGGGCTTAGCTGGAGGAGCAGGTGCAGGTGGAGGTGGAAACTGAAGTGAGAGAACAGACACAGGTCCATGAGGATCAGATGAAACTTCTGTTGTTTCAGTCGGTGATAAGACCATGTCCTCAAAATGTTTCTCTGGAAAATCTTCTGTAGCAGAAGTAAAAGTTCTGTAGCATTTCAAATGTTCCATTGTGTGTTAAATGTGATGTATGTTTAGGGCTGGTGCTTGGAGCAGGTTTAGATTTACTCCTTAAAACCAAAAATTTGCCATGTGGCTTCAACCAAAATGTGAGGTTATTTTACATTTGGGCTTTCACTTGAAAAACTTGTAAATTCATTCTGTCTACTTTGATTAGTAATCATGACTTTTTCTCTGATAAGACGTTGTAATAAGCCCTAAGCTTGTACCTGACAGTTTCGACGGCAGGACGTCTGCTTCATCTGAGGCCACGTCTGATGTTGTGACGAGTCTCTTAAAGGATGTTCTGAGGAGTATCTGTCTTACAGCTTTATCAGAGAAACAATTATACGATTAGGCATGAACATTTGTTTATCATACATTTTTGACATTTTGTTTTATTTCTATGTTTTCTTTAGAGAAAGGGCTGGATAATGTCACATACACTACATTGTTATAAAGATAAAAAAAAAACTTTTCTTTTACAGCTGTAACCAGAAGAAATTAGAATAGAATAGAATAGAATAGAATAGAATAGAATAGAATGCTGTATTGACTGTCATGGCAGAAATCATAACTTTTAAAGCTTCGACTTTATTCTTCTGAAAATATAATCATCTTAATTCAAATATTCCTGACCCTTCCCCCAGGGCAAAAGAGATTCTTAATCTCAGTGGGACTTCCCTGGATAAATAAAGGTTAATTAAATATAATAAATGTCAATTAATTTCAAGTTCATATTCAAAAAGTTCATTCTCAAAACACAACTTTGTTTGGTTGTTCTTATATTCTGCTGCAAATTCACCAAACAGGTGTTGGTCGTCCTATCACTGGTTTGAAAAGGAGTCTGCTTTTTAAAAGTCTGTACAAATAATACAACTTGGTGGTATTTTAGTCAGAACAGAAGAGGAAGAACAAAAGTTTGAAACATAAATATGGAGTGAAAGGTGCTCTAACATGAGATTAGGAACTTTTGTCAAACGGGACACGAGGGATAAAAGAAGCAGTTACACTGAGAAACCCAATGCCACTAATCTGATCTGATCATGGCCACCTCTGCTTTAGATCGTCACAACTTCATGGATAAAGTAGAATAAATGAAGAAAAAACCTTTTAGGGAGCTGACTTAAACATTGTGGAAAGCTCATAACCCGAGAGAGGAAACTGGACTAATCTAACTGACAGTAGGTCTAAGTCAGGACAGGACAGGTGTGTGTGTGTGTGTGGGCGGGGTTGCATCAGAACGCGTGGATCAGATCTGAACACAAACTCACCATGACGTGTTTATTTATTTCATCCACATCAGGGTTTAAAGTTCACACATGAGCTGTTGAAATTGTTCAGGAAGTCATGTCGTTGGTGTGTGTGCGTGTGTATGCGCGAGAGGGAGAGACGGAGGGGGGCTGGAGCGTCCCGGGGCACTCCTCCCTCTCCTCAGGTCTGAGTAAACACAACGGCTCCAGGATCCAGGATGCAGCGGCTCATTTGCATCACACTGCTCTTAAAACAGCTCCACCTTTCAGCACCTGGAGCATGCCCCGGGCCAGAGTGTGACCGTCCCACCAGCCCAGAGTGTGACCGTCCCACCAGCCCAGAGTGTGACCGTCCCATCAGCCCAGAGTCTGACCGTCCCATCAGCCCAGAGTGTGACCGTCCCACCAGCCCAGAGTGTGACCGTCCCATCAGCCCAGAGTGTGACCGTCCCACACACCAAGCACCAGCCCAGAGTGTGACCGTCCCACCAGCCCAGAGTGTGACCGTCCCACCAGCCCAGAGTGTGACCGTCCCATCAGCCCAGAGTGTGACCGTCCCACATCCATAAGCAGAACAAAAGAACAAAAGCAAAGTGGAATGTTTTGCCAAAAGTTTTCCCTACCACTAAAAAGTGTCCATTAATGCCTAGGGCCGGTGTTACGTCTGATGAGTATTTTTTTTTTTTTTTACCACAAATATGCTACAAAAAGCCAAAATGTAAAATAAACATGTGGCTTGGTCAAACATGGTGATATTTACTTTGGGTTTAACATTATTAATGTTTCAGGTTATGAAAATGTTTAATTTTAGAACTGGGGCTTGGAGCAGGTTCAGATTAACCCTTTAAACCCGCTGGTGTCTAAACTTTTACATGGAGTGAAGGGCCGTATACAGGACTGTGAAGTGAGTCATTCAAATGTTTACAATTGACCTAATCTACATGAGACACCACACTTTTTAATATTCTTTTTACAACACGTTTACATAACATGTTTATGCTGACTAAAAACAGACCTTTTGTATTTTGGGCCAATCTCGCAGAAAGTCTGAGGGCCAATAAAAATTGAACAAAAAGGCCCGCAGGCCACAGTTTGGACATGCCTGTTATAAACCCAAGGGTTAAGGTCACATGGCTTCAACCAACATTTGCAGCAAAATGTAGATAAACAACGAAACGTCCAAAAAGTACAATGAGCCCGTTTTCAGACCTTTGATCTTTTTATTTATTTTTATTTTTTTTACATCAGTATGTTATGAAAAGGAAAACATAAAATGACCACAAGTTTTGGTTGAAGCCATGTGGTGACATTTTCTTTGAGTTTAACAAGTTCATTTACCTGCTCCAAACCATTTTAGTCACTGGTCTAAACTTACCTGTTAAACCCAAAGTAAAAACATGTGGTTATTTTACTTTTTGGCTTTTCGTAACATATTGATGTAACAGACATGAGTTTGTACTCATTATGTGTTTTTGATGTTTCATTGAGTATCTGGTCCAGTGATATTCAGCCTGTGTGTTGTGGAACACTAACCTGGCTCGTTTAGTGAAACACTTCAAGTTGATTGGGTGAGAGGCCTCCCTTATTTGTGCTTAGCCAATCACAGCAACAACTTGTAATAATGTATCCAATGTCTGTGTGAGATAGAACAAGTGTCACATACTGCTCTTCTTTCAAAAAGAAATTACTCTGTATTTCTGCTAAAATCACATCAAAAGCATCAGAAATACGAACATCCACAGAGCAGCCATCTTTGTTTAGCTTGAATCAGACTCGGCGTTAACAGTCCGTGTTAGCCCGCCCTGCTACAATGTGATTGGGCCTCAGAACCACGCTGCTGTGATGTGACTGGGCTGAAACACCACTGTTTCGGACTCTCAAACCAATCGGGCGGCTGGAAGGCCAGATGGTTTATCTGTGTTTGTGAATTCACAAATATCATGAGAGAAACCATCTGGCTGGACAGGTTAGTGGAACACTAGTGTGACCTGAGATACTGCCCATGTGCCTCCAAAACATTAACAGTTTCTAAAATTGAAGTACGATTAAACAGAATTAGTTGAATTGTTTGCCATTTTGGACTGTTTTGAACAACATTTTCACCAAGAATGAAAGCCAATTTAATGATTAATTTACAGGTACACCATGCAATTTCTTAAACATGCATTTGATCAATTCTAGATTATTTAATTTCTCAAAAGTAGCATAAAAACTGCTCCTCCATAGACCTGACCTGTAAAGGCTACCAGAAAGTAGTGCCCCTTTAAGTGCAATATTATTCTTGTTTTATTTGGCATATTTTAGTAGTATTTTAGTCAACCAAAAAGTGTGCCATGGCTCAGAAAAGGTTGGGAAACTCTGCTCTCCGCTTTCTTCAGAGACTGGAGCTTTACTGGTTAAAGGTAAAGTTCATTAAACCAAACAGGAGTGCACAGTGGCAGAGTGGTTAGCGCTCTGCCAGACTGAGTCAAGTCAACATCTCATCTGATGGAGCTTTGTCTGTGGCTGGTCCAGAGTCTGGAACACACTGCCTCCTGACATGAGCCTGATCCCAGATCTGGACCTTTTTAAATCCAGACTTCAAACACATTCATTCAGACTGGATTTTAACACGGTCATGTTGTGACATAAACAAAAAGCATAAAAACATGCTTTTTGTGTTTGTATTTGGAAAGCACTTTGGTCACTTGAGTGTTGTAAATAAAGACTGATCTGATGATCTGAGTTGCTGGAGTTTGCCCTGGGCACTCTCCAGTTTCATCCCACCTCCAAAAACCCACATGTTCTGGTTCACTCCTCTGTGAATGTCTCAAACGTTCCCCCGCTTAAGGCCCAAAGTCACTGGGATAGGCTCCAATCATCCGCCTCTGCTCACAGGAACAAGCAGAAGAACATGAATGAAAACCCATCTGTAGACTGTAGGCACTCTGGGTCGACTCTGTTTGTTTTGTGTGTTGCATCAGGACGACGTCATCATGTCCTCCAGCTGAACACAGAGAGACCGAGGAGGAGGAGGCACCAGACTGTCCCAGCTCACACACTCAAACAGACTGACTCCACTCTAGATGTGTACAGTAGGGATGGGACGGTTCACTTCAGTTTTAGATTTTGTTTGATTTTGTTTGTTTTGTTTTTATCTTAAGACACAAAATCAATCATAAAACATGACATTTCAAACAGAGCCATTGTTGTTTAGAGCTTAGAACCAGTGTTTCAGAGTCGTTAACTCATCTGTCGTTAACTCTCAGTCGTTCTCATAGTCGTTAACTCATTCGTTATCTCAGTCGTTAACTCATCAGTCGTTAACTCCATAAGTTGCACATTCAGCCAGGTCTGGCACAAGTTCACACTCTGCTGTGAGTGGGACGTGTCTGCTGTGAGTGGGACGTGTCTGCTGTGAGTGGGACATGTCTGCTGTGAGTGGGACGTGTCTGCTGTGAGTGGGACGTGTCTGCTGTGAGTGGATGGTGGGACGTGTCTGCTGTGAGTGGGACGTGTCTGCTGTGAGTGGGACGTGTCTGCTGTGAGTGGGACTGTCTGCTGTGAGTGGACGTGTCTGCTGTGAGTGGGACGTGTCTGCTTGTGGAGTGGGGACTGTCTGTTGATGGTTGCTGTGAGTGGACTGTCTGCTGTGAGTCTGCTGTGAGTGGGACGTGTCTGCTGTGAGTGGGACATGTCTGCTGTGAGTGGGACATGTGTGTGGACATGTCTGCTGTGAGTGGGACATGTCTGCTGTGAGTGGGACATGTCTGCTGTGAGTGGGTCATGTCTGCTGTGAGTGGGACGTGTCTGCTGTGAGTGGGACATGTCTGCTGTGAGTGGGACGTGTCTGCTGTGAGTGGGACGTGTCTGCTGTGAGTGGGACGTGTCTGCTGTGAGTGGGACATGTCTGTTGTGAGTGGGACATGTCTGCTGTGAGTGGGACGTGTCTGCTGTGAGTGGGACGTGTCTGCTGTGAGTGGGACGTGTCTGCTGTGAGTGGGACATGTCTGCTGTGAGTGGACAGTGTCTGCTGTGGGACATGAGTGGGACATGTCTGCTGTTGAGTGCAGAAGTGGGTCAGAGGCAGGTCACTCACTATCACACTCTTCTCTCTGACAAAGGCCCAGACTGGGTCTATCTGAGTCATGTGACCTCAGCGACCAATCACAGCGCAGCATGAGCCTGCACCTGAGCTCCTATCAGGCTGTTATCTGCTCAGCGGGCCCCTGGAGCCTGGAGCGGCCCGGCCCCTGGAGCCTGGAGCGGCCGGCCCCTGGAGCCTGGAGCGAGCCGGCCCCTGGAGCCTCGAGTGGACCGGCCCCTGGAGCCTGGAGCGAGCCGGCCCCTGGAGCCTGGAGCGGCCCGGCCCCTGGAGCCTCGAGTAGACCAGCCTTGAGGCTTCACACCGTTTCACTTTGGACACTGGAACACTGTGTCAGCTGGTGAAATGTATTTCCCTGACCTCGATGTGCCGCTGACAGACACATAAAGGTTTTCTGGATAAACTCACCTGGAGGAAGCCGACCTCAGACAGTCACAAACACACGTTTGTGTTTATGTCATGTATGTGGTGGAAGTGGACAGTTATGTCAGGCTGTGTTGTCTTATTGATACCTTTAAACCTAAACCTTAGGAACCTGATTTTCAAACTGCAAAATATTTAACTTTGTAAAACTACTATAGCTCTAGCAAATCTTTCCTTTGGTGGAAAAGACAAGTTTGCAAAGTTCCGAACTAAAAGTCAACAAACCCACTTTAAGAACAAGGCCTATTTTAGTTAAAAATCATCTAAAATTCAATGGAAACTGTTTCTTTATCCTTTGGACACAAACACATGTTCAGTCTCTGATTCTGACTCAGGGTTTAAGTGACATAAAAGAACATCAGGTTTTAAAGTCTGCCTAAAATGTCTTTGGTAAATGTAGTGATGTGGCGTTGACAGTCCTGTCCATCCTCTGAGCTCTGTGCAGGTTCGGGGCTGAAGCGTGTAAAGCCTCAGGTTGATGTTTGTTGTACTCGTGATAGAAGCGTCAAGCAGCCAACGAAGGCCGTCACAGCCAACTACAAAAGTAACACAACTAACATCTTCCATGACTGGTGAGCCTCTGCGGTGTGAAAAAGTCAGTCTTTATCAGGCGTGCTGCTGATGCTAATGTTTGTAGCGTGTTGCACTGGGCCAGGGAGAGTTCCTCAGGGTCTCAGTGTGACTGTGGGTCTTCTACTTCTCTGGACCTGAAACTGTGTCTGTGACTGATCTGTGCTCTGGTCCCAAACCTGTGAACTCTGTGTTGTTTTTGTTTTCATGAATAATTTCATTAGGTTAATGTTCACTTCTTGTCTTCACTAGTATTAGCAGTAACCCGTGTCCTCTCTTCAGACCACTTTTTAGTGAGTTGTATTTACATTTTGACATGTTTCAGCTGCGAGCCAAAGAGGAACACTCCTTTATCTTAATGGTGGGGCCCAGACACCATCAGTCGAGATGAAGGAGCGTTCCTCCTTTCACCTACCTGGGACTCCCTTCTCCAGAGACCACCGGGCGGCAGGAGGCGTGGTCAGCCCGAGCGACGTAGGTCACATCGAGTTAACCCTAACCCTAACCCATCTTAACAACCACTATGGAAATGAACTGGGACTGCATCACATGGCAAATTTACACAAAAACATCATGAAATCGTGCTAATCATAATTTACATGTCCTGTAACGTATATGTACTGTATATGTATGTGTATGTATATGTATATGCATGTATATGTATGTATGTGTATATATACTGTATGTATATGTACTGTATATGTATGTACGTATATGTATGTGTATGTATATGTACATGTATATGTATATGTATATGTACAGTATATATATGTACATGTATATGTATATGTACAGTATATATATGTACATGTATATGTATATGTACAGTATATATATGTACATGTATATGTACAGTATATATATATGTATGTATATGTATATACTTTCTTGTAAGATTGGGTTGGATAAAGCCTTACTGGTCATAACAGTTGATGTCAGATGGATGTGAAAATAGTTGAGTTCTGACAACCATCTGATTCAAACGTCACTTCTTTTTAAAAAGAGGTAAATACATTGACATAGAGAGCTGTTCTTTACTGACAGTGAGGAAGACTAATGCATAAGGTATTAAACGAAATCTAAAAGTATCTGTGCAGTGTGTGTGGGACAGTCCTGGTCTGCTCTGAAGAACAGCAGACAGAATGTGCACAAAAGAAACCGGCCCCGCAGAGTTAAACAAGTTCTGAGCTTGGAGTCCTGAACACGACTTTACTCTTCTAAAATGTGACTGATGTGGCTAAATACATGAGTCTGTATTGAACTCTATAATGTTCAATGTTTGGATGAAATGAGCCAACAGGTTATGTTTTAGTTTCTTTTACTGTGGAAGTTACAAACGTATACAACATGGCGGATTACGTACCTTTACAATAACCTCCGGTTACGTATATCCGGTGCACGTGACAGAACAGTCACCAATATTTATACTATTTAGTGAATGAACATTACAAACTCAAATGTACCTGTACATGTCGGATCTACTGAAACACATTTGTTTGTGTTTGGTCTGTGAGCTGGTGCTTATGATGATGAACACAATAAAGTGAATATATATCACAATGACACATAAATAGTGTTTAATGGATATTGCACAACATGAAAAAGCCTCAAATAACCATGAGTTGTAGTTGGAACATTTTCTGTGAGTTAGCAGCTAAGGTTAAGCCTAAAGTGACTAAAATGGGTAAGTTTAGGTCTGGGGATGGGGTAGATTAAGATCAGATTAAGATCAGGATTTTGTTAATATTCATAAATAAAAACAACACATCTTTACAACCTCCATAGAAATGAACTGACTATAAAAAGGACATAAACTGCTCATGTGCCCTCACCCATCACCCTTACCCGCTGTGGTGGTGCAGAGACACTTTCTTGTGAGACTGGCTTAGATGATGACAGTTAAACCAGGACAATATTGTAGTGCTTTGCTTTTCCATTATTTAAAGAAATTACAATTCGATCTTGACTTTCAACTTGAAAAAAAAAATGCCTGGAGTTTAATTAAATAATATTTGTGTCCAAATCTTTTACATTTGCTCAATTGACTGTGTGCATTGAAGTTGTTTACTGTCAAATCCTCAGACTTTAGCGTTAGCATTGCCAGACAAACACATCGTTTTAGAACACACTTTGGTCTTTTGGTGAAATATTCTCTTCTTTTGTAAAATATTTAACATGTTTTCAGAGAAAATCACAAACTGCTCACTGTTCACTGCCTGATCTTTAGTCATTTTTCATTTTAGGCTGAGGTAGTGAAAACCTCATAAGAATGAACTAAACAGGAAATGAACCAGCCGGCAACATGTTAGCATTTTAAAAAAAATAAAAAATACTATTGTGCACACAGTCAATTGACCTGTGCATAGAAGATATTTATTTTCAAATGGTCAGACTTTAGCGTTAGCATTGCCAGACAAAAACACACACTTTTAAAGTATTGAACATGTTTTCATAGAAACAACAACTCACTGTTTACTGTCTGATCTTTAGTATTTTTTCGTTTTAGGCTGAGGTAGTGAAAACCTCATAGAAATGAACTAAACAAGAAATGAACCTGCCGGCAAATGTTAGCATTTTTGAAAAGAAATAGGCCATCTGACTTGTGTGAGCGTGTGCATGTAAGGTGTTGACTTTAGCATTTACACACAAACATATCCTTCTATAACTGCACTTTGGTCCTTTGGGGAAGTTTTTTCTTGATTTGTAAAGTTTTTAACAAGTTTGAGAAAATCAATCTGAACTCACTGTTAACTGTCTGACTTTAGACATTTATTCATTCAGACTGAAGTAGTGAAAACTCCAGAGAAATTAACTAAACAGGAAATGAACCTGCAGGCAAGATGTAGAAAATAAACAAGCCAAGAGACGGTCTGTGCACAGAGCTAATAATACACTGACTCTTTGGTTTCCAGTCAAACTGATGAGCAGATACAGCAGACAATTAAATAACTTTATTTGGAATGTTTTCAGAAAATAAACATTTTCACATGAATGTATAAAATGACAAAGTGGTTAAAGCTGAACAGGACAAAGGCTTTGGTCAGAATCACCTTATAAATACAAACAAAAGTCACATGGAAAGTCCGAGTAACAGGAGGCCTGTGCGAGCGTAACACCAGGCTGCAGACGTAACAACAGCAGTAACACCACAGTAACCAGGCTCCACATATATTAGCTCTCCCTTCATAAATAAGACATCCTTTCCCCTCGTATGTACAAGTCCACAGTCACACAGTCTTAGGAGGCGTTGAGCACCGAGCGGCTGTACAGTGTCTGGTAGTACGCTCCGGAGTCCATGGCTGAGGCCCCGGGGCTGTCGTACACGGGTTTGGGCCCCGCCGGAGAGGCCCCTCCGTAGCCGTAGCACATGACCTGGTCCTGGTAGGTCTTCAGCTCCATCTTCTGCTCGCTGGACATGAGGTTGGTGATGGAGAAGGGGTGGTTGAAGTTATAATGAGGATCCAGGGACTTGAGGTCGCTCTGCAGATCCAGATGCTGCTGCATGGAGCCCGGCAGCAGGGGCCCCTGGTGCAACAGAGAGGAGGACAGGCCCATAGGAGGCGACGCTGAGCTGGGCGGGTGCAGGTGAGACCCGGCCATAGGAGGACAGTCCATGGAGCTCATGGAGGCCCGGTGCAGTCCCGGCTCTTCAGACGCAGAGCCGGGGTGAGAGTTATCTGAGTGAGCCGAGTCGGGACCGTCTGAGGCCCGTGTGGGGCTGTGCTCCTCGGGCTCTGCTCGGGGGCCTTTGGAGGAACTTTCTTGGTTCTTAGAACTCTTCTTAGCCGCCTTTTCCTCAATCTTGAAGCGTTTCTGCCGCCGCAGGTAACAGCCGTTCTCAAACATGTTCCCGGACTGCGGGTGCAGGGTCCAGTACGAGCCTTTGCCCGGCTTGTCAGGCGAGCGGGCCACTTTCACAAAGCAGTCGTTGAAGGACAGCGAGTGGCGGATGGAGTTCTGCCAGCGCTGCTGGTTGTCACGGTAATAAGGGAACAGGTCCATGATCCACTGGTAGATCTCGTTGAGCGTGAGCATCTTACTGTTGCTCTGCTGGATGGCCATGGTGATGAGGGAGATGTAGGAGTAGGGGGGCTTAGCGTGGGTCAAGGAGCGGCGGTAGGGCTTGGGCGGGGCTTCTTTGGGACTGCGGCTCATGTTGGCGGTGGACGAGTAGCCCAGCTGGCTCATGGACTGGCCCACGTTCTGATAATGAGACATCGAACTCAGAGCCGGAGCCGTAGAACCCAGCTGCGTGAGAGGAGCCGCACTGACCGGAGACAGAGACATGTGAGCCGGCCCCTGGGTCATGGAGCCCAGGGAGAGCTGCTGAGGGCCGGGCTGGAGTACGCCATGTTCAGGCTGGGCGCCGTGTTCAGGTTAATGTAGCTGTTGATGGGACCCATGGAGCCCATGGAGCCCAGAGAGGTCATGGAGGAGGGCGACGGGTACATCTGAAAGCACAAGAACAGGTCAGACTTTACGGCACAAACGTGTCACAGCTAATTCTTCCTCTGCACGTTCATATAAAGATACGTTTGTTTAGTCTGACTCCTCACACTCCTCTTTCATATTTCCTGACTCCTCTCTCCTCTTTCATAATTTCAGATCCTCACACTCCTCTGTCGCTCTGACTCCTCACACTTTTCTCTCTCTCATATAGACTCCTCACACTTTTCTCTCTCATATTTCCAGACTCCTCACACTCTTCTCTCTCATATTTCCAGACTCTTCACACTCTTCTCTCTCTCTCATATTTCCAGACTCTTCACACTCTTCTCTCTCATATTTCCTGACTCCTCACACTCTTCTCTCTCTTTCATATTTCAGACTCCTCACACTCCTCTGTCGCTCTGACTCCTCACACTCTTCTCTCTCTCATATAGACTCCTCACACTCTTCTCTCTCATATTTCCAGACTCCTCACACTTTCTCTCTCATATTTCCAGACTCCTCACACTCTTCTCTCTCTCTCATATTTCCAGACTCCTCACACTCCACTGGGCTGCTCTCTGGCTCATACTCTCTGGCTCACACTCGGGACAGAGCAAAGAGACTGTGAAAGTCCGTGAATGGACAATGAGGCCTCAGTGCGGAGCTTCGCACGGCCATGTTAAACCTGAAAATGCGTAAAAAGCGCGTCAGCTGCAAACACAGACGCCTCTGAGGATCTGAACCCGGGACACACAATATTTACGCCTTTCCTCGCTGTAGGCCTACAACTTTGGACTTTTCTTTTCTTTGTCCAAACGAAGAGAATCGTGTTTTTTGTGTTATAAAAGGCTCGCGCGCGTGTTGACGTAATGACGCTCCGTGTTAATGAGATCAGAGCAGGTGAGACGCTCTGATGAGATTATCTCTAATGACACTGATCAGTTTAACCTCCGCGGAGCCTCAGGCCGCGCGCGCCCGGCCCACGGCCCGAGCGGAAAACTCCACGCACGCGAACATCCAGCCCAAAAGAAAATAAATAAATAAATAATGAAAATAATAAAACGACAATTTAAATAAATCAATAAAAGTAGGCTACACTATAGGTCTATGGGCCTATAATATTTGTGGTAATAATAATAGGTTAATATTTTATTTAGGGTATTATTATTATTATTATTATTATTATTATTATTATTATTATTATTATTATTATTATTATTATTATTATTTATTAACTTTTTTAAATTTATAGAAAAATAAATATTTAGAAAATAAACAAATTTTATTTTTTTTTTATTTATTTATTTTGTTTTTTTTTACCTTTAGTGTATTTTATTCCCAACATTCCTTTATTTAGGCTGTGTTCTCTTTTGATGTCTCACTAAAGGACGTACGCGCGTCAGAAGCCTCGGATCTCCAATGTATTTCTGCATTTTCCACTTAATTCGAACACCGCGCGTTGTAGCCCAAAGTCTGTAAAACAGGACACTAAAACCTTCAAGTTTATAAAACAGACCACTATCAGCCAAACTTTAGTGTTTAATGGAACGGCAGGCCTCACGCGGCTCTCCAGTGGTCTCTGGTGAGGACCGTGTCCGGAGCTTCGGCCCCTGAGCGCAGAGGCCTCTGGAGCCGAGGCCCCCGGAGCACACGCGGCGGCTCTTACCTCGCTGGCTTCGGTGTAAAAACTATTCCACTCGGGCAGATCGTGGCTCTCCATCTTCACGGAACTCAACATCCCCGAGGCCTGTGTCCGGATCGGTCTGTCGTGGTTAAAACTTCAGGTGACGCGGGAAAGTATCCTGAGGGTGTCCCGGGGCAGAGTCTAATCCAGAGCGGCTCACAGCGCGTCCATGTCCCGGTCCTGTCCCGTGTCTCAGTCCTGTCTCGTGCTCCGTGTCTCTGTGTCCCCGTGTCTCTCTCTCTCTGACACGTAGCGCGCGAGGACCTGTGGCTGTGTACGTCGTGAACCTGCTGCGTGGCTCTTATAAAGTCCCCGGACGCCCCGCCCCCGGTGTGAGCTGCAGGAACCGTCGGCCCCCTGGTGAGCTGTATATTGGCCCGGCGGCTGCAGAGGGCCACCCCGGAGCCCCGACACTCCGCTCAGGGTCCCCGCGTGTGTGAGGTGTCCCGGGACGAGCCCAACACTCCGCTCAGGGTCCACGCGCGTGTGAGGTGTCCCGGGACGAGCCCCAACACTCCGCTCAGGGTCCACGCGCGTGTGAGGTGTCCCGGGACGAGCCCTAACACTCGGCTCAGGGTCCACGCGTGTGTGAGGTGTCCCGGGACGAGCCCCGACACTCCGCTCAGGGTCCACGCGTGTGTGAGGTGTCCCGGGACGAGCCTCAACACTCCGCTCAGGGTCCACGCGTGTGTGAGGTGTCCCGGGACGAGCCTCAACACTCCGCTCAGGGTCCACGCGTGTGTGAGGTGTCCCGGGACGAGCCCTAACACTCCGCTCAGGGTCCCCGCGTGTGTGAGGTGTCCCGGGACGAGCCTCAACACTCCGCTCAGGGTCCACGCGTGTGTGAGGTGTCCCGGGACGAGCCCCGACACTCCGCTCAGGGTCCACGCGTGTGTGAGGTGTGAAAGGGGGGCATGGGTGAGTTGTACAGTTTTGACTTTCAGGATGTGGTTCAATCATTTTTCATCTGAAATATACTATTTAAGAAATACAACTTTCTTAAAAAGAAAATAAATAATGAAGAAAAATGTATGAAACAGATGATTTAAACACACTCATTAAACATTCTCTTTTAAATGTTAATGTTAAACTGAAAGTTCTTATTTAAACAGTAGACTGGGGACACTTGTAACACTTTTGTCCAAATGTGACATCTCAGCTTAATCTTAGTTGAAGATCTGGTTCAAACTCCATGAAGTGAAGCTGCAGATGTTGTCTTTCATGTGAACAGGTTTAGATTCTCTAGAGACATTTATGTTGAAGCTGTTTTCATTTCAAGACAAGAAAGTCAAGAGTTACATCTGCAACACAACATGAGACAAATGTAACACATGAAATGACACAAGAATCTTTATTTAGTCTTTATTAAAGAGAATACATTTGTCCACATTTAAATAACCTGAACTCTGTCATCTTAATAGAATAAAACACAAACCTTTACAGTCGCTCTAACTTTACTTATGTCTTTCTCCAACTAAAATGAGAATTATTCTGAACAAGTATGAAGGCTCTGATCAAAATCAGTCAAACAAATGATGCACAAACTTTTTAGACAAAAGACATAAATCTAAATCAATCCAAAATGAATTCCTAAAATGTCCGAGGGGCAGTTGTAACACAGACGAGGGCGGCCATGTTTGGAGGGATTTGTTTCTCTGTTACATTCAGACTGACCAAACACAGACACAAAACCTAGATTTAACCAGATCAAAGTGACAGCCATGTCTCAGTCACATCTGTGTCCAGAACACAAACATGAGTCATGTCATGTACAACTTTACTGTTTGTTTGAGGTCAAAAGTTTCCTGAAATCTCAAATCTCTTTCACTCAAACAGCAGGTGGAGATGAAATGAGCAGGTTCTGTGCAGAGCTGGAGCCTCTGTTACATCTGCCCCGGTCTCCTCTAACATTGAAGCAAAGCCGAGCAGTATGAGCAGAAAAGATCTGAACTAAATGTCAAACTGATTGATTGACATGTTCAACTGAACCCAGACCTGGACAAACTGTGGCCTGGGGGCCAGATGTGGCCCTTGACCTGTTCTGATCAGGACCGCAGCATGTTTTAAAAATGTTTTAATTCATCTAAGACAAGAACAGAGTCAAACAAACAAAAGCATGTTTTCTAGTTTAGATATTTTGTTATATTATGTTAGACTTGTGTGATTTTGTGTCTTTTTGTGTGTGTGTCCAAAAATATGTCTCATACATGACTCAGAAGAGCACAAGTGGTTTCCATGGAGATGTCTCAAGTCGTTGGCCTCAAGCCCAAGTCCAGTCCCACGTCAAAGAGACACGAGTCCAAGTCCAGTCCCACGTCAAAGAGACACAGTCCAAGTCCAGTCCCACGTCGAAGAGACACAAGTCCAAGTCCAGTCCCACGCCAAAGAGACACCAAGTCCAGTCCCACGCCAAAGAGACACAAGTCCAGTCCCACGTCAAAGAGACACAAGTCCAAGTCCAGTCCCACGCCAAAGAGACACAAGTCCAAGTCCAGTCCCACGCCAAAGAGACACAAGTCCAAGTCCAGTCCCACGTCAAAGAGACACAAGTCACACATGTAAAATACAGACCAACTAAAGACTACAGGAGCACTTTATTGTAACTTATTTCTCAGAAAACACTGTTCAGAATATCCCACAATTGTGATGTCATAGATAGATCTGTGATGTCATAGATAGATCTGTGATGTCATAGATAGATCTGTGATGTCATAGGTAGATCTGTGATGTCATTGTTAGATCTGTGATGTCATGTAGATTGTGATGTATGTAGATCTGTGATGTATAGATAGATCTGTGATGTCATAGGTAGATCTGTGATGTCATAGATAGATCTGTGATGTCATAGGTAGATCTGTGATGTCATAGATAGATCTGTGATGTCATAGGTAGATCTGTGATGTCATAGTAGATCTGTGATGTCATAGGATAGATCTGTGATGTCATAGGTAGATCTGTGATGTCATAGTAGATCTGTGATGTCATAGGTAGATCTGTGATGTCATAGGTAGATCTGTGATGTCATAGGTAGATCTGTGATGTCATAGGTAGATCTGTGATGTCATAGGTAGATCTGTGATGTCATAGGTAGATCTGTGATGTCATAGGTAGATCTGTGATGTCATAGATTTATCATAGTAGATCTGTGATGTCATAGGTAGATCTGTGATGTCATAGATAGATCTGTGATGTCATAGGTAGATCTGTGATGTCATAGGTAGATCTGTGATGTCATAGTAGATCTGTGATGTCATAGATAGATCTGTGATGTCATAGTTAGATCTGTGATGTCATAGGTAGATCTGTGATGTCATAGATAGATCTGTGATGTCATAGTAGATTGTGATGTCATAGATAGATCTGTGATGTCATAGATAGATCTGTGATGTCATAGATAGATCTGTGATGTCATAGATAGATCTGTGATGTCATAGTAGATCTGTGATGTCATAGTAGATTGTGAGTATAGTAATCTGTGATGTCATAGATCTGTGATGTCATAGGTAGATCTGTGATGTCATAGTTAGATCTGTGATGTCATAGGTAGATCTGTGATGTCATAGATAGATCTGTGATGTCATAGGTAGATCTGTGATGTCATAGATAGATCTGTGATGTCATAGGTAGATCTGTGATGTCATAGATCTGTGATGTCATAGATAGATCTGTGATGTCATAGATAGATCTGTGATGTCATAGATAGATCTGTGATGTCATAGATCTGTGATGTCATAGATAGATCTGTGATGTCATAGGTAGATCTGTGATGTCATAGGTAGATCTGTGATGTCATAGATAGATCTGTGATGTCATAGATAGATCTGTGATGTCATAGATCTGTGAGATCTTCTGCTCTGTCTTTAAGTTCATACATTATTCAGACTTGTTTGGAGCATTTCTGCAGCATAACAGGCAGATTCTGTTTATTATTATTTGTCCTGTGTCCTTTCCTCTGCAGACAGTAGGTGGAGCTGTGGCTTAGTTCTTGGTGTGGGATACACATGACATGTTATACGTGCTTTACTAAAGTGTTTGTGCTCAGGAGTCTAAAAGGTTCAAAGGATGAGAACAACACAAATAAAGCAGCACATTTGTCCACAAGGTCTAAAAGTTTTTTCTTTTCTTTTTTCTTATATTAGCACCAGAAGTAATGTGAGTGTCTTAACCAATTACACAATGATTTGACTGAAACTGAAAGAGAATGTTTCAGACAGATGTGTCACTTCAGTAAAAGACAAACTCCAATGCAGGAGTTTTATAGTTACAAAGAAAGAGGTCTATGATGAGGCTTGATTAAAATGAGTTCCACAGCTTCGTCCTACAGGAATAATGTGACGTGAATGAGTCACACGTGTCACTCGAGCCACACTTCAGAGTCTGGAGCTTCTCTTCAGGAGCAGAGAACCTTCAGTGGTTTGGGTTTGGGTTTGGTTAGGGTAGAATAATGTGACGTGAATGAGCCACTTCAGAGTCTGGAGCTTCTCTTCAGGAGCAGAGACACTAGAAACATCTCTGCTCAGGACTGGAACCTTCAGTGGTTTGAAACACATTTGTGCTCGTGTGTGGAGGGACATGTATGTTCAGTTTGTTCAGGTAAAATGTAGTCCAACTCAAGTCCAAGACACGGACCCAATACTTGGACTTGACTTGATCAAATCAATTCAGATTTGGGACTCTACGTCAAGTCTCAAGTCTTAAAAATAGTGACTCAAGTCTGACTCAAGTTACAATGTATAAGTCCAGTGCTCTAGATTCATCATTTGTGTTTCAGGCACAGAAAAGGCTCTTCTGGGGCTGCGTTAGGTCCATAGGTTTCAGATGACGTCACATCATTACAGACCAGTGTTCTGTCAATCAGACTGGGAGCAGCTAAATGAAGTTTGTTTACATTTTTGTAATCCAAAAGTTAATTGGGTCCAGTCAACCCAGAAATCACCACTTTTTAAATTTGTAAAATATATATATTTTTTTAATATTTTATGGCAAAGTCCAA
The DNA here is from genome assembly GCA_038363315.1 of Mugilogobius chulae. NCBI lineage: Eukaryota > Metazoa > Chordata > Actinopteri > Gobiiformes > Gobiidae > Mugilogobius > Mugilogobius chulae. The sequence continues at coordinate 3,179,122 of CM076415.1, forward strand.
TGTTACTAACACAGAAGTCTGCCTCCTGCACTTTACTGTCAAGAACTCAATGTGAAACCAGCAATAATATACTGTATTATATTATGATATAATATAATATAAAATAATATAATATATTATAAAATATAAATATTATAATATGAATAAATATAATACAATATAATATAATACAATATAAAATAATAAAATATAATATAATAAAACCAATAAAATAAAATAGAACAGAATATAATAATATACTGTATTATATTATGATATAATATAAAATAAAATAATATAATATAATAATTAATATAATATAATTATTATTTATTAATTTATTTTTATTTTTTACAAAAAATATCATAAAAAGTCTACATTATTTGCAATAAATAAATAAATAAAGAAAGAAATAAAGAAAGACAGTGACCGTGTTGGTCTGTGACACGCTTAGGTCTGGTGACGTCACGTTCAGCTCTCACGCACGCACGCCACGCACGCACGCACGCAGACGTCTGGTTTTATCGCTTTATTGGTCGTTTGGCCGTTATCTCGCTCCAGAGGCGGACACTTCAGAGCTCTTCAGACCGGCGGCCGCGGTGCTCTGGTCCGTTTGTCCCGGGGCGAGCTGAGGCCCGGAGCCAGGAGCCCGGAGCCCGGAGCCAGGAGCCCGGAGCCAGGAGCCAGGAGCCAGGCCCGGTGTGTAGTGCCCCTGTCTGGGCGTTAAGAGTCGTTCATTAGGCGTTCACTCGTCACTCAGGCTCTAATTAAACAAACAGCTGCTGATTAGGAAGACAAAAGAAGTGAGAGCAGACGGAACGAACGAGTCACGGTAAAGAGGAAAGAATGTGAGTTTACTGAAGAAACATTGAACACAATATAGTCAATGGAGCAGTGGAAGTGTTGAGTATCTGTGCTCTTGTACTTTTATATCAAACTTTGTAAGAATCACTGACATAAAGGGTTCAGAGTGATTCTGTCGATGGTTTTGGGGATAATGTTTAATGACACATCAGACTCTTGTTTGGATCATAACTTTTGTAAACTTAGAGATCATTTATAAAAAAAACATTTTCATTTATTTGAGTGTGAATATGATTTGTTTTGGATCATGTGGGGCAGTGTATATTTGAGATTGTAAATAATGAGAAACACTTCTCATTACTTCTGATATTTCACAGAGAAATAAAAGCACTTAGTGATGGTATAATGCAGTGTTTCCCAACCAGGGGTGCAGGGACTTTTCAGACGTGTGAATAGAATCTGATCTGAATTTAAAAAGTTGGACATTTCATAAAAACAAAGAAACGTGATAGTAACAACTGACAGTGTACATTCTCACTTCCACATTTTCTAACAACCTTATTATTATTATTTTAAATAACAAACATATTTATTGTCATAAAGCTTACATCTCTGTGTCTCCGTCCCTGCTCGCCTGTCCACAGCTCTGACCTGGACCTTGTCTCCGTGGTGATGGCAAAATATAATATGGTATTTCTACATTGTAACGTGATTAAATTCAGATATAATCTTTCTAATCACAGTCCACTTACATTGGTTTGGCTCATTTCTTCAAACTGACATGACATTCTCACAATTAAAAGATAATTTGGCCAAACAAACGCAGATCTCCCCAAACTGTCCACACATCTTCAGCAGCACTATGACTCTCCCGTGTCAAAGGTCCTTCTCACTCACTTTGGCTCTTTTAATAACCTGGATGGTTCAGCACAGCTCCATGGATCTCTCCGAGCACAGCTGACCCTTGTGACACTAAACGTCTTTCAGGACAGAATGAGTTATTATTGTACCTCCAGTTGTAACGTATCTGCAGTGACTGGAGCACCGATCAAAACTGGATCAAGAATTTCTGATTATGTTTCTTCAGTAACGTTTCTATGTCATTTCTATAGTCTGATTGTTTGTCATGTTTATTGTATCAGCCTGAGAAGAGTCATGTCATGAGAAGATATCACTGTGTTTGTTTTATTTAGTCTTGTGCACATGAGACTCACAGTGACGAGAGAACAACCATCAGACTGAGAATCAGCTCATCCATCTTTAGATCTGTGAAATGTAATGATTGAGCTGTCTGTGGGACACTTGGACAGAACCATCTGTAAACATGCACTGAGACACTTCAGTTGTTGGTTTGGAGATTTGCTCACGTGATTTTGAGAATGTTTAAAAACTGAACCAAACTGAGTGAAAAATAAAATAATATTGCTCATGTGTTCTTGTGTGTGTGTTGCAATTGTGTGTTCTATGTTTTGTTTTTATCCCTTGTGCAAATCACCTTGATTTCATTCATTCATTCATACATTCATACATATACATTCATAAATACATACATACATTTATAAATACATTAGTAAAGTGTTGTATTTTCTTGTTTTTTCTCACGTTTGTCACACACATCTCAACATTTCTCTTTAGTGGTTAAAGTGAACTCAAACGGTTTTCTACATTGGCTGGATTCCCGGGTAAAGAGGCACGTCGGGTCACGTAAAAAGCCGGGTTCAACATTTGCAGATGTTCCTCCGCCAGACTCAAGAGAAAGTGAAATCATCCAAAACGTGACGTAACGACCTGACTTTGAATGGCACGCGGTCCTGAGGCGTGCGTAATGCGTAAAAGGCCACAGTGGGAGCGCGCGCGAGCCCGGGGGGAATACACAAGGCCGTCCCGCTGCAGACGGGGGCCTCTGAATGTGAAAGGGCCGCCTAATGGCCCCTGAATGGCCCTGTAAGTGATGCGCACGCGGGGGGTTCCAGCCGGGCCACTGTGAGAACGGGCACCCGGAGAAACGACAGGAAGAGAGTCTGCGCAGGCGCAAAGGCTTTGAGGGCCTGGACTGGTTTGGTCTTAATCTGGTTAAAGTCTGATTTGGTCCAGGTGTAGTCTTGGTTTGGTCCGGCTTTGGTCTAGTCCTGGTTTAAAGACTTGAAAGAATTAGAAACAAACTCGGACTCGTTTGGCACAGACTTGGACTTGGACCTGTCTCTTTGACTCATTACTTGACTTGGACCTGTCTCTTTGACTCAGGACTTGACTTGGACCTCCCAAATCCAAATCCACTTTATTTATATAGCACATTTCATAAACAAAACGTTTCCAAAGTGCTTCACAGATAAAACATAACATACAGTATGATAAATAACAGTTTGACCTGCTAGTCCCAACAGTAAAACCAGTAGAATCAAATAGAAAAAATATAAATAAAAACATAAAACACTCAATAGAAACAAATAAAAGCAAATCAAACTAATCAAATAAAAATAAAAAAGACAACAGAGGATCACACAACTCAGTCGGTGTTAAAAGTCAGAGAGTAAAAGTGGGTCTTAAGACGAGACTTAAAACACTTCACGGTGGGAGCAGAGTGAACATGGAGGAGCAGAGCGTTCCAGAGCCTAGACCAGCTACAGAGAACGCTCTGTCCCTCTGGTTTTAAGTCTCGTTTTAGGCACCACGAGCTGGAGCTGACCTCTGACCTCAGAGCACGCCGGGGAGTAAATGTGGATGAGGTCAGAGATGTAAAGAGGAGCCAGTCCATTTAGAGCTTTATCTCTGTCTCTCTTTGACTCAGGACTTGACTTGGACTGTCTCTGTTTGGGACTTGACTTGGACTTGTCTCTGTTTGACTCAGGACTTGACTTGGACTGTCTCTCTTTGACTCAGGACTTGACTTGGACTGTCTCTCTTTGACTCAGGACTTGACTTGGACCTGTCTCTTTGACTCAGGACTTGACTTGGACTTGTCTCTGTTTGACTCAGGACTTGACTTGGACTTGTCTCTCTTTGGGACTTGACTTGGACTTGTCTCTGTTTGATCAGGACTTGACTTGGACTTGTCTCTCTTTGGGACTTGACTTGGACTTGTCTCTTTGACTCAGGACTTGACTTGGACTTGTCTCTGTTTGACTCAGGACTTGACTTAGACTGTCTCTCTTTGTGACTTGACTTGGACTTGTCTCTCTTTGACTCAGGACTTGACTTGGACTTGTCTCTCTTTGGGACTTGACTTGGACCTGTCTCTCTTTGGACTTGACTTGGACCTGTCTCTCTTTGGACTTGACTTGGACCTGTCTCTTTGACTCTGGACTTGTTGGACCTGTCTCTTTGACTCTGGACTTGACTTGGACCTGTCTCTTTGACTCAGGACTTGACTTGGACTGTCTCTTTGACTCAGGACTTGACTTGGACCTGTCTCTTTGACTCAGTAAAAGTCCACAGTGTAATGATCACAAGTTGGACCCAGATGTTTGACACTGATATTGTGTTTTCTAAGTTTGATTGTTACAAAACAGTTTGAGGAGGAAACACGTCAGACACAAAAGGAGCAGGATATTAAAGGTGCACTGTCGCTCTCTGGATGTGTTTTATGACACACTATGAGAAATACAGAAACAGTCAGTTCTGCTGCTCCGGGACAGATAGTCAGAGGTGGTAAAAGTATAAAGTTACTCCCAGGCACTGGTCTGGTTGAGTCAAAGTAAAACACTGCAAATGTACTTAAAGGTGAGGTAGCTAACGTTTATAGTTGTCATTTAGTCAATTTTGTGTTTTCCACTAAAAAGTCTATAATAAATGCAGCACTTTGTGAATAATGAGACCTCTGTGTACTGTGTGAACTGAATAATAAAGAGTTTTAGTTCTCATCATGCAGCTCTCTGATTGGCTGAGCTTAAGTGGTCTTCTACAGTTTCACTTTGTTGTTCGTAAAAAGAAGTTTATACGTCATACTTACAACCAACATGTGGATAATTACCATGTGTCAAAGGCTTTATGAGAGGAAGTTACCAGATTTAAAACCTTTATCATGTTTGCAGAGTGAAAACCAGCTACCACAGCTTTAAATAACTAAGTACAAGTACAAGTACAAGTACAAGTACAAGTACAATACAAGTACAAGTACAAGTACAAAGTTCAAATGAGCTAAGTTTTCATTTAATCATGTGGCAAATGGATAAATAGAAATAATTTGGGGATTTTTTGGTTTTCCAACTGGAAAAAAGTTTCAATCACAGATACATCACCTTTAAGAGGTAAAAATCTGTCTGTGGACTTGAAAAGTAAGTTTAAAAAAAAAAGTAGAATACAGAAAAAAAAGAAAGAGAGAGAATTAAAAGTAAAAAGGCGGCCACATTTTATTATAAAACGGGAGACCAGGGCAGATGTAACAGAGGCTCCAGCTCTGCACAGAACCTGCTCATTTCATCTCCACCTGCTGTTTGGTGAAAGATTTGAGATTTCAGGAAACTTTTGACCTCAAACAAACAGTAAAGTTGTACATGACATGACTCATGTTTGTGTTCTGGACACAGATGTGACTGAGACATGGCTGTCACTTTGATCTGGTTAAATCTAGGTTTTGTGTCTGTGTTTGGTCAGTCTGAATGTAACAGAGAAACAAATCCCTCCAAACATGGCCGCCCTCGTCTGTGTTACAACTGCCCCTCGGACATTTTAGGAATTCATTTTGGATTGATTTAGATTTATGTTTTTTGTCTAAAAAAGTTTGTGCATCATTTGTTTGACTGATTTTGATCAGAGCCTTCATACTTGTTCAGAATAATTCTCATTTTAGTTGGAGAAAGACATAAGTAAAGTTAGAGCCGACTGTAAAGGTTTGTGTTTTATTCTATTAAGATGACAGAGTTCAGCTTATTTAAATGTGGACAAATGTATTCTCTTTAATAAAGACTAAATAAAGATTCTTGTGTCATTTCATGTGTTACATTTGTCTCATGTTGTGTTGCAGATGTAACTCTTGACTTTCTTGTCTTGAAATGAAAACAGCTTCAACATAAATGTCTCTAGAGAATCTAAACCTGTTCACATGAAAGACAACATCTGCAGCTTCACTTCATGGAGTTTGAAGCAGAACTTTAACTAAGATTAAGCTGTTTCAACTTAATTTGATTTGGATGTTTTTTTTACAATTGTCCCTGGTCTCCTCTACTCAAGTAAAGTACATAAAGACTCATAAACTGCTCCTGGTCCAGGTGAGGGGGACACACGTCACACCACACACACTCTGAGGCGGGCACAACCAGCTCTGTGGTCGGATTGCGCCCTCTGCTGGACACGGCAGCTCACAGGTGGAGAGTGAAGTTCAGTCTTTTCATGATGAAGACCCGGATGCACAGAGCCCACTCAGTTCTCTCACTCTTGTCCCGTTTGAGGAGCAGCACTGAGTGTCTCGTTTGTGTCGAGCTGCTCAGGCTGTTGGACTGGAACATTTACACGTTTACAGAGAAATACAAAATAACATAAATAGAGAAATAAAAAAAGGTTGGGAAAACATTTTGTGTTTGGGCAACATGTTGTTCACAGTGATGGGAAAAGTGATGTGTTTGAATGAGAAGGTCAACTTTATTAAAACACACAGTCTTTATTAAATAAGAACATGGCATACCTCACTAAGCTCTCCAACATGATCAGAATCTTAACACCAAACAGCCTTAAACTCCTCAAGAAGTCGAGTCTTTGTTCAGGTTTGACTGTGGAATATCTGAACGAGGACATGTCTTCAGCAGAAGGACACTGGTGAGTTACAGACAAATACAATCTGCAGAATCACTTTATTATTGCATAAGGAAAATATATGTTCATGTGGACCCAGTATTATTTGATCATTATACATGTATATGTACAGCGCTGATCAAAATCTTAAGACCAGTTGAAAATTTTATAAAATTCACATTTTGCACATTTGGATCTTAATGAGGTTTTAAGTAGAGTTACAAGATGCAAAAGCAAGAAGGGGAGTGTGACGGAAAAAAAATGTGGAACTTGTCATTTTAAAGAAAATAATAATAAACTGAAAAAGGCTGTTTTTCAGCTGATCGAAATCTTAAGAAGAAAGGCTAAAAAACTAAATCTGCTCAAATTCTCCTTTTCTGTCAGGCTTTCAGACAGTTATGTCCTCCTGATGGTTAAAGCAAAGAAGTTTTCACTTCTTGAACGTGGCCGGATGCAGAAGCAAAGCCTCTCACAGCGACTCACTGCTGCTGAGGCTGGACACAGTCAGACACTCATTCTAAATGTTCTCCTGAGCATTATGGAACAACAAAGTCAAGTGTAGACCCCAAAAAATGATCCTAATGGGTGTTTGTCCTCTACCTAAATTATGGCCTCACTGGAGCCAACTGCAGCTCAATAAACATCAGACGGATCTGTAGGAAAAGAATTTCAAAAACAAAAAACACTTTAAAGACCTCGTCTCCTTCAACGTCACAAAACAGCTCGTTTAGACTTTGCCAGGAGCAGCAAACATGAGACACTGAAAGGTGGAACATTATTCTCTGATGAGAAAAAAAAAATGAACCTTGACGGTCCAGATGACTTCCAACGTCACTGACATGACAAGGTGATCCACCTGAGATGTTTTCTACTGGCACAGTGGAGGGAGCTCCATTCTGGTGTGGGCTGCTTTTTCATTCAGTGGAACGCTGGAGCTTCAGGTGGAGCAGGTCAAACGCTGGAGCTTCAGGTGGAGCAGGTCAAACGCTGGAGCTTCAGGTGGAGCAGGTCAAACGCTGGAGCCAGGTGGAGGTCAAACGCTGGGCTTCAGGTGAGCAGTCCGCGTGCAGATGTTACAGGAGCATCCCCTCATGACTGAGGGCCCTGGTCTGATGGTTATTGTGTTGCAGTCGGCTCCAGTGAGGGCCATAATTTGGGTGGAAAACTGCCCTGTGTCTTGACCATGGATCTATTATATTATCGTCTTGACAAACACCCATTAGGATCCTCTGGCTCAGTGCAGGTGTCATTTTTTGGGGTCTACACTTGACTGTTGTTCCATAATGCTCAGGAGAACATTTAGAATGAGTGTCTGACTGTGTCCAGCCTCAGCAGCAGTGAGTCTCTGTGAGAGGCTTTGCTTCTGCAGCTCGATGATCCGGCCACGTTCAAGAAGTGAAAACATCTTTGCTTTAACCATCAGGAGGACAGAACTGTCTGAAAGCCTGACAGAAAAGGAGAATTTTGAGCTTTTATAGCCTTTGGTCTTAAGATTTCAATCAGCTGAAAAACAGCCTTTTTCAGTTTATTATTATTTTCTTTAAAATGACAAGTTCCACATTTTTTTTGACACACTCCCCCTTCTTGCTTTTGCATATTGTAACTCTACTTAAAACCTCATTAGGACCCAAATGTGCAAAATGAGAATTTTAGCAAATTTTCAACTGGTCTTAAGATTTTGATCAGGACTGTATCTACATAAAAATATGTACATAGTTTAGTACCTTTAGTACTGGTCACTCTTGAACTGTGAGTTGCAACACTGCATTTTCCCCACTGTGGGACACTGCTGTTCACCAGCCTCATTCAGAAATGTCCTCTTCCTCTCACGGGTGTCTTGTTGAATTTTGCTTGGTGCATTTGAGTTTGTTTGAAATAGAAGCAGTTCATGTGTGCGGAGGGTCAAACCCACTTTTAAGTTTATTTGAGAAGAGATGATGATTACATTGTCTTTTATTGACATGTTTTAACAGATGACCAGAGGTGACAGAAGTAAAAGTACAGTTACTTCTGTTGAAAGAACTGACTCCGGCCTGTCTCTGTCCCACCTCCACACGCCCACAGCCCAGCCCAGACCCAGACCACAGTCGTCTCTGTCCCACCTCCACACGCCCACAGCCCAGCCCAGCAAAGACCCAGACCTGTCCTGGGGTCTAGATCCACAGGTGGGACTAGGACCCTAGAACATTTCAAAGGCACTTTGAGCATGAATATGAGCACACACACATTTGAAAAATACTTCAATAGAATATCTTTATTCCACTACATTTAAAAAAGAGACACATTTGATGATCTTAGGTGAATATACAGCAACTCCCAGAGAATCCATCCTTTGGTTTCATCCCGTCCTTCTGTAACAGAAAAGTCCAGTGTTCTGTTTCTCTAGATTCTCATGTTTCTACCTGAAGCTTCAGGGTTCTGCAAAGGTGCTAGAGATGGGACCAGAACTGTTTTTAAGGTATACCACGATACTAAAACAACACAGTATGAAAACTGTAAAGAACTCACTTCTTTTACGAAGTCTAAGGCAGTGTTTCTCAAACTATGGTACCAGCGGCACACAGGGCTTACTGCAAAACATTTAGAGTTATTTGTCCTTGGGAATATAAATGTACAAGACTAAATGATCCACAACACAGTTCATTTAAGAACTGGTATAGTCACATTTAATGCTGCGTTTAGACCGGACAGCGTTGGAGCGTTCGGTTTACATGTTTAGTCAATGAGGCGTCAGCGAATCTGTGCGTGATTTGCGTCTAGCTCGTTGGCATTCGCTTGTTCATGCGTCTAGAAGGAAGGACTGTTTACTGAAGTCTTTCATGATTTTTTTTAAAAGTAAGGTCGCTTGTTTTGGGGCTTTTTTCAAAGGTTTGGTCATTTGTTGCTCTGAAAATCTGGAGCCACGGCAAAACAAACAACATGGACCTGATCTAGACAGACAAAGCCTCACATGGATCTATTCAAAATGTTTAAACCAGCTGTAGGACGTGACACTGGAGGAAGACAAGAACTGCCTGAAGGAGAAAGTTGTGCTATCGGGGAAGTTAACTACATTTTATAAAGGCAGCAAGACTCTATCTCTCTCTCTCCTTTTCTCTCTCAGTGTGCTCTGTCTACGGGCAAAACAAAACCTTTTGCAAAAAAGCGGGAACACAAAGAAGCGCGTTGGGGCGTAAAAAGTGTCCTTGTCCCCGTTGCACTTTCGGGTGTTTAGGGCGCCTGTTTCGGGTGTTTAGGGCGCCTGTTTCGGGTGTTTAGGGCGCCTGTTTCGGGTGTTTAGGGCGCCTGTTTCGGGTGTTTAGGGCGCCTGTTTCGGGTGTTTAGGGCGCCTGTTTCGGGTGTTTAGGGCGCCTGTTTCGGGTGTTTAGGGCGCCTGTTTCGGGTGTTTAGGGCGCCTGTTGGGGCTTGGCTTCGAAAATATTGTGCATCAAAATTCACTTAAACACACAAAATTGGACGCTGAAACACTGTCCGGTCTGAACGCAGCACAAGGATTTTTTAGGTGAAATCTGCTCCTGATAATGTCCAGGATTAGATCTGGTAATATTCATGAAGTGAAACATTGTTTTCGGGGGTACTTCATGAGCTTAAAGTTAGTTTTCAGATCATTTCTACTCATCCTAGTAATTCAGTCTTCTTTAAATTGATGTTTTTGCTCTGAAAATGGCGTTGAATGTATCCTGGACAGAAAGTAAAACATCACCAAGGAGCAATGTAACTTCAGGGTCTTTCACACCAAGCTGTGGGTCGACCGTTTCAACTGGTGTGGTCACTTTTGCCGTTCTTGTGTGTGTTTGGTGTGAATGAGTTTGTCGGTTGTCAGAGGTCGTGGAGGCAAGGTTTTGAAAACTAGTTTGCAGTTTGTGTCGCAAGTTGCCGCAGGTGCAGCTGTTTGATTGGCTTGTGACTACTGTAAACCAGCCAATCAGTGCACTGGAAAAACACAGAAAAAGAGTTTTTAGCCAAGCATGGATTGTTGTTATTTACACATGTTCGGAGAAGAGTTATGGCCACCGCAGTTGGAGGTTGGACTGTGGCGGGTCTGTCAGGTAATGGGCTCGATACTCAGGGAGAGTCATCGTAGCTTCTCATTCATTTCTGATGGAACCTGTGTGACAATGTGAAACTCTCTCCTCTCTCTGGACGAGGCAACACGTGAAAGCAGTGCACATGAAAACCTCACGCTCGTGCATGTAGACATGCTCACACAGGCTAGCCACGCCATCCTGATTCTGAAGTCATTCTGAAGCACACTGAAATAAAAACAGAATCTACATCTTATGAAACTATTATTTGGATCTGCTGATAACAAAACCTGGATTTACAACCCTGAGTCTGCTTTTTCTTTTGACGTGAAGCAGTCAATAAATGACATATTATTGTCAATTTGTGCAAACTTCTAGTGGCTCTTTAAATGCATTTCCCTCTGAATTAAAGTCATATGCTAAAACTACCTGCATTTCCTTTACAGCTACTCAATAGTGTGTGAGACCCTGGATCTGTCCTGGAGCAGTGACATGTGACACTGTCACTGGTCGCAGCAGTTTATTGTTGCTGTGCGTTTGATTTGAAACCCTCTGTGATAAAGGTTACTAGTCACAGTCGTTTGTCGCTCTGTGTCGAGACCATAACTCTGCTTTCTTGTCACTGCCTAGCGCAGCTTTTGTGGACCAGGACATGACTTGAAACTTGTGTTCTATGTCGAGAGTTTGACAACTACTCACGCACAACTTACATGTCGTCATTTTCGTCAAACATTACGTCACACACATGCTCACTCGCCATGTGTTCAGCGACTGTTAGCCCGCTTGGATCATGGCTCCAAAAGAGACTTGAACAGACGCTGCTTCGCTCCACCGACGACGACTGGAGGTTGTGTTGGTGTGAAAGACCCTTGACACAAACCTGACCTTTATCTCAGGCAAGAAAACAACAGTATACTGTCTAATCATGGTATTTTTGATGGGAACTCCATATCGCCCCATCCCTAAGACCAACTGAAGCCCCCGGCAGGTGGGTCAAACCTCAAATGAAAAGTTTGGTTACTACGCAGAACTAAAACACATGAGACAGTGAGGTGCAAATGTCGGGTTCTGATTCTCAGCTTGTTTAATATCACAACATCTGTATTTCTCTGCTTGAAATCCCCAAACATGAGTTGAAAAAAGCGACACATTTGTCTGTTTGCATATTGGCTAAGGGATTGCACATATACACGTATTTACATTCGCGAGATCCCGTGATTCTTGGCCGAGAGACGGTCTGGAGACATTCAGGTTGGTTTGTGTGTGGCTGGTGCACTTTTCATCCGACACAGAAAAACATTCAGCGCACAGAAACACAAGGAGAGCTGGTTTACGCGTACGCAGAGGTTTGTGCGGCAGGTCCAAGGCTTTCAGCGCACAGAAACACAAGGAGAGCTGGTTAACGCGTACGCAGAGGTTTGTGCGGCAGGTCCAAGGCTTTCAGCGCACAGAAACACAAGGAGAGCTGGTTTACACGTACGCAGAGGTTTGTGCGGCAGGTCCAAGGCTTTCAGCGCACAGAAACACAAGGAGAGCTGGTTTACGCGTACGCAGACGTTCGTGCGGCAGGTCCAAGGCTTTCAGCGCACAGAAACACAAGGAGAGCTGGTTTACACGTACGCAGAGGTTTGTGCGGCAGGTCCAAGGCTTTCAGCGCACAGAAACACAAGGAGAGCTGGTTAACGCGTACGCAGAGGTTTGTGCGGCAGGTCCAAGGCTTTCAGCGCACAGAAACACAAGGAGAGCTGGTTAACGCGTACGCAGAGGTTTGTGCGGCAGGTCCAAGGCTTTCAGCGCCACTGAAACAGCTCAGTCCTACAAGAGCGTGCTTTAGACTGTTTTGTGTAGGTTTAATAGGCAGCGTTCACACTGTAGAATTTGATGATGTCATAAGTACAGATTGTGTTTTTACTATTAACAATGTAATTTGTCATGAAATCTAAATGAACACTTCACACATTTGAATCTGGTGAATGTTGTTGGTGACCAGCCCAGTCGTGTCACATTAATCCCACTACATCAGTTGTGACCGCTACAGGACCGTTCCGTTCCACATCCCGCTCCATCTCTCTGCTGCCGTACCATCTCTGCCCGAGTTCAACCATGTCAAGCTCCACAGATCAAGAGAATTAAAGTGAACTATGTCTGCTCTTACAATGTAAAATCACTTTGCATGGTCTTTATTTTGATCAGATAATGAAAAGCTTGTAGTTTTACAAAAAGTTTGTGTGATATTTGGACACGGCAGACTGTTAACTACTCAACACGGACAGAAAACACAATATTGAATTTGTAACACTTTAAAGCCTATTACCCCTCAGCAGAGGAGCAAAACTAAGATCAAGTTATTTGACCTTCACAAACTTGTGTTTTTGACGCCCGCTCCCGAGGCTACGCTGAGTGGACTGGAGCGGAGACCGTGAGCGCGGTCTGTGGGGACTGTCAGAGGCGGACTGTGGCGGAGCTGCAGCTAGTGGGATCAGAGTGTTAGACTCAGAGTAGGCCGAGGGTCACACTTTAAATTATAGGCCTAGTTATGTTATATTCAACTCCACATTTCTATTGTATGACATTACATAGAATTATGTTGCATTCAAGTGTACAAACTGTTTGCATTTGGCTGCATTTCAGGTTTTAGAGTGAACATTAGAAGCCTATGTATTTCCACAGGCTTACTACGTCAGGGTTCCCTCTAAGAGCACAAAAATATTTTTCAGGGCTTTTGCAAAGTCAGTACCCAATCGTCCACAATGAACCCACTCAGTGACAGCTACACTGTCAGTTTTCTTCGTCATAAGGAGGCCTGAATGGTCTAGAGTCATAACAGATGAACACTAGTGGGGGGTCTGGAGGTCCTCCTCAGGAAACTTTTGGCACCTGACTTAAAAAGAAAAATATATTTTTTTCTAAATCTCTGACCTTTGGAAATCGAGTATATTGTTTACAGTATAATCTTACATACAAACTTTCAAGGCTATAAATGTAACATCTCTGCATTTTGTGACTCATTTTACAAACATTTCACATTTGTGTGACAATAATCTGCAGCAGGCGTCTGGACCACAGGCCATGTTCTCCTCAGAGGATCTTTAACATGTATGTTCATTTCATACTTCCTTGTGCTTTACTATGAACATACAGAGGCACTTAACCCAAGAAACAGCCGACGAAAAGAGGAGAGAGCTAAATCATTTGTAGCATTTGACGCTGTAGTTATCAGTGCCGGTCCCTGGAAAAGAACCTTCTGACTGATCTACAGTTCAATCATCTTCACTACATGTTTGCAGTTCTTGTTTAAAGATGTTATGACATCATCACATTGTAAAAGGTGAACACAACCTCTTAAACCTCCGTCTGTGTGGAGATGAGTGGAGCAGCTCTTCGTTAGCTGCTTTTTCAGGTTGTGGAGTACTGTTGTCCACGTTTACACTATTTATACATTCTACAGTCTAAAGAGAACGAGCCAATCCCAGAGCTGGGCCGGGTCACACGCTCTACTTGGGGGCGTGGCCTGTCATGTCCCTGTTGATTCAGTAGAAAACACAACTTTTAAACTCTTTCAGTTGTTTTCTCATTTAAAGAGCACATGACAGATGTTGACTTTGTTTTTTTGAGGAAAGAACCTAAACACACACGTTTTTGGAGGAAACTGGAGAAAACCCCACGGTGACACGGGAAGAACATGCAAACTCCACCAGACAGATCAGGAGAAATGGGTCGACCCGGGAGTCGAACCCACAACCTCCTCTTTGGGAAGCTACTGTACACTACTTTTATGTTTGCTTTTTTATATAGAGAGCTTAACATAATGTGGCATTTAATTTGAATTTTGTAGATTAAGAAAATATAAAAGATAGCTTTACCTGAATTAAGAACAAGTTTGTGAAGAAACGTTTGGAAATCTGTGAATATGTATTTTATTTTCAACTATTCATGTTAATTATAAATAGAGGTTATATGCACTGACATCATTTTGCTTAGCAACATTTAGAATGAGTGGCATTTCTTCAATGTATTTCTTTGTTGTCGTGGCAACGGCTTGTCTGCTACAAACGTGTCTACATCTTTTTAAGAAAAAGGTAATAAGTTCAACTGTGTGTGATTTTAATGTCTGATAAATGTAAGATACTAAAGTTTATCTGCTTTGCTACAACAGTTGACTTGATTTTCTTTTCTTACATGTCAGTTACAAACCCAGTGCTCAGTAGACTTGTCGTGGGTTGAATTTGTTATCAAACTGTAGTTTATTTTTCCTGTTTTATCTGCTTAGTGAACTCTTACAAGAGAAAATGTCCGTTCTCTCCATTAATTCTCATGCATCCTTGCCACTCAGCATGAACATTTAGAATGCTGTGATGTCACCTGCATAACCTCTATTGATTAACTTTGATGAGTGGAGCAGAGTTCTAAACTGATGACATCACACTGTGGAGATGAGAACATGTTCTCATAATAAACACATCACGTGTTGTGGTGTTACATGAGAGGAGTTTTGGCCCACTTTAGGACATGGTTGCTAAGCAACTTCTAAGTGTGATGTCATCATCTATGAACAGGAAGTAGATCCTAAAATATGCCTAAACTGAGTTGAACTTTAGTGAATCCTAAATGTATTGATCTGAACTTTGAGTGAAAAGAGTTGGACTTTACAGACACACTTCACCCACAGCTTCATACAAGCCAGAGGTGTTTTTAGAATCTGTGCTTCAGACCCACGGACAGCTGTGTCTTCACTCCCTGGCGACGCTGCAAATGATCTCCAATTGTGTCCAAAAAGATTTTCTAATTTTCCAAAACTAGCAAAATTTCAAAACTTTTCCAAGGCCTGGAAATGAGATTTGAGTTTCCCATGACTTTTCCAGCTTGAACCCTGATCAGACAATCTTTATATAAGATTTAAAGAAACCTTAGAGGACCAGGCAGGTTTTAACAATCATCAAACATCGACACATATCATGTGTCACTGATGTGTAACAGTGTGGTTGGTAGGTAACAGTTGTGGAATCACGTTCACACTGTGTTATAGCACTTTAGAAAGATGAAGTGAACTAAAAGCCTTGGACCAGTACAGAGGCACAAATATCTGTGTTTGTGTAACCATGACAACAAAGCAAAACAACAAGCTCCAAGATGTGCCCGGTCTTAGTTTTTTAGAATTTGGATTTGATACATTTACAAAAAGTACATTTCATATACGTCCTTAGTGAATATATTTGAGCTTTTCTTTGGGACCAGAAGGTTTCATACAAAAAGTGATTATCAAAGACTTGAGTAAACCAAAACGTTCTCGGTTCTAGAGCGGAGGCGACTTTAGGCTAAAGTAAAGACGGTTTCACTGGACAAACTAGGACTGGCCTTCGATGAACACAAACACACATCCAAATGAAAAGCATTAAAGTCTGTTTGAAACCCATTTAACGTTCAATAATAAAACTACAAACTAACAAAAACATTTCCACAGTAGTTTATATTTTATCTGCAGGTAACGAATGTCAAGATGAATGTGTTCATCCATAGAGATTATTCAAGTCACAAGGTAAAGAGTTAGAGACCATTTGAAATGCAACTCCACTGCAAAAATACATCCAGCCTTACTTAAACAACTTGGATTCAAGCGTGTTCATCTGGATTTGAGTCGTTTTCACTGGGTTTAAGGCAGACTTTGGGCTAAAATGGGACAAAAAATGCCAACTGGGTAAAATGTTTTCAGGCCAGTGACAAATAATCTGGATCAAAGTTAAAAGTAACGTCTTCAAACAAGATCAAGATATAAGATCTATTAATCTAGGCATTAAATGGACTTTAAAGCTAAACTCTTAGAATGAGTTCCTAGAAAAACAGCCAAGACTTGGTGCAGAAATCTCATGTTCTATTTGTAACTAAATAGATTTGTTTTAAATAAAAAGGGTTAAACTCACAAATGTGTACGTTTGTGAGTCTTATGGATTTAAAAACTCTCGTATCTACAGTATACTGGCAAATATCAGCTTTCCACTGCAGAGGCCCACATATGGATATCAGCATTGGCAAAACATGTAATAATGATAATAATAAAAACCATTCAGTCCATAAGCCTAAACCTGGCCATTTTAGTTAAATTAAACTCTGTCCTTGAAGAAAAAATAATTGTGTCTTTTCAGTGCATTTGAGTGTTTTATCACAGAGGTCACATAGTTGTTATTGGTCCTGATCCTGAACATTAACACAGACCTGGGCAAACAGATCATGTTCTGCACCTGTGTGTTCGTAGTAAATATCACAACAAAAGGACTGCGTACTGTATTTAAATGAACTATTTCTTATAAAAGTGTGCTTTTCTGTCCCATTAAGCGTGGTCCGGCCCTGCGTCAGTCATCCAGTTTCAAATGTAATAACTGCCCAGTCCTGCATTAACAAAACCGGTCATGGACTTGAGAAAAGCTGACGCGTTAGCTTTAGCAGTTGTGAATAATCTCTATATCATAACTCTACATTTTAACATTCCTACTACAGATATAATACTTTTTGCCATCAACTATTTTGCGATTCTCAATCTAAATTTTGAGGCCAGGAAACAGTATTTTAAATATAAAAATAATGGCTAATATAATGAACATTTGAATCAGTGAACATGTTTGCACTAGTACATGACTCCAGTCGCCTCCAGTCTGGAACTGTGAACATTCTGCTGACATATCGACTCTTTCACCACCACAACATCACTACAGTGTCTGAATCACACACGGTTCATTGGCTGTGCTGGATCAGACGAGAGTTAGTCTGAATGTGCTTGTGTGGAGTGAAGGAAACCGTCTGAGGAGGACAACTTCTGCTCCGGAGGTTGGACTTGTAGACCTGCTCTTGTGGACAGAGGTTAAACTTGTGGACCTTCTGCTCTTGTGGACAGAGGTTAAACTTGTAGACCCTCTGCTCTTGTGGACAGAGGTTAAACTTGTGGACCCTCTGCTCTTGTGGACAGAGGTTAAACTTGTAGACCCTCTGCTCTTGTGGACAGAGGTTAAACTTGTAGACCCTCTGCTCTTGTGGACAGAGGTTAAACTTGTAGACCTTCTGCTCTTGTGGACAGAGGTTAAACTTGTGGACCCTCTGCTCTTGTGGACAGAGGTTAAACTTGTGGACCTTCAGCTCTTGAGTGGGGGTGATGTTCTGGAGTAGAGGAGCAGTTTGTGGCGCTGGGTGGCTGTGTCCTGTGCTGGTTCTTCTGAGGGCCCCTGTGCCGCGGCAAAAAACACACACATACACAAAAGTTAGCACAAAGACTCTATAGACCCAGGTACTTCTGGAGCCATTACCATTTAGATTTCTTTACACATTTAGGTCTAAACCAGCAGCCCAGATAAAGTCGACTGCATACCTGCCTCACGTCTCTCGCTCCTTCTTAACAGTGACGTCTCCAGCGGCGGGTCCGGGCCCTGCTCCGGGGCGGGGCTGGGGCCTGGAGGCGGAGCAGCTGCAGGGATAGACGCCGCTCCGGCGCCGGCCGAGCCCAGGATGGTGGTGACTTCTCCCTGCATGAAGGCCCAGGGGGGGCTGTTGGGAGTGTTGTCCAGCGGACAGCGCTCTCCGCTGGGGCAGTACACCTCTCCGTCTGCCCTGCGGCTCTGGATGTACACACGAGTGCAGGGAAAGCAGAACCTGGGGACCAGCACACACAACATACACTGTAGACATGCTAGTCTGAATACACACTCACTAGGATTATTACAATAATGCTAAGCCTTTTGTGATTAAACTAAGCAGATCTAAAGATTGTGCCTGTCTGTGACCTGTAGAGTGAAACATAAAGACCCACCTGTGTCCTTGCACTGAAGGACACTGGACAAAGTGTGTGTCCTCCAGCCGCTCGTGGCACAAGGTGCAGGACAGCGTGTTACCAGCAGGGTGCCCGCTCCCTGAAGCAGAGCCCAGCTCAGAGGCTCCTCCGTGGGGCAGAGCTGGAGCGGTGTTGGCCGCCTCTACAGACGTGCTGGAGCTCAGGGGCTCTCCTCCGGGTCGAGTGGCCAGGGGCCGAGGCTGTCGGGCGGGAGAAGAGGCTGGCTTGGGGCTTGTCTGGCTCACACCCCCGGCCATGGCCGAGGCCGTCAAAGGGAGACCTGTAGATTTACAGCCTCTGCCGTCGGGCGTCGCCGAGTGGCCCGGCGTCTGGGATTTGGACTGGCCTTGTGACGCGCTGAGCTCTCGCTCCAGCTCCTGGGAAATGAACGGTCCTATGCCCATGCCGATGCCCAGCTGTCTGCGGCTCATCTCGGCCAGCACAGGAGCGGGGAAGATCATGGGGTTACTTATGGGGGCAGGTCTGGAGGCCAAACCCGCGGGCAGCAGCCCAGGGGGTATCCCGGCAATACTCTGGGACACCAGACTGGGAGGAATGGCAGCACTAAGCATGGGCCTCCTGCTGCCGCTGGGACTCTGGCGGTTTAGTTCCTGCGGGTGTCCCTCTCTGTGGAGCCCGTTGGGGGCACTCTGGCCGCAGAGCCCGCACTCTCGCCTCTACCTGCGCGCTCAAAGCGGTCACTGTGTGTCCTGGACGCGTCCACCGGCGCTTCTCTGCTGGACGTGCTGTGTTTGTTTGGGGAGGGCCCCGGGGACCTAACGTTACCGTCCTGCATGCCGTGTGTCCGTTTGAGCTGGCGGGCGTTCGCGATCAGGAACTCGATCTGATTGGCGCCTCGTAGTTGACGCAGCCACGACACACGACCTCGCTGAAGTCCCACACCACGGTCCAAGGCATTTTAGGCAGGTCGCACAGGTAGCACCACTGGCGCCTGGACGAGGACGGGACGACATGGCGATGCTAATGCTAAGGCTAGCCCAGCCCCCCACACACATACACTGTAGCCCTGTGCTAGCTCTGCGCTAGCCTGCTAACGGAGGCTACACGTTAGCAGGCTCAAGTCTCGTGCTGCTTTCACTGGAGGCTCAGATTCCCGCCGCTGGCCGCAGCCGCGCGCGCATCGTGGACACGAGACAAAGGACGGTTCCGAAAGCACGCTAAAACACGCTCGTTCTGACGTTTGCTTGTTTTGTTTACCACTACGGCCTGTGTTGTTCAACTGCTGCTGTCAACTGTTTTCCCGTCAGGCGAAGTGACGTTACGTAACATCGAAGCAGTGCATTGTGGTAGTTTGAGTCCTATTACCCACCCTTTCGGCCGACACGTAGCTCCGAAAAACTACACAGAGACGAGCGGAAGTGGTGCCTGGCCGGGGTCAAAGGTTCCCGTGTAAAAACGTGCGTTCACAGCCACGCGCTTTGGTTGAACGTCCGAGTGAGAAAAGTTGTGTAAAGATGCCCAGAGCCGTGTCCTCTTCGTCCTCCTCCAGTGAAGACGAAGACCCGGGTCCTGAAGCGCAGCCGGAGCAAGGGCCCGTCGCAGCAGGTCAGTGTGAGCCCAGTCCAGGTCCAGGAGTATTACTGCCGTTTGTGAGGTAAAGTGTGCAGCTGACATGTGCTCTGCTTGTGTTTAGACGTCAGGAGGACCAGGACCACGTTCCAGTGTCCCGCAGACTTCGTGTCCTTCTCCTACAAACCCTGCCGCTCCTCTGTGAAGGCCACCAGCAGCAGCTCCGAGCTGTGGCTCATCAAAGCTCCGGCCAACTTTGACCCACAATGGTCAGTGTAGTATTTAAAGTACGGAAGCTTATTGCATTAATTTGAATGAAATTAGTTTCTGTTTTAACGAGGAAAGTTTTGTCAAAGACATACATGTGGAGATGAGCTCGTTCAGCTCCATACTTTTTATGTATTTATTTATTTATTTGAACGGGGACAGTGCACATTAATGAACATTTCTGTAAATGTGCCAGTTTTAGCCACAAAGCTAAATTTCAACTGAAGTCGCTGTGTTTGTTTTCCAGAAACACCAACAACACAATATAAAGGCTCCACACTAAAGCTAATAGAAACAGTAAAAGTTTACCATTATAAAAATACAGTCTATGCAAAGTTGTTAAATACAAATTATCTACAATATTAAAACTAAAACAGTACAAATGTTACACATAAGACACATTTACAAAAGCAGGTTCAAGTCGCAAAAGGCAACATGACATAAGCAGACAGCAGAATTAGATCCTTGCCCTAGAGAATATGTCTGAGTGGTTCCATTTAGTTTTTATTTTACGTTGAGTTTAAGGCATTGGGAGACTGTTATCTTTGACTTCAGTAGATGTGAAGCTTGTCATGTAGGCCTATGAAGACATCTCAGTCACTGCGTTTGTTCAGACGTAAAGAGAAGTCTGACCTGCTGAACACAGGCTATAGTCATGTGTCTCCCAAATCAACTCAGACAATAGTCTGTCTCCATGGTGACAAGAGGATGCTTCAGAAATGCACCAGGCAGGACATAGTGACACAAGAAACAGTCAAAGCCTCTGCAGATATTGGATTCTCGAGGTCGGACTGATGACGTTTTCTTTGTTTGCCGACGAGGCGAAGGGGAAAACATCTACTAGCTGTACATAGGAATGCTCGGCACGACTGGAGTTAGAGGCTCAAATACTAAAGTTTGGAAACTGTAAACAACCACATTACTACAGAATAATGATTTTGAACAGAAATAGAAAAGCAAAAAAAGGCAAACCATGTTAAATCTGTTTGAACTGTTCTGAAGTATTTGCTTGTATTGTTTGGCCAATTGGGAGTTGAATATAAACAGCATGTGAGTAAAAGTTTAACTTTAAAGTTACTTTACGTCTTGTTTTCCCCTTCAGTGACACTGGCATTTGGTGTTGCCACAACAAAAAACGTCACAATGACGCTAGTCCGACCTCGAGAATGGTTAGTGCTAGTCTGGTTCTCAGGGACTGAAATGAATTTAATTTCTTTTAATTGACCTTTATGTAACCAGGGAAGTCCCACTGAGATTCAGAATCTCTTTGCAGAGGAGCCCTGGGGAAGGGTCAGGGGAGGCTTTAATGGACATGTTTTTAGTTGTAGGAGGAAACCGGAGTACCCGGAGGAAACCTACGCAGACACTGGGAGAACATGCAAACTCCACATAGAAAGGCCCCGGGAGTCGAACCCGGGACCTTCTTGCTATGAGGCCAGAGCGCTAACCGCTGCGCCACTGTGTGCAAATGAGCTGGTTGCCATGGTAATGCTGTTGCCAGACGGACCAGAACTGTCATATTTTTTATCTTAGTCTTTCTTACAAACCACTCCCATTACCACAACCCGTTTCCTAAGCGCACTGGTTCTCCTTAACTGAACCAGACTTTGAGTGTTTATCATATGGAGCCTCATGGAGAATCACCTTCACCTGGGTCAGGAACTTCAGACATAAAAACAGAAAACATTTCTCAATACAACTGAAACTTGTCATGATAGAAAGGGAACGTTTCTCGTTAAAACAGATTAATTTGATTCAAATGAAGGCAAGGTAATGTTTATTAAGGACATTGTACAATTACATTAAGCACAATGGCAGACATGCTTGTACCAGATTGCACAAGTGTACTAGACAGCTCATTTCCATCTGTCGTCCTGGGGAGGGGAGAGGCAATATATCGCCATAATAAAGTATCACACGTTATTTTACAACAGAAGTAAAGTTTTATAATCTGTTATTACTTGATCATCACTCATGTGAAATGCATGCCCGTGAAGTGCAAAAAAAATAAAAATCCAAAACCAGCGATCTTAGTTTTTCAATAAAAAATAGGCTTACAAAACATGACGATACAGCTCCTGCATAACACACGTGACTAACTTCTCTGTAGCTTCATTATGGCAGTGACACTAGTATTGAATGGGAAGAAGCTTCATGTAGCTTCTGTGTTTATTCTTGGCTTTATCTTAGTCCATAAATAATCATACGTCTAAAAAACCACTCCATTAAACACTAGTGGCCATTTTGTGGTCCGATTTGGCTTTTCACAAGTTTAGAAGCATAAATCAGGCTCTGAATCTCTCATTCAAACGTTTCCCTGACGATGTTTGTGTGAAATCTATTTGTCTCTAAAGCCTGAACATTAAAACATCTGATCTGAGACTAAAGTGAAAAACACAAGTGAAGCTTTTGTACAAGACACAAGCTCATTCTCTCTTGTATGAAAATCATTGGTTTATTTGGTTTAACTTTAGTTTGTGTTTTTATTAAACCCTAAAAACACATTCACTATTAAACACGATCACTATAAGCTCACTATTCTCTCAGCTTATTTCATAAACGAATTAATCATAGAATCACCAAAACAAAATCAGAACAAAGATATTGAAGCAATGCTGTGGGAGGAGCTGTTCACTGTAGGAGGAGCTTGTTCACTGTGGGAGGAGCTTGTTCACTGTGGGAGGGGCTTGTTCACTGTGGGAGGAGCTTGTTCACTGTGGGAGGAGCTTGTTCACTGTGGGAGGAGCTTGTTTACTGTGGGAGGAGCTTGTTCACTGTGGGGGGCTTGTTCACTGGGGGGGCTTGTTCACTGTGGAGGAGCTTGTTCACTGTGGGAGGGGCTTGTTCACTGTGGGAGGAGCATGTTCACTATGGAGGGCTTGTTCACTGTGGGAGGAGCTTGTTCACTGTGGGAGGGGCTTGTTCACTGTGGGAGGAGCTTCTTTACAGACTAACTCTTGTCCTGTTGCAGTTTCAGCGGGCTGGAGCTGCCCCTGTGCGGTCTGCAGACGCTGAGTGTCCCGTCAGCAGAGGGGGCGGAGCTTACCTACAGCGTCCTGGGTTCGTCCGGCCGCAGCCCTGAGCTCCGCCTCCTCACGCCCCCTGAGCACGACCCTGACCACGCCTCGCTGGCCTCCCCCTTCACTGGACTCATCACCGTGTGTCAGAGCTACGGCCAGCGCGCCACAAACCCGGCTGTCCACGCGGTCCCTGCCGTCCCGCCGCCGTCTCTGCCGCCGGGACTCAAACCTCGCTTTGAGCCCACGGCCTGCAGGAGCGCCGCCCTGCCCACAGAGGGACACAGGAGCAAGAAGAAGAGGAAGAGGATCAAAACTGAGCCCGAGGAGCCGTGCGTGCGCGTCAAAGTAGAGCGCGCAGACACGGAGCGCGCTGATCCAGTGTACGGCCAGACGCAGGGCGCAGTGGTAGAGCGCGCTCAGGCGGTGCGCATCAAGGTAGAACACTCAGAGGAAGAGCGCGCAGAGGCAGTACGCATCAAGGTGGAGCGCGCCGAGGCAGAGTGCGGCGAGACTCAAGGCGCTGTGGTAGAGCGCGCGGCCGGCGGCGTCAAGACGGAGGTCAAACACGAGCCTCTGGACCTTCACTACGCAGGAGAAGAGTCGGACCACACCAGGAAGAAGAAGAAAAAGAAGAAAAAGAACAGCAGTGACCAGTGACGTGTGCAGTACAAGGACAGTTCTGTTCAGTCGTACATCTGTCATGTTTGTGCAGTTTAGGAAAGATTCTGTTCTTTCACATCAACTTTATTATAACGCAAATACATACTGTCACAACATGAACGTGTTAAAGCCTGTGTAAATGTGTTTTAAGTCTGGGTTTGAAGTTCTAATGACAGATTAGAACACTTTTCTAATTCTAGGTAGGTGGGGAATGTTTACAGTTAGATTACAGTTTTTCTCAGTTGTTTTGACACACTTCTTCCTTTCTAAAAGTCCATTTGCAAAACAGCTCACACAGAATCCTAAACTGAGCTTCAGATTTTCAAAACTAAGTTTTGACTCCTGTTTACTCCTGTAAAAAGTTTTATCATCCAAACTCTCACACATTCATCAGGTGTTTGTCTCATTTGACTTTACAGCTCAGAAGCTTTAGTTCTGATCACTTCAGTCTGTTATTTACACTCACACTTCACACAAAACTATATCTGGAGAAGTTGTGTTTTTATCTTCCTGGACGAGGTAAAAAATATAAAAATACACATTTATTGTACATTTTGAATGGTGAAATATATTTTATATCTGGATATTTACACTTTGACTTTGCTGAAGAGACGTCAAACAGAAACACACAAACATTACACTGGAAATAGATTGAGTTTATTTGTTCCTACAGTCTGTTTGTCAGTTTGTCCTGTTTCATTCTTTGTTGTTTGATCTTTCTGCTCATGTGATTGTGTGTGTGATGTGTGAGTTTATAGATAAAAACAGAAGTCCTGTATCATGTGTGAACAGGTCTGTAGTGTGAACAGGTCTGTGTGTGAACAGGTCTGTAGTGTGAACAGGTCTGTAGTGTGAACAGGTCTGTAGTGTGTGAACAGGTCTGTAGTGTGTGAACAGGTCTGTAGTGTGTGAACAGGTCTGTAGTGTGTGAACAGGTCTGTAGTGTGAACAGGTCTGTAGTGTGAACAGGTCTGTAGGTGTGTGTGAACAGGTCTGTAGTGTGTGAACAGGTCTGTGTGTGAACAGGTCTGTAGTGTGTGAACAGGTCTGTAGTGTGAACAGGTCTGTGTGTGAACAGGTCTGTAGTGTGAACAGGTCTGTGTGTGAAAGTCTGTGTGTGAACAGGTCTGTAGGTGTGTGAACAGGTCTGTAGTGTGTGAACAGTGTGTGTACAGGTCTGTGTGTGAACAGGTCTGTGTGTGACAGGTCTGTGTGTGAACAGGTCTGTAGTGTGTGAACAGGTCTGTAGTGTTGAACAGGTCTGTAGTGTGAACAGGTCTGTAGTGTGAACAGGTCTGTGTGTGAACAGGTCTGGTGTGTGAACAGGTCTGTGTGTGAACAGGTCTGTAGTGTGTGAACAGGTCTGTAGGTGTGAACAGGTCTGTAGTGTGAACAGGTCTGTAGTGTGTGAACAGGTCTGTGTGTGAACAGGTCTGTAGTGTGTGAACAGGTCTGAGAAAGAGCTGAAAACTGAGAATGAATGAAAATGTGTCAAATGTTCTGACCACCTCAGCGTTTGTTCAGATAAATGTTGGAATCAAATGATCAAACTAAACCAAGTTTCATAAAATGTGTCAAAGCGATTGAGAAAACTGTCAGCCCAATGGCAGAGATGATTCAACACAATAAAGTGTTACATTATCATTTGTCATTTTTGTGGGTTTGGCCACATTTACAGAGTGGTTGCTAGGTAACAGTTGTGGGTTCACCTTTTACATACGTCATATTTGAGAGAATAGAGAGATTATTTGTTTCTCAGCACGGGGGATGTGTGCACACACTGACAGCAGAAAGAGCCACTGCTGATTGACACAAACTGTAGCAGCAACACTCACCAGTAGTAGTTAGTTTATTTAGGGACAGAACATTAAACATGGTTGTCCTGTTAGTTACAACTGAACAGAACATTAAACATGGTTGTCCTGTTAGGTACAACTGAACAGAACATTAAACATGGTTGTCCTGTTAGGTACAACTGAACAGAACATTAAACATGGTTGTCCTGTTAGGTACAACTGATGCCACGTTCACAGGCCGTAGAGCTCACAGCTCATGTGCAGACCCAGTCCTCACACACTACAATACATCAAAAGATAAATGACATCAAGTATTTACAGTGTCCTGTCTGCAGTCTCTGGTTGTACCTCTGGTTTAGGCCCCAACAGCTTCAGATCCCAGACAACAACTGGAGCTGAGCCACTGAGGCATTTAAAAACAGTTTTAGAACTGAGCAGGGGGGAGCGGGGATGGTTGTCACATGTTTTACTTTGATTTGAATTTCTCCAAAAACAGAAAATCTCACATGAACCATTTTAACACCAGAGAAAAGCTCAAGTCTTGTGTAACAATGAATCCAGCTGCTGTTCTCTGTCTTATTCTGATCAACAGTTATTGATCATTAGATGTTAATTGTTCAGGTCTGGGTTGGTTGACACAATGTTCTGTCAGTGGCAGTGATGATAAATGTGTCTTGTCTTTGGTTTGATTTGTTATGTTTGATTTAATGTTGATTCAAGAATGTTTTATATTTTCTGAATCAGGAGATGTTAAATTACAAGAAAAAGACAACTGGAACATTTAAAAGATGCATTTTTGTCAAGATTCTAATGATAATGTAAAACTATTATTAACGTGAATTAGTGGTTAATAACTTTTGAACAGAACAATCTCCATGACAAGAATTAGATTTATTTTTAGTTGAAACTTTACACTGATTTCCTGTTTTGAATGTGAATATTTAAAATACAGTATTTTTGAGAAAATCTGTCTTTTGTAAAAGTGTGACAACCAACCCCGCTCTGTCTGTGCTGCTGTTCTAGATACAATCATATGTGACAACCAACCCCGCTCTGTCTGTGCTGCTGTTCTAGATACAATCATATGTGACAACCGACCCGACTGGACTGTTTGACTCTCACCTCAGTGCACTTCTACATTCTTAAACTCAGCTCAGATAAAACCAGTCCTAACTGTCACTCTGACTCTCCTCTTTGTCGGGGTTTGTAACAAACTCAGTAAGTAACGAACTTTCAACATATTTTTGGAAAAAAATAGAACATTTTTTCTCAACATCTGAAAATGTACTTTTTGCTTTACATTGTTTTGATTTCGTCTTATCACAATCTGGAACAAATGTTTACACAAATGTTTTAGTGAGTGAATTTCATCTGATGCACATTTTAATCTGACATTTTTTCAAATGCACCAATCACAGGCTGAGATACAGAGACTGTGGTCCATCACTTTTAGTTGTTGTTTCTAGAAACACTGTGCACTGACTGGCCTGAGCCCAGACTGATACAACATGAACAATGGGATACATCCTTACTTGGAAGCACAGTTATTTCTGATCAGGTGAAGCCGTTTAGATGAGTCCGTACTGTCTTTGTTAGTTTCTTTGTTTGACCTTCACATTCTAGTTGTGAGTCCAGGACGACCCCTGAATATTTGGATTCATCTGCTCTATCAATGTTTTCTGATTCATTTGCACATTAAAACTGACTATTAGCCGTTCCGCAGAGAAAAGCACATTGACACTGTTCTGAGCAGTTTAGTGACAGACTGTGAGACATTTGTTGAGCCTCTGTCTCTCATGAACATCTGAGCTAAAGAAAACAGGACTCAGAATGGAACCCTGAGGAAGTCTTGTTTTCTATTCCTGAGGAGCAGATATGGTGCCATTGATTTGAACACTAAGATGTAAACCAGCTGAGAGCATGCTCAGAGAACTGTGAGGATGTGGTGGTCTTATGGAGGTCCAGGAACACTGCCCCCACCACATCCCCCGTCTCTAAACGTTTTTAATAGAATCTGAAAGGAAACATGTTGCAATTCTGTTGAATATTTTGGTCTAAACTATGTTTTTAATGTAAAATATTATGATCTTGAAGAAAATGTAATATTTGCATTGCACTAGTTTTCTCCGATACAGGACAGGATGATGAGAGGAGAGATCGGTCTGTATTTACACGCTTGGTCAGTGTCTCTAGGTTAAAGATTGAACTGATAAGACCCTGTTTGCTGGAAACTGCAATGTGGGTGGATTTTTTTTGTTCTGCAGATGTCACAAAATCATTTTCATTGGGTCAGAGCAGTGCCATCAATGTTTAATTGCATTAGGCCCTGATGATCCTTTTTAATATCTGGTCTGTTCAGACAGGCGCTGTTACCCTGACTCTTCCATTAAGTGCATGAAATATGTAGTTTGAGACTTTGTTAAAGGTGGGGAGCTGATTTTACACTGCAAACTCCATTTAGGTTGTTCATTTAATAAATACATAAATCTTTGAACACATGGTTAATATTGACATGTATCCATTGTGGTTCCATTTATGGCTGATAAACCTTTTTTTTTTTTTTTTTTTTTACAAACAACAAAGTGAAACTGGAGAGGACCATCCCAGCTCAGCCAATCAGAGCGCAGCATCCAGCTCCTGATCAGAACTACCATTCATTATTATTCAGTTCAGACTGGACTCAGAGGTCTGTAAGTGCTGTATTTACTATAGACTTTTTAGTAAAAGCACAAAGTTTACCAATTTACCTACCACCTTTAATTGACTAACCTCTGTATGTTCTAAGTCTTTTGCAGTGTTTAGATAAAGTTGATTTTTTGAGTGCAGGATCTCGTTGTTTCATTAGCGTGTAGATGTCATTAATAATCCAGGGTAATGATGTTTTCCTACGTTTTGTTGACTTTGTATATTTCTTGATAACTTCATATTATTTGTTAGTTGCTGACGACCAGGGCTGTTGTCAGTAACTACCAGAGTTTATATGTGAGGAAACTAAAGTTCTGCTGCTGAATCAACATTTGTGAATGAAACAGGTCTTTACGATTCAAACATGTTACATTCAGGTGAAAAACAGTGTCTGGACGTCTGTCAGACCGGTTCAGCTGCTCTCTCCGGTTTGGTTGTTTTTTTATTCAAAGAAGTTTCCCCAGTCCACTCTACAGACAGGGTATCTCTGCAGGTGACACGAGCAGCAGCAGAAAACGACTTCCACCCATAATCCCTCTAAACGACTAACCTCTCAAAAACAGCCAGTCTAAACCTAATCCTGTTCAGTCTGCTCTAAGCTGTCACACGCTTCAGTCCAGGGCCAGTCTCAGAGTTTGAACGTCCAGTCTGCCTCAGATCAGTCAGGGCGTTTACATGGAGCCAGGAAAACTGGATAACTCACTTAGTCTGATTTAAACCAGTTTTCCAAAGCTCATGTAAAACCCGGGCAGACCTGTTGAGGAGCTGTAAACCGGTTTTCAGAAAAGCAGTTGGTCCCGACCGATTGTAGTCTGATTTGACTCATGTAAACAGACAGTCGGTCTGCAGCTGGACAAATGTAACTGAGCAGTCACAACTCCTGTCACTGCACATCCAGCAATAAAGCTAACATTTTTACAACAAAAAAGACACTGCACTAGTGGCACACAGATCACATATTAACTACAGGCTTGACTCAGTCCTACATGTTTAACACAGATCTACATGTTTAACACAGATCTACATGTTTAACACAGATCTACATGTTTAACACAGATCACATGCTTTAACACAATCACATTTAACACAGATCATAACATGTTTAACACAGATCTACATGTTTAACACAGATCTACATGTTTACACAGATCTACATGTTTAACAACAGATCTACATGTTTAACACAGATCTACATGTTTAACACAGATCTACATGTTTAACACAGATCTACATGTTTAACACAGATCGACATGTTTAACACAGATCGACATGTTTAACACAGATCGACATGTTTTAACACAGATCGACATGTTTAACACAGATCTGCAGATCTCATGTTTAACACAGATCTACATGTTTACACAGATCTACATGTTTAACACAGATCTACCATGTTAACCACAGATCTACATGTTTAACACAGACTACATGTTTAAAACACAGATCTACATGTTTAACACAGATCTACATGTTTACACAGATCTACATGTTTAACCACAGATCTACATGTTTAACACAGATCTACATGTTTAAACACAGATCTAAATGTTTAACACAGATCTACATGTTTAACACAGATCTAAATGTTTAACACAGATCTACATGTTTAACACAGATCTACATGTTTAACACAGACCTACATGTTTAACACAGATCTACATGTTAACACAGATCTACATGTTTAACACAGATCTACATGTTTAACACAGATCTACATGTTTAACACAGATCTACCATGTTTAACACAGATCTACATGTTTAACACAGATCTACATGTTTTAAATCACCCTACATGTTCCAGAAAGATCAGTGTGTATTTTTACAGACAATATTACAAACAATATTAATAATAAACAATATTTAGGTAAATCAACATAACACAGTCTGAATCCTGCAGTAGTGAACCTGACACAGCAGCACCAGTCTCTCCAGGGTAATGGGTTTACTCTCTCATGAGTCTGAGATAGAAGTGTCCTTAGTGACAGTTTGACTTGATGTTTGG
Organism: Mugilogobius chulae; assembly: GCA_038363315.1. NCBI lineage: Eukaryota > Metazoa > Chordata > Actinopteri > Gobiiformes > Gobiidae > Mugilogobius > Mugilogobius chulae. The sequence goes on from CM076415.1 coordinate 3,209,430, forward strand.
AGACTCGATGATCATTTCACGCACACAGATGATGTGACCACGTATCTGCGTCTCCAGCTCATGATGCACGCACAGACGTCCTACAAGCACACGGCCTGTTTCCCACACGCAGCAGCTGCACGTGCGCACCTCAGGCCTCACGCTGTCACGTGCACTAGAGCGCGGTAAGCAGCAGATGGCGCTGTGAGCACATTCATCACAGATACAGTCTTCTGTCACTGAACAAACTCTCAGTGCTGGAGACGTAAAAGAACATCTGCGCTTTGTCTGGTCAAACAATCCAACAGAAAGTACTGTCCCACAAGCACATTAGTACCATGAACTAAGTCCCAACATTCCTCCAGCCCCTGTTCAGTCAGAGGAACCGTTCGTTTTTCCTAAGAATAGTTACTAAAAAAACACACATATGAGTGATGTAAATGTGATTGTGTCACAAAAGGACAGTACCTGCCTCACACCAGGAACTAAAACAGTCTCCAAAGTGTGGCCCCAATCCATAGTTCCTGCTTTGTGCTTACACAACTGAAATGGGTACTGGAACTAGAGGGCCTATTGAGAAGACAGATCTGAGACTGACTGCAGCTGATTAATATGAGGTCCTATTATTTATTTATTTTATTTCCAAAGAGCTGCAGGTCTGCCTTCAGAACCAGTGACTGTAGTCCTCCACAGTGACAAGGTTCAGTTTTTGTGTTTCTCTATATTTGACATTTAAGAATAAATCAATGCCTGTTTTTATGATCAATACCTGTTTGAATAGACAGATGAGACAGTGAGTGAGCCTGCTGCTGAAGGGTGCAGGTCGGCCAAATCACCCTGATGGTTTTTAATTCATTTAGACACTAACACAATAATCCACACTTCATATTTGCACCATAAACAACTCTCTCAAAGTCAGCCTAATATCCTAATTTATAGAGATTAAATCATTCATAATGTAGAATAAATGACCAAAAAGTAAACATTTGAATAAATAATTACAGATGGATAGAGAATAGCAACGACAAGCTTTGTTTAATACTGCAAGTAGATCACAACACAATGTACAAACCACAATAAATGTACAAGTCTCTGCTTCAAACCCACACCAATAACACACAACACAAATACACAAGTACACACACATACACATGTACACAACGTTACACACAACACAAATACACAAGTACACAACATTACACACAACACAAATACACAAGTACACACACACACACATGTACACACGTTACACACAACACAAATACACAGTACACACACATGTACACATCTTGGGTTTTCATCTGTCATGGGGACATTACATTGACTTACATTCATTTCATGGACCCTAACCTGAACCTTAACCTTAATGGCTATTGCCTAAACTTAACCCAACCCTCACCCTAACCTTATTTGAACTTAAAACCATGTTGCTGATCTCATAATGAAGGATTTACATCATGTCCCCAGAAAGTGAGTGTGTAACTTTTGGTACTCACAAAGTGATGAATACACGCTCACAACATTACACATGTACAAAAACATTGCAACAATACGACAAATCCAAGACAAAACATTCTGTAAAAAATCTATTGTACAATCGTGATGATTTGAGACGAGAGACTGAAAAGTGACACTTAAGGATGAGGATAAATCACTTTATTGTCAATCACAAAGTATTTCCTAGAAATACGGAGGAACAAAAACATTGTTTCTCACCAGCAAAGTGCAATGTAATAAACAGATGAATTAAAAACAATCCATAATTACTAAAATGTATATAATAAGGAGGCTAAAACCCCAGAATCAAAGACACGTCACATCTTTACCATGAGCTCTGACTGGTTCAGTGGTTCAAAATGAACGAGAAAGAGGATTGTTCAAATGTGAAAAAACAAAGGATCAAAATGCTGCAGCTCAAGATTCTTTTAGTTATAAGTTCATCCTCACAGGGCCGGATGTCGTCTGATCCTCTGCTCCTCTGAGTCCTGTCCTGTGTCTGATGTTATGGTGGTTTATAAGTTTAATAATCAGGAGAAATAGTTGTGAGTCCAGGTAATCAGGAGTATTTTATTTAGAACTGCAATGGCACCAAGTTACAGTTTTACAAACCTCAAGTAAGTCTCAAGTCTTTCACCCCAAGTCCAGTCCTAGTCTAAGTCCAGTCTAAGTCCAGTCCAAGTCCTCTGCCTTTATTTTTTGTATTTTTTTTTAAGCAAATGTTTGATGACAAAAGTCATACAGTTCATCTCTAGTCTGTTCTTTGCTATTCACTCGTTGTCCCTGTCCCACTCCCCTCTCGGGGAGTGTAACTGTTTCAGATGCTGCTGTTCCAGTGACGTGGGCCGGACCACTGATGCTTGGACCTCCGCCCCACCTTCCTCTCCAGGATTGGCCTGTCCTGACCCTGCTAGACGAGTCGTTTCCCTCTGCTTATGGACTCTGGCTCCACAAATATAAACTCTATAACTTTGCCTTAGTTACATCTACAGCCTGTCCGTCCATGGGAGTGGATCCCTTCTTCACTGTGGTTCTCCTCGAGGTTTCTCTTTTTCCCTTAGGGTTTTTTTGAGTTTTTCCTTGCCGAGAAGGAGGGTCTAAGGACAGGGGATGTTCTGGACAATCATTCATCTGCTCTACTAATAATCTGCTTGATCAAATGTTTCATTGAATGTGTATTGTTTTATTGAATATGTATTGTTTTATTTTGATTTCCTATTATTCATATTTGCTAAAATTAATAATCTTGGGAAGTCCTCAGAGACGACTGTTGTTGTGATTTTGGGCTATACAAAAATAAATTGATTGATTGATTGATTGAGGGACTTGTGTTTGGTGTAACTAGAGTTACTGCAGTTACATTTCTGAGTAACTAGCGTAACCCTGAAGTGTGAAAATACAGTCAATTACAGTAACCAACAAAATACACACTCAGTTTTCTGAGTTTTTGGGGGGCAGAATAATTTTCTTTTTGAGATCCTCCTGTTTCATCTATATATCATCATCTATTTCTAATCCTCAGGCTAAAAACTCAACCAAACAAAACCAAAAGTGACAGAGTTTCATCAGACTGTCAATAGTTCACTGACCCCCGTTGGCCCTGGACAGAGGTTATTCAGCCTCATGGATCGACAGTAGTGTCTGAGTGGATCCATTCTTCAGCTGCTGCTGAGTTTCAGGAGGATGCTCACGTTGGTGGACGTACCTACGGAGCAGATCCCAGACATTTTCAATGGGATTTAAGTCCGAACTCATGGCTGGCCAAGGCAGGACATGGACATCATTCTCCTCCAGGAAGTTGGTGCCGCCCCAACTTGGTCCAGAAAGGGAGCACCACAGGCCTCAGGATCTCATCCCGATAACGGAGACCATTGAGGTTTCCTTCGATGAAACCAGGTCTGTCCGGTGATTTGTCGACATGTCTGCCCAAACCATGACACTGGACCACCCACCGGTTCACTTGGTCCACACAAGGTTCAGCCTCTCCCAGTGTCTCCTGTACACCTGATCTCGGTCATCTGCTCTGAAGCACTGGAACCTTTTTTCGTCACTGAACACAACTTGGGACCACCTCTGCAAAGTCCAGCGACGATGTGAGTGCACCATTCGACCAGAGCTCTAAGCACTGATCCATATGGTGGAATATCATCAGCGCAGAGGAGATTACAGATGGTTCTGGAGACACTGGCCTGTGGTGTGTCCCAATGGTCTGGGCTGTGGACCTGGTGGAGGCTGAACCTGTCCTGGAGATATGCGGGGGGGGGCGGTTGGTCTTGTGCAGCGGTCGTTACACGGGGGCCACCAGTACGAGGGCGGTCGTTAGAGGAACAAGACGACTAATGGTAGAGCGGTGACTCCAAACACCCTGGAGACACAAGACAACAGCGTCCATAGCTCCATCCCTCTCTGGTTGAGACAATCGTGTGTTTTGGCTTCATTCTGGTGCCTTTTATAGAGAAGACTTGAGCACAGTTAACCAGCGGGAAAAGTCAACTCTGAGTTTCAAACATAAATGACCCTGTAATGCACTCTTTATGGTTCTCACAATCAGTCAAGCAAAACCAAGAAATCTGTTCACCGGTCTTCAGCTTACTGTGGACTCATGATGTAACCCATTTTTACAAATGGACTCGTTTTCGAAGGAATTTTCAAAAATTAAAATGTTGCGTTTCGTTTTTCCTTGAAAGTATTTTCAGTTACGTTTATGTAAAAAAAATAAATATTAATGCAAATGTGACTTTTAATGTGAGATAAAACACCCAGAGACACACTGCAGATTTGATCATGAGTCTATTTGTCTTCCTTTGTTTAAGTGTCGATAATAAAAGATAATCTTATTTTTGACGGATGTTTGCAATAAAACAGACAAAGTCATGGAACTAAGAGGCAGTAACTGACCAGTGTAACTCTAACATTTTGAATCTTTATTTGTACAGCACATTTCACAGACACAGAGTCACAAAGCCTCACAGTCAGATGACCCCTCCCTCCTGGAGCAGCTCAGAGGAGATTCACCTAAACACCTGGAGCCTCAACCTCCGACCACCACCAAGTGTTCTCTAACCTACATGTTATTGTTTGTAGAGGAAACTGAAGGCCCAGAGGAAACTCACACAGACACAGAAGGAACATACAAACTCCACACAGAAAAGTCCCAGTCTGAGATGGAATTGAACCTGCGACCTTCCTGCTGTGAGGCCAGAGCGCTAACCACTCTGCCACTGTGCCGCGAGTAACTATTACTTTTTCAATTCTGAAAAATTACAGAACTTTTTTTTTGTGAGAAGCATCAAGTCGTCTCAAGTCACTGAGGCTGGTGTTCAAGTCCAAGTCAAGTCCCAAGTGTTGGTCTTGTTTATCAAGTCCAGGTCCAGTCCAAGTCCTGGATTTAGACTGCATGATATTCTAAATCCTCTAATAATCTTTTTACATGTTCTAACCTAAAAGAATAAGCCTGTGCATGGATGGATTCTGCTTGGTCAGTTACTTTTCTACACTCAAGAATGACCGTCACCCGGGTTAAAACACACGTAAAACAGAAGAACAGTGACAGTGCGCGTCGCTTCTGTACGTGTCCGGAGCGCAGCAGCAGATGTGTCCCAGTGTCGGTGTTTTTGTGATGGAAATGCCTGCCCCCCCCCCCCCCCCCCCCCGCGTGTGACCCTCCCCCGGCCCGCACCGCCCCGCCCCGCTCCGCTTCATTCACTCTCACCGCTTTTCAATCAGAAAAGAGCCAAAAAAAAGAGAAGAAGCTTGTAATGAAAGGGGCAAACGCAGCGGTCGCTTCCCTCTCCGCAGTCACGTGATCCTGCCCCCCCCCCCGCTCCTCCGCAGGTCCCTTTGTCCTGTCCGCTTTCACTGCTGCGGCTTTCACGGACCCTGGGAAAACGCACACTCCTCTAGTCTGTGTGGAGTCTCTGTTAGTCTGATGAAGTTATCCGAGCTATTTCTTTCCTGTTTGACAAAAGAATGGCTGGTTCCAGAGTGGGGCATGCTAAAGTCTAATATTTATTTTATTTCACCTACAACACTTTGAATAAACAGTGATTGAATTATGAAACAATCAAACAACTGTATAATATATAGAACAACAACGTATCTGTTGAGTTTAAATCATAAGTGAGTGAGTTAACTGAGAGAGCGAGGAAAAGAATGAGCAGGGCAGATGTAACAGAGGCTCCAGCTCTGCACAGAACCTGCTCATTTCATCTCCACCTGCTGTTTGAGTGAAAGAGATTTGAGATTTCAGGAAACTTTTGACATCAAACAAACAGTAAAGTTGTACATGACATGACTCATGTTTGTGTTCTGGACACAGATGTGACTGAGACATGGCTTAAATCTAGGTTTTGTGTCTGTGTTTGGTCAGTCTGAATGTAACAGAGAAACAAATCCCTCCAAACATGGCCGCCCTCGTCTGTGTTACAACTGCCCCTCGGACATTTTAGGAATTCATTTTGGATTGATTTAGATTTATGTCTTTTTGTCTAAAAAGTTTGTGCATCATTTGTTTGACTGATTTTGATCAGAGCCTTCATACTTGTTCAGAATAATTCTCATTTTAGTTGGAGAAAGACATAAGTAAAGTTAGAGCCGACTGTAAAGGTTTGTGTTTTATTCTATTAAGATGACAGAGTTCAGCTTATTTAAATGTGGACAAATGTATTCTCTTTAATAAAGACTAAATAAATATTCTTGTGTCATTTCATGTGTTACATTTGTCTCATGTTGTGTTGCAGATGTAACTCTTGACTTTCTTGTCTTGAAATGAAAACAGCTTCAACATAAATGTCTCTAGAGAATCTAAACCTGTTCACATGAAAGACAACATCTGCAGCTTCACTTCATGGAGTTTGAAGCAGAACTTTAACTAAGATTAAGCTGAGATGTCACATTTGGACAAAAGTATTACAATTGTCCCCGGTCTACCCTGTTCCTTTTCCACTTTCTCTCTCAGACAGTTTGATGAAGCTGTAATGAAAAAGGGAAACAAAAAACATTTATTTTGTAATTGGGTTGGTTGTTAGGGTTAGCTGTTGCACCTGTTGGGGTGGTGTTGGGGATTGGCTGTTACACCTGTCGGGGTTGTTGTTAGGGGTTGGCTGTTACACTCTTGGGGTTGGTTGTTGGGTTGGTTGTTACACTGTCGGGTTGGTTGTTAAAGTTACTTGTTGGGGATTGGTTGTTACACTGTTGGGGTTGGTTGTTAGGGTTAGCTGTTACACTGTTGGGGTTGGTTGTTGGAGGTTGGTTGTTACACTGTTGGGGTTGGTTGTTAGGGTTGGTTGTTAGACTGTTGGGGTTGGTTGTTAGGGTTAGCTGTTACACTGTTGGGGTTGGTTGTTGGGGTTGGTTGTTAGTGTACACTGTCGGGGTTGGTTGTTGGGGTTGGTTGTTACACTGTTGGGGTTGGTTGTTAGGGTTGCTGTTACTGTGGGGTGGTTGTTACACTGTCGGGTTGTTGTTGGTTGGTTTTACACTGTTGGGGTTGGTTGTTAGGGTTAGTGTTACACTGTTGGGGTTGGTTGTTGGGGTTGGTTGTTACACTGTTGGGTTGGTTGTTAGGGTTAGCTGTTACACTGTTGGGGTTGGTTGTGGGGTTGGGTTACACTGTGGGGTTGGTTGTTAGGGGTTGGTTGTTACACTGTTGGGTGGTTTAGGGTTAGCGATATGGTTGGTTACCTGTGGGTTGGTTGTTGGGGTTGGTTGTTAGACTTGGCTGATTATTTCAATCACGTTTTTTCTTGCCATTTCATTGACTACATCTAAAGATTATTTAACTCTGCAGTTTCGAGAGTGGAAGTGTGGGTTGGTTGTCGCCCCCAGGGGTCGGCTGTGACACTGGAATGTTCCTGAGCAAGACGGTCCACATAGAATTGTGTGTTTGTGTCATGTGACCAGAAGAAAGTTGTTCTGTCACAGGGACTTTTGTTGGTTGTTTGGGGCAATGCTATAGGCTAATATCTACCAATACATTTGTAAACAACTATTTTCATTTTTATTGAACAATTCATTACGTTTCATGAAATGTCAGAGCTCAGTGGCAGATTGGGTGTGTGTTTCCAGGGAAATGTGGAGGAGCCAGAAAAACAAAGCAACAGATTGAGAGAAAAGATGAAATGAATGTAGACTAAATTAGTTTTTACATTTTAAACCAACAAAGCTGTTATAAAATGTGTTTGAGGCGCTTTCATTGACAGAGACGTGGGATGTTCGAGTGCACGTGAAGGCGTCGTGCTGCCGTGGGCACGTCAGCCGCCCCTGCGCGCGCGCGCTCCAGCCGCCAGTGAGAGGAGATGCTCTGAGCGCCACTGCAGCATCTCTCCGTCAGCCAGTGCACCTCTCCACACACGGGACCAAACCAGAGCCGTCCACCCCACGGACCCCCACGGACACCCCCGGACACCACGGCCAGCCCGCGCTCCTTTGGGATCGTGTGTTTGTCAAGGCTTTTTTGTCGCTGCGTTGCGGAGGAGCGCCATCAAAATTTCCCGGCGCTGACGAAAACACGCTCCGGTCCGGAATGACACACTTACCGTAGCCTGGGCTTTAGCGATGGAAAACTGACGCACTTTGGCACGTTTGCCCCGTTGCACAGCTTTTGTTCAGAGAGCGCAGCATCTCCACCGCCCCGCACCGCTCCACGCAGGCCTGGTCCGCTCTCCTCCGCTCGCCTCCTTCAGGATCAGGAGACTCACGGCTGCGCAGCCACAAAACACGTACACAAAGGGGACGGGATCTAACGTCAGCTCGAGCACCAGAGAACGAGCTCCAAATGATGGCAGGCGGAGCAGTGCAGCAGAACGGCATTTTCTCCAACCCGCACCACCACAGTCAGCAGCCGCACATGGAGTCCGACCCACCGGACTCCCGGAAAAGACCTCTGGAGACCCCCACGGAGGCCAGCAGCACCAAGCGCACCAACACTGGAGGTAAGAGCGAGACGAGCAGGTGCGTGGCGCAGACGGGACGCATCAGCGCGGGGCGCGCGGACGTGGATGTAGCGGGGAACAAAGGGGTGCCGTGGGGACGCCGTGGGGACACCGTGGGACCATGGGACACCGTGGGGATGAGTGGACAACGGGCCTTAAGCCCGTGTGGCGGTGCTGACTTCCGCACAGTAGCGTCAGTCCATGCGCGTTAGCCGCGTCGCGGATGACCTTGCGCTAATCTCACATCAGCCTCCGCCGCTTTGTCCAATAACAAAAGCGGATAAACAAGCGGCGGCGGAGCGGCCTTTAACTGCGACACGGCTCCGTGCGCGCGTCAGAGCGCGTGAGTGTGTGATGGTTGGTGGATTATGGATCTGTTACCATGGCAATCACCATATTTGGGTTTTGTTTACATGTCACGCGCCAAGCATCTCCATCAGCGGCATCAACCATCAGCAGTGGTCACGCACCATCATGAACACGCACGCACCACGCACGCACGCACGCTGTGTTTACAACGAGCTGCTGCTGCTGCTGAGAAGGCAGGACTGTAGGCTGTAGGCTGTAGGATGTAGGCTGCTGCTTTTAGAGGGCTTCGCTAAAACTGAGAGTTACTTTTCCAAATAATTATGATATGATCAACCAACCAGAAGTCAGCTTATAAAGATGTAACGGACAAACAACGGCCATGGTGCTCCTGAGGTTCACTGTAGAGACATCCTCTGTAGGCCCTGTATGAGGCCCCTCTATGTAGGCCCTATATGTAGCCCCTGTATGTAGGCCCCTATATGTAGGCCCCTGTATGTAGAACCCTTGTATGTAGGCCCCTGTATGTAAGCCTCTGTATGTAGGCCCCTGTATGTAGGCCCCTGTATTTAAGCCTCTGTATGTAGGCCCTGTATGTAGGCTTGTATGTAGGCCCTGTATTTAAGCCTCTGTATATAGGCCCTGTATGTAGGCCCCCGTAGGCTCCTGTATGTAGGCCCCTGTATGTAGGCCCCTGCACGTAGGCCCTCACTGGTAGGCCTTTGTGTTAGTCGTCAGCAGCAGCTCGTCATCAGACAGATGTAGGTCCAATAAACCACTTTAATAGTTTAGAGTTGTATTTGGGCCAAAGTGTGTCATGAGTGGGCCATGTTTTGCTTTCACTTGTTTCAAATGTTCAGGATTGTTACATTTAGGTTTGGACAGTGGCAGTGAAAGCAGTAACACTTGTCTCTCTGTAGTGGCCTTCCTGCAGCCTCTGTTTGAAAGCGAAGGCCTTGTATTCCTCCTGCAGAGTCTGAAACTCATGGTAAGCCCCACTTCTTTTGCTCTTCTCTGTTTGACCCTTTGCCCTTTAACCCTTGACCTTTGGGGCGGGGTCTCGTGCCCGCTCCAGGTCCCTGCATGTGCCCATCTGTCACCCACATCCACCCGCTTCCTCTCCACACGCCTCCACGACTCCGTGTCACTGCATCACCACTACCACTGACACTGCACTGACACTAATACACTGTACTACTACACTGACTACTGCACTGACACTGTACTGACTACTACACTGACTACTACACTGACTACTACACTGACTACTGTACTGACTACTGTATGCACTGACTACTGTTACTACTACACTGATACTAACTGACTACTACACTGACTACTGTCTGACTACTACTGACTACTGTACTGACTACTACACTGACTACTGACTACTACACTGACTACTGTACTGACTACTGCACTGACTACGAACTGACTACTACACTGACTACTGACTGACTACTACACTGACATACACTGATACTGACTACTGACTACTTGCACTGACTACTGACTACTACTACACTGACTGACTACACTGACTACTGACTAATACACTGACTACTGCACTGACTACTGCACTGACTACTACACTGACTACTGACTACTGCACTGACTACTAGCGATCTGACTACTACTGATACTACACTGACTACTGCACTGACTATACACTGACTACTGCACTGACTACTGCTACTGACTACTGCACTGACTACTGACACTGACTAACTGCACTGACTACTACTACACTGACTACTGCACTGACTACTACACTGACTACTGACTACTACATGACTACTACGAACTCCTGACTACTGTACCTGACTACTACACTGACTACTGCACTGACTACTACTGACTACTGCACTGACTACTACACTGACTACTACACTGACTACTGTACTGACTACTACACTGACTCTTACCATCTGACTACTACACTGACTACTGCACTGACTACTGTACTGACTACTGCACTGACTACTACACTGACTACTGTACTGACTACTGTACTGACTACTGCACTGACTACTACACTGACTACTGCACTGACTACTACCTGACTACTGCACCTGACTACTACACTGACTACTACACTGACTAACTACACTGACTACTACTGTACTGACTACTACACTGACTACTGCACTGACTACTGCACTGACTACTACACTGACTACTACTGACTACTGACTGACTACTACACTGACTACTACTACTGACTACTACACTGACTACTGTACTGACTACTACCTGACTACTGCCTGACTATGTACTGACTACTGCACTGACTACTACACTGACTACTACACTGACTACACTGACTACTGCACTGACTACTACACTGACTACTGACTACTACACTGACTACTACACTGACTACTGTACTGACTACTGTACTGACTAATGTACTGACTACTGTACTGACTACTGCACTGACTACTACTGACTACTACACTGACTACTACACTGACTACTGTACTGACTACTACACTGACTTTACACTGACTACTACACTGACTACTGCACTGACTACTGCACTGACTACTACACTGACTACTTACACTGACTACTGTACTGACTACTACACTGACTACTGCACTGACTACTGCACTGACTACTACACTGACTACTGATACTACACTGACTACTACTGAACTACGACTGACTACTGTACTGACTACTGTACTGACTACTGACTGACTGACTGACTACTGACTACTGACTACTTAACTGACTACTCACTGACTACTGTACTGACTACTACACTGACTACTAGCACTGAACTACTGCACTGCACTACTGTACTGACTACTACACTGACTACTACCGCACTGACTACTACACTGACTACTGTACTGACTACTACCACTGACTACTACACTGACACTACACTGGACTACTACTGGACTACTACACTGTACTGACTGACTACATACACTGACTACTACACTGACTACTGTACTGACTACTACACTGACTACTGTACTGACTACTACACTGACTACTACACTGACTACTACACTGACTACTGACTACTACCTGACTACTACACTGACTACTGCACTGACTACAATAACGTACTGACTACTACACTGACTACTACACTGACTACTGTACTGACTACTACACTGACTACTACTGCTACTGACTACTACACTGACTACTGTACTGACTACTACACTGACTACTACACTGACTAACACTGACTACTGACTACTACACTGACTTACTGCACACTGACTACTAGCACTGAACACTGACTACTGCACTGACTACTGCACTGACACTGACTACTACACTGACTACTGCACTGACACTGACTACTACACTGACTACTACACTGACTACTACACTGACTACTGCACTGACCACTGCAATAGCACCACACTACACTAACTACTGCTCTGGTCACTGGTCAGTTCAGAGGTCACTGGTCAGTTCAGAGGTCACTGGTCAGTTCAGAGGTCACTGTGGTAGCCTGGAGAGCCGGCCTTTCTCTCTCTTGTGTTCTGCGTCTGACTGAGTCTGGTGTTTCTTCATTGAGCTTTGCTCGTTTCCAGACCAATCACAGGCGGGGGCGGGTCAGGGAGGAGCTGAGTCCAGACTGAGTTTGGGTGGAATACACGGTTCGGTTGTCCAGGCTACCACAGTGTGACCTTCGCAAACATAAAGAGTATTTGTCAGCCATGCTTCTTCTATTCCTTTTGTCTGATCACGTTCACCAGCTTCACTTTCCACAGCCGCATGACACCAGTGTTTGACTCACAGTATTAACCATGATCTGGGTTTGGTTCTGGGTTCGGTGTGCTGCGGTGAGTGGGTGTGTGCTCTTCTGTCTCTGTAACCCTGAGAAACAATCCTGAGTCATGTGACAGGAGGGTTCTGTTCTCGTCACGTGCACAGGCAAAGTGCAGAGTCATGACATGTTCAAAACCCAAGGATCAGCTGCTGTTGTACCTCCTCCAGTCTGTGTCTCCCATCCAAGCACTGCCAGGACAAACACGCTTAGCTTCTGAGATCTGACCACGTACACATTTGCACATAGAGGTCAGCACATGTACAGCAGCTTTAGGATCAAATGTTTCACACTCATATCAAAGGAAAAGAAATGAAAGTCCAGTGCAAAGCAGAAAAGCAGAGAAACAACAGGAACACAGCCATTCAAAGGTCTTTGTGTGATAAATAAAACATTCTGAGCCTCACATTTACTCCACAGCATGAGTTAGAAGAAACTCATATTCAGATGTTTGAAAGTATCACATTCCAGGACAAATAATACGTTTCACAGGACGTTAGGGTGAACTGACACATACAAACATACAGACACAAGGGCTGGTACAGTATACACAAGAGTATTCCCTCAACACGATACATATCAACATAGATTTAACCGACCAAAATAAGAAAATGTAGAAAAACTATAGAAAAATACCGTTTACTACCTGAACATGTTTTTGAGTACAGCCCCTCTGAAAATCAGTGTTAAGAATGTAACTTTGATTATGTAGAACAGAAAACTTTGATCTGAGAGCCAGAGTACCAAACTGAACGGCACAGGAACTATTTCATTAAACCATGCTGTTTTCTCTCTGTCACATAAAAACAGGAATAAGCTTCAACAAGTCCACTGTCAATCAACAATCAAACTCGAATTCCAAACCAAGACTAAGCCTATAGTCTACTTTTGGATTGCATGAGAAATAATGCACATTTTGAATGAAACTAGGCCTATACACAAGTCTGCAACCTTTAGCAGAGCCACGTTAGCTCTATTCAAACCAAATCACCAAAATAGTGCACCAACAACAGCAGAGCTCGACCAGAGCATAATGCCTGTCATGAAATATCCTCATGCTGGGCCAAAACATATTCTTTAGTGGTAAATGGTCTATTTATATAGTGCTTTTCTACCTTTCCAGGCACTCAAAGTGCTTTACAATCCAGCATCCACTCACCCAGTGTAACAGACACTGAGCAGTGTGGGTTAAGTGTCTTGCCCAAGGACACAACGACAATCTACTCCTGTCGTCCCACTGTGGAACCTGGTGTTCTAACAGTTTTAGTGGGCTGCATTTGGCCCCTGGCTGCCTTTGAATAGCCCTGGTGTAGAATAACAAGATGCTGAAACATTGTATTTTCACACAAGTACGAACGCTTTATGAAGAAGTCCTTTTTCAGCTCAACAGTTGTATGTGTAACATGTTTTATGAGTAAGTGTCCTGATAGTGCCCCAGTACGATACATGAAGTCCAGCCTATAGACCAGGTTTGTATTCATCGTGTGTGAACTGGCCCTGGGGCGGTCTTGGTAAATACTCGTCAGGTCTGGACGATAATTAAGTCTGGGGAAAAGGTTTGGGTAAAGGTGAAGATAAAGATATAACAGATTAGGCAAAAGTAATAAACTCATCACCATGGCAACCAGCTCACCTCTGACCTCTTATGGAGGTAGGTCATGTGAGGCATAGACATGAAATGAGTAGACGCGGTAATCAGAATCTCTGCTTTGTTGCTACAGCTAGAACAGTTCGACGCCATATTCCTCCTGTAGAGGTGACGACGCAAATCAATAGAACTCAATGGCAGAAGTGCACTTTTATGGATTAAACGAGCTTAAACAAGTTATTTCAGCAAAACCATGAGCAAAACGGACTGATTTGTGTCTTATGAAGCTTTTTAAACAACTTTGGCGATGTGAGATTATATTTCTCAAACTACTATATTCTTTTATAAATGCTCCATCACCGATGTGACAGACGCCTCCACAGAGAAGTGACGCTACAAGTTGTTTGGTGTTATTTATGTAATTTGTCTGCTGTTCTCACTAGTCACATGTAAAAGAGACGTTTGTGTCACTAGAGCCTTAAAAGATGCATAAGTTCCTAGCCGTTAGCAGTTTTATACACAATTTTTATCTACAATAGAATACTAAAAGGTTTGTAAACTCAACAATAACTTGTACCAAGGCTCTGACCTTTGACCTTTGCTAAATGTGATCTGTAGGTTTGTACAGCTGACACTCTCTGGATCTTTCATAACTTGTGTTTTTGCGGGCATGCTAGGCTAATGCTAACGGCTATAGGAAAATAAACAGTAGAACGCTCCAGACTAGCTTAAATCTTACCGGACTAGCTCAGATGCTAAGTGTTCATAGCATCAGAGTCGGACTGCGCGTCGACTAATTAAATGTCTATGATGTGAGGAGTCTCCTCGTGAAGGCCTCTCAGTTTGTTACATGGTTGCTAGGTAACCTCCAAGTGTGATGTCATCATTTATGAACGGAAGTACAAACGTTCTCTAAAAATGACTAAACGGGGATCGAGTTCTTTGGTTCAAATCTTGAATCTGATGATCTTAACTATGTTTACAGGTTGTGGAGGATTTTATGAATCTGGTCTTTTTCAGCTGATTTAGTCTGTGTCTGATTAGAATTTACATGGGACGAAACAGAGACATTAGGTTTTCCCACTGTAGGACTTTTTTCAGTTCCTAGTCTTTTTATTCCTGTCCATTTTGGGGCTTCACACGAGCAGGAACTATGGACTGGGGCCACTTTGGGATTTTTAGCTCCTGCTCTGGGGCAGGTACTTTCCAGTCAGACAGGAACTTTTAGTGCACAAGACATTTACATGCTAATTTGTTTTTAACATGTTTTACACATTCTCCATTTAGATTACCTTCCTTCTCTTAAGAAAAATATTTAAAAGCAGTAACTCCCAAATGTATTTATTTATTTGTAAATAGTATCTTAATACTATTATTATGAATTACAGTGATCATTTTTTTTTTGTTATCCCAGTGATGTTTTTAGTTTTTACATTATAGTTTTATGTGGATCAAAAAACACAACTTTTGTTTCCTAACACATTATTCTTATTTAAATGTTCCAGACTTTACAGATCTAGCTAAGTAGTTAGCCCTTCAGAAACTGCTGCTGGTGAAACAACTGAGGAAGGGTAGTTCTCTGTAAACAGGGACTGGAGGAATGTGGGGACTAGTTTTGGTATTTATGTGGAAGCCTTAGGTTTTTTTATAACCTTGTGTGAGTATGATGTTTGAGATAGTTAGTTCTGTAGTGGAGTTAGAGTAACGGGAGAGGCTGAACAGTTTGGACGATGTACGGGACCACATTTTAGTCAGTCAGTCACACCTGCTGTTTGAGTAAATGACCTGTTTGACTTTTCTGTACCTGAACAGTCTGAGCCACAGATCTGCTCTGGTGGGACATGTCTCAGATCTGCTCTGGTGGGAACATGTCTCAGATCTCTCTCATTCTCAGATTGCGTGGGACATGTCTCAGATCTGCTGTGGAATTTCAGATCTGCCTGGTGGGACATGTCTCAGATCTGCTCTGGTGGGACATGTCTCAGATCTGTCTGGTGGGACATGTCTCAGATTGCTCTGGTGGGACATGTCTCAGATCTGTTCTGTGGGACATGTCTCAGATCTGCTCTGGTGGGACATGTCTCAGATCTGCTCTGGTGGGACTGTCTCAGATCTGCTTACGTGTGGGACATGTCTCAAGCATCTGTGCTCTGTTGTTGGTGGACATGTCTCAGATCTGCTCTGGTGGGACATGTCTCAGATCTGTTCTGGTGGACATGTCTCAGATCTGCTCTGGTGGGACATGTCTCAGATCTGCTCTGGTGGGACATGTCTCAGATCTGCTCTGGTGGGACATGTCTCAGATCTGCTCTGGTGGGACATGTCTCAGATCTGCTCTGGTGGGACATGTCTCAGATCTGCTCTGGTGGGGACATGTCTCAGATCTGCTCTGGTGGGACATGTCTCAGATCTGCTTCTGGTGGGGACGTGTCTCTGGTCTTGTAGATTATGATGATGTCATGAGTCCAGGTGGTGGGTGGAGTCAGTACATTAAAGTGACAGCCACAGTCAGGCTGTTGGAAGAGCAGAGAAGAAGGCTAAAGGAGGGGCTGAGGCTGTAGAAATGAGCCTGACCACAGCTGTCTCTCTTTGGACTCCGATGGACGAGTATTCAATGATATTTAGACTTGTTTTGCAAAGTTTAGTGGTAAAGTGATTTTGTGTTTAGTTTGGTCAAACCTGTTTGATCCTGTCAGATCAAGAAGCTAAGCAGGTTGGGCCTGGTCAGTACTTGGATGGGAGACAGCGGCTGTGGACTGGTTGGCAGGACACTTCACCCACCTCGCCTCAGTGTCTGTTACACTGAGTGAGTGGAGTTTAAAGCATCATCAGTGCCTTGAAAGGTGGAAAAGCACTCTGTAAATAGGACTGTTCACCTTTTAGTTTGACTATTACAAAGCTCACTTCTGTTCTAGTGATGAGTCTCAGTCATGTTTCATCTGTATTTATATAAAACAAAGCTATTTAACTTAAGGCCCAGGGGCCAGTCTGGCCCTCCAACCGTGGAATCTGGTCTCCACCATCTTTCCAAATTAGAAAACACTTTTGGGACCTGGTTTATTCTTTGTTCAGAGCTGGTCAGGATCCTTTGGATATTCTAGAGTCACAGATTTTTTTGTACATTTTTTCAGTGAAAAATTCTAAAACAAATT
Source organism: Mugilogobius chulae (assembly GCA_038363315.1). Classification (NCBI taxonomy): domain Eukaryota; kingdom Metazoa; phylum Chordata; class Actinopteri; order Gobiiformes; family Gobiidae; genus Mugilogobius; species Mugilogobius chulae. The sequence goes on from CM076415.1 coordinate 3,226,683, forward strand.
TTTAAAATTATTAATATTTTTAATTAATTTATTTTTTCATGTTTTTACAAATGATAATAACAGTTTTCTAACTTTTCCATTAGCGATCATTCTAATGTTTTCTTGCTTTAAGTCATTTTATGGTCTCATGACTTAAGTAACTCCATTGACAGAAAGAATACAGTTTTGAAAGAAAATGTTGTCATTTGAATATTATCTGAGGGCATTTTTTTTAGATTAACATGATTAGTTTTCACCGGCTCCATCAACATTCTTGACTCAGTGCTTTATATATATATATATATATATATATACTGTATATATATATATATATATATATATATATATATATATATATATATATATATATATATATATATATATATATATATACTTGCACATACGTGACTTACTCCTGCTGGTTTAGTTTGGTGGTACATGTACACGTTCTTGTGATACTGTTGGACTTTGATATTGTTGTTCTTAATAATTTGTTTTCTCATATTTTAAAACAATGCCGTAATAAGATAATGCTGCAGATGAATTGAAATATTCCCACACCACACGGACCTCTCGGCTGCTTGGAGCACTTTAAAAGTCTTAAATAGTTGAAACTCCAGCAAACGGACAGAGTGGACAGAGCAGAGTGGACAGAGCAGAGTGGACAGAGCAGAGTGGACAGAGCAGAGTGGACAGAGTGGACATAGCAGAGTGAACAGAGCAGAGTGGACAGAGCAGAGTGGACAGAGTGGACTGACTGTAGTTGAGGCTGAGTTTCCCAGGCGCCTCCATCTTTCAGCCTGTGGACAGCTGCTGAGGGACAGAGCAACAAAAGCAGGTCTGGGGAGGCGTCCCGTTAGACAAAGACCCCCTCCTCCCTCGCTCCTTCTCTCTCTCACACACACACACTCTCTCTCTCTGCTTAAGGCGCATGAATCTGCTCCGAGCCCCTGGGCGAGCGAAGGAGGGGGTTCAACACACACTTTCTCCAGAAGTGGGACAAAAGGCTGCAGCTCCACAATGACACAATACACATATAGACCTGGTAACAAGGAACTAGGGCCTGTTCCTCTGATTCAAAAGTACTGAACAGTCAAATGAAAACGCACAAACATGAAGTAAAGATGAAGTAAACATGAGGAAGCATAATTAAACATGAAGTAAACATAATTAAACATGAAGTAAATATATTTAAACATGAAGTAAAGATGAAGTAAATATAATTAAACATGAAGTAAACATGAAATAAATATAATTAAACATGAAGTAACATGACATAAATATAATTAAACATGAAGTAAAGATGAAGTAAGCATGAGTAAGCATAATTAAACATGAAGTAAACATAATTAAACATGAAGTAAAGATGAAGTAAGCATGAAGTAAGCATAATTAAACATGATGTAAACATGAAGTAAATATAATTAAACATGAAGTAACATGAAGTAAATATAATTAAACATGAAGTAAATATAATTAAACATGAAGTAAACATAATTAAACATGAAGTAAATATAATTAAACATGAAGTAAAGATGAAGTAAGCTTGAAGTAAACATGAGTAAGCATAATTAAACATGAAGTAAACATGAAGTAAACATAATCAAACATGAAGTAAATATAATTAAACATGAAGTAAACATGAAGTAAATATAATTAAACATGAAGTAAACATGAAGTAAATATAATTAAACATGAAGTAAACATGAAGTAAACATGAAGTAAATATAATTAAACATGAAGTAAACATGAAGTAAGCATGAAGTAAACATAATTAAACATGAACTAAAGATGAAGTAAGCATGAAGTAAACATAATTAAACATGACATGAAGTAAGCATGAAGTAACATGATAACATAATCAACTGAAGTAAAGATGAAGTAAGCATGAAGTAAACATGAGTAAACATGAAGTAAACATAATTAAACATGAAGTAAGCATAAAGTAAACATGAAATAAGCATGAAGTAAACATGCAAATCATACAGAATGTTCAGGAGCAGAGAAGGATGACAAAAGTCAGATTCCATTAAACACAGTGTTGTAGATGAACTGATCAAAAGGTTCCTGCTCTGACTGAAAGTACCTGCCCCAGAGCGGGAGCCAAAGTCCCTGGTGTGGCCCTAGTCCCTACTGTGTCCCAGTCAAGATTAAAGAGACCGGACTAAGTCTGGACTTAAGCGGATTGGACTGTTTTATCATTTCACAAAGTGCGACACATTTACACATTTTTCACATTCAAAACCAGCTTTAATTTAGCATTGGAGCTGGTTTTCTCCAAATGTCCGTCAGGTCGTGTCTGTAAAACCTTGTTTCAGACTGAACTGTACTGAACACGTTTGGAACTCAGACTGTGGCCTAACGACAGATCTCAAATGTGAAACGTTTGGACAGTTGTTGTGGCTTCGACCGTGTGTCAGCCTCCATCCATAATCCTCTGAACATTACAGTCCATCGGTCTCCCCTAGCCCCGCCCCTGGACACCAGATCCCAGGATTTGAGCCTCCGTCCCGGGCACACAGGGCCTATTCTGGTCCTGGCGGCTCTGCAGGGGCCTTAGCGACACTCAGGCCTGTTTACAGCAGCTCTGTTGTGCTCCAGGACTATTATTTATTGTGCTGCTGTCGAAGCTGGGATCAGGGAGAATACCTCTGCCCTTTGACCTTTCACACCTGTCTCGTGCTGCTCTCAGGTCACGGTCATGGTTTGGTTCTGCTCTGGGCCATACACACAGGACTGTTTTCTTTAAAGTGTGACAGAAAAGAGCGGTCCATAGTCCTGTTTCCATAGGCCTGGTTCAGAGCGGGACAGTCCTAAGCTGTTTCCACTGTTCAAAGTGTCCCGTACTGCTCCGTTTGACATGAGCCGCAGAAACTCTGGAGGAAGCTCTGCCAGGGCTCACTTTGGTCCTCCGTTAAAGCTCGTTGAAAATGAAACTGAAAAAAGCAGATAGACAGAAAATACTTGATCCTGTGACAGTTTACCTGAAAATTCCAGTGGGTGTGATTGACGGATGAATTAGCCAATCAGGGACACGCATCATCTCCTGTATGAAAACCAGAATGGCTGCTTATTCCACCAAGAATATAGAATAGAAAAAGTATGGAGAAAATATCATGTGGAAGTGAAAAACCTGCAGAATCAATGAGTGTGTTGTTTCTCAGAACCTATAGTGAAGGTCCTGCAAGTCACTAAGGACTCTTTGAGCTGAGAGCTGACGCCTGTGTTCATGCTAAAACTAAAGTGCCTCAGAATCATTTCTTGCCTGTCAGTTTTAATATGATTCTTCTGTTTGAAGGTTTATGGAGGAAATAAGACATGGGCTAGACCTGTGACCTCTGTTTGAGACTCCTCACAAACCCTCCAGACCGAGGCCTTTACCAGAACGTCCTAACACCAAACTTCTGTTGTTCGTTTTGACTGAATACTAACGTGTCCCAGTGTGATGTGGACATGTGCCCCTCGTGGGTCCTTCTCTTGCTTTTGTGGCGGTTCATGACGTATCCATCTGACCAGGAGGAAATTAGGAATGTGAGTTTAGGATCGAGACTCAAGCAATAAACAAGAAGTAGATAAATCAATCGTGCTTTCTCGAGCTAACTACATACCAGCCTGACCGAAGTCTGGTCCCGTCACATCTCACAGGCTCAGCTGGACTGGTCAGGGTCAGGGTTTCTCCAATGAAAGAATTCAAGACACTTCACCCACATTGTCTAGTATGGATCTGGTGTGAGTGAATGGTTGGTGGTGGTCAGAGGGGTTGATGGCACAACATGACAACCTCACTTCTGTCCCACGGCAGCTGTGGCTACAATAGGCCCTTTTCACGCTGCGGCTTGGCTAGTCCCATTTAGAAAATACCCAAATTCTAGGACGTTTCAGACAATTCCCCTAAAACTAGCTGAAATGACTTAAAATATTTCAATATTTAAAGGACACAAAGCAGACACAAGTTAGAGGCAGATAACACCCAGGATGTTCAGACCTTCACACACGAGTTAAAGGAAAACCTGTTTGAGTCTCAGAGCTAAGACACACCTCGTACACTGACTGGGCTGAAGCTCCAGTCCACTTCAGCCCACGTTTTTCCCGTGAGGATGGTTATAGTACCTTATGTGAGGGAATGTTTGTATGACAGACCTCTGCGACCTCCGGGAAGCTTCGACTCTCTCCAGATTCTGTCCGTACACTTTTTCTCACTGCTCCGACGTCTGGTTGGTGTGAAGCACTTTCGAAGTCTTGCGAGAGTCGCGTGTGTTCCGACTCGCACCACACTCACACTCATGCCTGAGTTATCAAGCCAGTGCTAAATTGTGGGTGCAAAGTAGAAACAAAATATTGTTATTTGTTTGCAATTTATGCAACTTTAATATTGGAAGATGTACATATAACATAACCGATATGCACCACCTTAAATTCTGCATCTGGTATTTATTAATGTTAAATTACTCTGCTAACTGAACTATCTTTTTACAAGACCAGTCAGCCTGGGATTTAATGTAGTTTATAACAAATTCTTTACTTTATAAGTACATTTATTTTTAACATGTAGCATTGTGTCTAAGTTATGCACTTTTATAAACCCACGTCTTTCTTGGTGAAGTATTTCCTCTTATGTGAAGCTCTGAACAAGCAAACCACAGTGTGAACAGGGTCTAGAGCCTACAATGTGATGGTGGTTTGGTATTGTTGGTAGTATCTACAGTTTGAAGAGTTATTTTACCATGTTGAAGCAGATCCAAAGACAGAGACCCCATTTTTTGTCCAACCTAGAGACCAAGACCCTTTAAAAAATCTGACCCTTGGAAAATATGTGGAATACCCCTGTCCCAGAGCTTGTGGAAGTGTTCTTGGGCCCATTCTGCCTTAGAACGAGTGAGTGAGAGTGTGTCTGTGAGAGGAAGCTCCAGTGAGAGTACAGGAGACTACACATCCACGCTGTCATTCCTTTCACTTATTAATGCAGTCTGGGATAAATATATCTGTCCTGGGCTGAAGTGGGTCAGTCCTGTCTCAACACAAAGACTGGGCCAGTCAAAGCAAGGTCAGGCGTCCCGGACCACTTTTGTTTAACAGTCTGCTCCTGAAAATGTGCTGTTGTTTTATTTAATCGTAAGAAACGTCTCCACAAATGCAATACAAACACAGCACACTGATAGAAAAGCACGAGGAGAAGGTGAAAGGAGGGCGTGAGAGTGATGAACAGCAGTGCACAGTGTTGAGTGGACAAATCACTGCTGAGTCACACAAAGTCTCAGGAGGAACAAGACCCAGGCTTTCACCGGGAACTTGGACATTTATGATAAAACTGTCATAAAAGACTCGGAACAATAATAATGCTGTTTAAACACCGTTTGCAAATTTCAGCTCCTTTGAAAAGGAACAAACACTACAGTTTGTAAATCACACTGTTCTAGAGGATTTTCAGTGTTTCTAATGGAAGTCAATGGACAAAATGACTCCAACAGAACAAGAGACAAAACTACAAACTGCTTCTGCACAAAAACTACAAAATCATCCAAGAGTTTGAACATGTCCAAGGCTGGAAGAAAAGCTCCAAACAAATCCACTTTACATTCACATTTTAGATGAAAAATTGACCATTTTGTGTCACATTTTCACTTTTTTATAAGTCTGGACAAAGAAGAAAACACTGAGGAGATTTATTTATTTATTTATTTATTTATTTATTTATTTATTATTTATTTATTTATTTATTTATTTATTTTTATTTATTTATTTATTTATTTATTTATTTATTTATTTATTTATTTATTTATTTATTTTTCAATGTGGTATTTTTAGTCTGAACAGAAGTGGATAAACAGATTTAGGAAAGCAAGTTTGAAAAAGAAATAATCTATATATTTAGGTGGAGTAAAAGGCTCTAACAGAACATAAGGACAGCACAATTGTAAATAACATGACTCGGGGCTTAGGGGAACTGTGAGTGGATTTATTTGAAAATAATAAGGTTTGTACTTAAAAAAAAACTGTGAAATATCTCCAGATCTGTAGCAATGGTTCACAATTTAAAACGAGACACAAGGAATATATTTCTGTGAGTAAACTACAGCACACGTTTCATATTGACAGATATAGATTTAAATGTGTTCATATTCTCCTTATTCACCCGTATTCACCTTTCAAAACAAAACACCTGGATATGATGTTTCTTCCAGCCCATCCTCTCCTCATCCTCTCTGGTCTGGTGTGGGTGTGTGTGTGCGACTGTGTGTATGTGTGGTCCGCTCCTCACTTCCTGTTTCCTGTTTCCTGTTGCAGAGGAAGGAGAGTATTTCCTCAAAGTCCTGATCCCGAGCTATGCGGCGGGCTCCATCATCGGGAAGGGGGGCCAGACCATCGTCCAACTGCAGAAGGAGACTGGAGCCACCATCAAACTGTCCAAATCCAAAGACTTCTACCCTGGTAAGAACAGCCATGTGACATGTATGACCTGAGATAACATGTATGACCCGGTGTGACATGTATGACCTGAGATACATGTATGACCCGGTGTGACATGTATGACCTGGTGTGCATGTATGACTTGGTGTGACATGTACGACCTGGTGTGACATGTATGACCTGGTGTGACTGTATGACTTGGTGACATGTACGCTAGTGTGACATGTATGACTGGTGTGACATGTATGACCTGGTTACATGTATGACCCATGTGACATGTATGACTGTGTGACATGTATGACCTGGTTAACATTATGACCTAGTGTGACATGTGGCTGGTGTACATGTATGACCTGGTGTACATGTATGACCCAGTGTGAATTATGACTGGTGTGACATAATGACCTGGTGTGACATGTATGACTGGTGTGAATGACGACCAGTGTGACATGTATAACCTGTGTAACCTATATGATAGTGTAACATGTATGACCGGTGTGACATGTATGACCTGGTGTGACATGTATGACCTGGTGTGAACATATCACCGAGTGTGACACTTTGACCTGGTGTGACGTGTATGACCTAGAGTAACACATATGGCCAGGTGTAATACATATGACTAGTGTGACGTGTTTGACCTTGTGTAAATGTATATCTGGTGTAACCGACTTGGTGTGACATGTATGACATGGTGTGACATGTATGACTTGGTGTGACATGTAGGACTTGGTGTTACATGTATGACATGGTGTGACATGTATGATCTAGTCTAACACACAACTAGTGTAACGCATATGACCTAGTGTAACACGTATGACCTGGTATAACACGTATGACCTGGTGTAACACGTATGACCTGGTGTAACATGTTTGACCTGGTGTGACATGTATGACTTAGTCTAACACATAACTAGTGTAACGCATATAACCTGGTGTAACACGTATGACCTGGTATAACACGTATGACCAGGTGTAACACATATGACCTGGTGTAACATGTCTGACCTGGTGTTTGCTTGGTGGCTGTGTAGTTGTGTGAGTGCAGTCTTGTAGTGTTCACGTTTGTAATGTTCAGATAACAGTGAAGTCACACTTGCCCTGTGTTGTTGTTATGAATACTGCCGTTGTTGCGGTGCTTTTGAGCTCTGTGGAGGAGACAAGCTGTTATTCTCAATAAAGTCTGACTGTTCTTTCACTTGTAGGATCAATAAGCTGATAACTCATGCTCTATAAGTGTTTGTCTGGTTGGTGGTGTGTGCTGTTCATTGCAGTTTTATCCAGCGTTCTGCCCAACGTCAGCAGCTTCAGTATTTGTGGTGAGCAGAGTAGTTATTGCTGTGTCTGGGAACAGTGATCTGAGCGAATAGTGTGAATAGTGATCTGAGCGATTATTCAATTAGCCGATGATTATATCAGTGGTTAGAGTGATTCATATGAAATTAAAGTATGCTAGTAAAAATGCACTATACTGAGGAAAGAGTGCATGCTTATGAGTCCGACACGCCTGGGTCCAGGGCCAAAGAAGCCCCAGAGCTGCCTCCGCTTTGGGCATCTGTATGCTAATGAACCTGCCTCCTTCCTGAGACTCTTTCAAAAGTGCCACCTGCTGTAGGGGCCGACACACAGGGACAGGGGCTGCACACAGGGGCCGACACACAGGGCCTCAGAGAACCCTTCTGTGGACACTTCCTGTGCTCACAGCTGAGACCTGCACAGCTCCAGCAGAGACATGTTTCCCACACACACAGCTAGACCAGTTTTAGTCTGATGTTACGCCCGATGTCTCTCTCAGTGAGTTTGAAATGACAAGAGATTATCTGTCACTTCACTCGTCATGTCAGCAGGGTTAATCAATCTGTATTCTTAAACATTGTAAACTTAGCTTAGATATGATTTAGACCAGGGGCGTGCACAGACATTTTGAGGGACAGGTGCTCAAACAAGAAAAGGGCACTTTCCCATATCGTGCAGAATTCATTTGAAATTCTTAGAAGTATATGTATTTAAAATAACATTTCGATGTGCATGGTTAGAATCCATAATGCAGCTTGTGCACAAACCAAGTTTAAACCAGAGTAAAGGCATGTACAGGTGATTATTATTATATGGGGGGTCAGGGGGGCTCAAAAGATCTGGGCTTTGTTTAGTTAGCAAATCCTATCTTTACTTTAGGCGGTACATTTGTACAACTATAGACCAGGACAGAGGGCACTTAAGCCAGAGCACCACTCAGTCTCACCATGTGCACGTCCCTGCTTTAGATTGTGCTCTGTTTGGGTGAAGAAATGCATCATTAACAAAAGCGTGAGCACCGATATGACACTCTTTCCTCTCTTTATGCCTCTGCAGCTCTTTAGCCGGTTAGCCTAGCCTGTTAGCGTGTGAGCCTGTAGCAGACTGTGATGGTCCTGCTCTTGTTGCCTCCTCCTGTCAGTGTCATGGCCTGTTCCAAATATAGCCTGTGAGTGTGCTAACAACATGCTAGTGCTAAAGTGTCTGCACTTTTTCTTTGACTCCAGATGGTTTGGTAGATTTGGAACACTCCACTTCCAGCTCGATTCTGTCTGTAAAAGTGGTTGTTACAGGTTCGTTGTGGGTCTGAGTTTTCAGACTAGAGTAAGAGCAGTTGAGATGGTTGAGACGTGAAGTGTTCCTGCAGCTGAGCGAGCTTCATTTGTGAATGGATCGTCTTACTATAAACAAACAGAGCCGTGATGAGCTATTGATGAGGACAGCTGTGGTCACACTCTCATGTCCAGCACACAGACTTCAGGATGTGACTGTGAGGGACTCTACATCCTCACATCACACGAGTTCACCAGTGTTTTTACTCCTCCGCCAGGGAAGTTGTGGTAGTATTCTCTTGTGAGTGTTTCAGTGACATAAAGCCTGAGTCCATGGCCTGTGTGTGGCCATACCAAAGCCTGATCCCGTCAGATCTCAGAAGCTAAGCAAGAAAGGACCTGGTTAGTACTTGGATGGGAGACCGTTAGAACACCAGGAGCCACAGTGGGACGACAGGAGTAGATTGTCGTTGTGTCTTGGGCAAGACACTTAACCCACACTGCCTCAGTGTCTGTTACACTGGGTGAGTGGATGCTAGATTGTAAAGGACTTTGAGTGCCTGGAAAGGTAGAAAAATCACTATATAAATAGACCATTTACCTTTTTTTCTAGAGTCCCTCTGTCAAAGCAGCTGTTTGTAATAAATCCTTGATCACTGAGTGTTTTACACAAACATGTGTTTACTGTTGGTCACTTGTCTGTGTGGTTGTGAGAAAAGCAGCAGACTTGTTTAGGTCTACCTTTGATCGCTTGTTTGTATTTACTGCTGGTGTTTGTTTACTTGTTTACTGTTGGTGACATGTTTGTGTTTACTTTGGGTCACATATTTCCTAATTGTCACTTGTCTGTGTGGTTTCTGCTGTTCTCTGATCAGTTTTACCGCAGTTTACCTTTGGTCACGTTTGTGTTTACTGTTGGTGTTTTGTGGTTTACTGTTGGTGTTTGTGTTTACTGCTGGGTGTTTTGTTTACTGTTGGTGTTTGTGTTTACTGCTGGTGTTTTGTTTACTGTTGGTGTTTTTTTTGTTTTTGTTTACTGTTGGTCACCTGTCTGTTTGTGGTTTCCTTCTCCATCTTGTCGCACCAGGACTGACTTGTTTAAAGTTTTGGGTTTATTGTTGGCTATGTTTTTACTTTGTTCACATGTTTACCGTTGGTCAGTTGTTTATGTTGTAAGATCTAAAAATCGAAGTGATGGGAAATGCGCTGCAGCTTCAAGCGACCCAATTACTGAGGACAGAAGTTTAAACGTCCTGCATGGATACAAAGACTAAAACACATGTGCAGACATCTCCACACTTTGAATAGATCGACCGCTCAGAATGAACGAGCAAAGTGAAGTAAAGATCCACAGCCAATGTGCACAAAGTTCAACAATTTCAATATTCTGACAATGTAAGAGTTTATTAATCACCCCACAGATTAAACAGGATTCTTCGTCTAGTCACTGTTACGTGGCTCCTCTTTAGAAACAGGCTACGTGCATCACATTGGTATAAAAGATTAGGCTCCTTAACGTGACATCATACATCATTAGAATGTTCAGTTGGTCCAATGTTAAACCAATGGGGGCTTTAAATTGCTAAATACTGAAAATAGCGTTAATTAAATCATATTCTGACACTACAGCGTGACAGATACATTCACCGGTCCTGACCCAGCAGTTTGTTGGGCTGTTCCACGGCTTGTCTAATGTATATTCCTATAAAAGTTCTGCTTAACTGACAACAAACATGGCAAACATTTCCATGGTAACTGCAGATGCTTCCCGAGACTTTTGCATTTCCTCATTTCTCCGCTGCTCTCTCTCTCTTTACTCTTGGTCTTTTGTTTGCCCCGGGTCACTTGTTTATCCTTTCTGCTGGTCTGTGCTCAGTTCTGCCGCAGCAGGACTCACTTGCTGTGTGCTTACAAATGTAAAACTACAGGAGACTTTTCACACACGCTTTAATGCTTTTATCTTCTCCATGAATATTAAAAAGCCCCGTACTGTCCCTGAGGTTTGGATGTGTCCCCAGAGTTCGGGTTAGGTCAGAAGCAGGCGCCGTGTGTGTGTATGTGTGTGTATGTGTGTAGAAGTGTCACATGTGTTGATCTTCTTCGCTCTCGTGTCACTCTGCAGCTGCGGGGCCACCATTTTGTGAGGCCGGCCCTAATCCCGCTCTGATTGCACTTCTAGTCCGGTAATATCCCTGATGCAGCCTCCGTCAACATGGCCGAATTCTGCATAAGCCTCTTACGGCTCTAAGCCCACGTTCTCCGGGTCTGACAGGACAGCTGCTGGTGTTTGTCCTGCGGCTGGTTCACTGTCACTGCTGGAGATCCACGACCGGTGCTGGTTTAGACCACAACTGGTGCTGGTTTAGATCCACAACCCGGTGCTGGTTTAGACCCACGACCGGTGCTGGTTTAGATCCACGACTGGTGCTGGTTTAGATCCTCGACGGTGCTGGTTTAGACCTACGACTGGTGCTGGTTTAGATCCACGACGGTGCTGGTTTAGACCTACGACTGGTGCTGGTTTAGACCCACGACTGGTGCTGGTTTAGATCCATGACCGGTGCTGGTTTAGACCCACGACCGGTGCTGGTTTAGATCCTCGACTGGTGCTGGTTTAGATCCTCGACTGGTCCTGGTTTAGACCCACGACCGGTGCTGGTTTAGATCCACGACTGGTGCTGGTTTAGATCCTCGACCAGTGCTGGTTTAGCCCACGACTGGTGCTGGTTTAGACCCACGACTGGTGCTGGTTTAGACTAGACTGGTCTGTTTAGATCCTCGACTGGTGCTGGTTTAGACCAGACCGGTGCTGGTTTAGACCCACGACCGGTGCTGGTTTAGATCCTCGACTGGTGCTGGTTTAGACCCCGACTGGTGCTGGTTTAGACCACGACTGGTGCTGGTTTAGACCCACGACTGGTGCTGGTAGACCCACTGGTCCTGGTTTAGACCCAGACTGGTCTGGTTTAGACCCACGATGGTGCTGGTTTAAACCACGACTGGTGCTGGTTTAGACCACGACTGGTGCTGGTTTAGACCCACGACTGGTGCTGGTTTAAGACCACGACCTGGTGCTGGTTTTAGACCCACGACTGGTGCTGGTTTAGACCTATGACTGGTGCTGGTTTAGATCCTCAGACTGGTGCTGGTTTAGATCCACGACGGTGCTGGTTTAGAACCACGACCGGTGCTGGTTTAGACCCACGACCGGTGCTGGTTTAGATCCTCGACGGTGCTGGTTTAGATCCTGATGGTCTGGTTTAGACCCACGACTGGTGCTGGTTTAGACCCCGACTGGTGCTGGTTTAGACCACGACTGGTGCTGGTTTAAACCCACGACTGGTGCTGGTTTAGACCACGACTGGTGCTGGTTTAGACCTACGACGGTGCTGGTTTAGATCCACGACTGGTGCTGGTTTAGACCCACGACCGGTGTGGTCCGCCGTGCTGTTTAGACCACGACGGTGCTGGTTTAGACCCACGACCGGTGCTGGTTTAGATCCACGACCGGTGCTGGTTTAGACCCACGACCGGTGCTGGTTTAGATCCACGACTGGTGCTGGTTTAGATCCCGACCGTGCTGGTTTAATCCTCGACTGGTGCTGGTTTAGATCCACGACAGCTGGTGCTGGTTTGACCTACGAACGGTGCTGGTTTAGACCACGACCTGGTGCTGGTTTAGACCCGCGACTGGTGAGAAGGAGAGAGAGGAGAGAATAAGAAAAGAAAAAAGAGCAAGTGAAAAAAAGATAGTGAGGAAAAGAGAAAGAGGAAAGTGAGAGGGGTAGAAAGGAGGGAGAGACAGAGGAGAAAACTGAGAGAAAGAGCAATGATAGAGGAGAGAAGGAAAGAGGAGAGACAGAGAGAGAGAAGATAGAGAGGAGACAGAGTCAGAAAGAGTTTAGACGGAGGAAAGTGAGAGGAGAGAGGAGAGATAGAATAACTACTTATACATGAGTTTAATTAACATCATAACTGTTACTTTTAGCATATAGTCTATTTAGGCAATGATACTAACATTGGTATCTTTTCCATTGGCTGTCAGCCGATTATTCAGTTCAAGTAATGACACATGAGGGAGTTTCTGGATTTCCACCCTCATGAGCTGAGAGTCTGTTCTTTCTGAGCCACTGTCCTGCAGCTTCAGGACCAGACTGTCCCACCAAAGAGCAATAAGCACAAGTGCTGCAGGAGCCGAGGCACAATAACTCTCCATCTGAGCTCGGCGTGTTCAGACTTTTAATCAGGCCGAGTGTAAGAGCCCCATGGGACCTGCCCATAACCTACTGCACAGGCCCACCGAGAACACACCACGAGCCCTGTTTCCATCGGCTCGGCTCGGCTCGGGTCGGTTCTGTCCTTTGCTGTTTCCAAAAGCGAGCCGTTCTGCCCCAGTTTGTTGCTCTGATAGACTTACAAAGCAAAGCTAGGCGCATTAGCATCAGCTGTTTTCTGTTTGTCGATTCAAACACTGTAAAAAACTGTAAGTGTCCAACATAATCCAGCCTCAGCGCACTGAATAAAACAGGTTTGAAATGCAGTTCAGAGTCACAGAGGCTTTGTAAAAAAAATACAAGTACATTTAAAAAAGTGATGCTAAACCAGAAGTTTGTTTGTTTGTTTGTTTATTTCAAACATTGACAGAAGTTACAACAGACTTGCAATAATCACATATCTACATTGTTTGAAAGGAGGATGGCCTGACCCTCGAGTCACAGACACAGACTTGAATTATTCCACATCTTTTTGTGAATCACTCAGATGATTCAGTTACATTTTCTTTGATATTGGTGTGTAATGTGTGAGTGACGTAGCCTGGACCTGCAGAAACACTCAACATCATTAACACAAGCGACCAGAAGTAACACAATACAAAATAATAAAGCAGTTTTACGTCAATTTACCTCATGTATGTGAGTTTTTCTTTTCTCCTCTCTCTCTCTCCTCTCTCTTTTTCTCTCTCTCTCTCCTCCTCTCTTTTTTTTCTCTCTCTCTCTCTCTCTTCTCTTTTTCTCTCTCTCTTTTTCTCTCTCCCTCCTCTCCTCTCCTCTCTCTCTTCTCTCCTCTCTCTTCTCTCTCTCTCTCTCCTCTCTCTCTCTCTCTCTCTCTCTCTCTCTCTCTCTCCTCTCTCTCTCTCTCTCTCTCTCTCTCTCTCCTCTCTCTTCTCTCTCTCTCTCCCTCTTCTCTCTCCTCCCCTCTCTCTCTCCCTCTCTCTCTCTCTCTCTCTCTCTCTCCTCTCTCTCTCTCTCTCTCTCCTCCTCTCTCTCTCTTCTCCTCTCTCTCTCTCTCTCTCTCTCTCCCTCCTCTCTCTCTCTCTCCTCTCTCTCTCTCTCTCTCTCTCTCTCCTCTTCTCTCTCTCTCTCTCTCTCTCTCCCTCTCTCTCTCTCTCTCTCTTTTTCTTTCTCTCTCTCTCTCTCTCTCTCTCTCTCCCTCTTTTTCTCTCTCCTCTCTCTCTCTCTCTTTCTCCCCTCTCTCTCTCTCTCTCTCTCTCTCTCTCTCTTTCTCTCCTCTCTCTCTCTCTCTCCTCTCTCTCTCTCTCTCCTCTCTCCTCTTCTCCTCTCCTCCTCTCTCTCTCTCTCTCTCTCTCCTCTCTCTCTCTCTCTTCTCTCTCTCTCTCTCTCTCTCTCTCTCTTCTCCTCTCTCTCCTTCTCTCTCCTCTCTCTCTCTCTCTCCCTCTCTCTCCTCTCTCTTCTCTCTCTCTCTCTCTCCCTCTCTCTCTCTCTCTCTCTTCTCTCTCCCTCTCTCTCCTAACTTAACAGTCTTATCTGTACGTTCTTTTCACTCGTGTCTTGATGACTTTCCACAGTGCACCTCTACACAGTGTCATCTTTAAAGTACAAAAGACAGTTCTAAACTGTTGAGTGAAATGTGACATTTCTACAAGAGAGATCCAACTGTCCCACACAAAGGCTTCACAGCGCTCCGAGGACAAAGCGCCCCTCTGACCCCGATCAATGCGTGTGTGTGTGTGTGTAAAAGTGTGTGTGTGTGGAGAGGGGGGGGGCACATCTGTAACACTCGCAGGAGCTTTTGTTCTGCTGCTCCACTCACAGAGCAGGTTATAGGAAAGAATGTTTACACCCACAACCCAGGAAGAGAAGACCCTGAGCTGACCTGAGAGGAGAGGAGAGGAGGAAAGAGGAGAGGAGAGAGTGGGAGAGGAGGAAAGAGGAGAGGAGAGAGTGGGAGAGGAGGAAAGAGGAGAGGAGAGGAGAGGAGAGGAGAGGAGAGAGGAGGAGACGACCCTGAGCTGACCTGAGAGGAGAGGAGAGGAGGAAAGAGGAGAGGAGAGGAGGAGAGAGAGGGAGAGGAGGAGGAGAAAGAGGGAGAGGAGGAGGAGGAGGAGAGAGAGGAGGAGGAGAGAGACAGGAGGAGGAGGTAGGCAGACGACTCCTGAGCTGTACTCGAGAGAAGAGCGAGAGGAGGAACAGAGGAGAGGAGGAGGCAGTATAGCGGGAGAGGGAGAGTGAGCGAGAGAGACAGTGAGGTGGAGGAAGAGAGGAGAGGAGGAGCGAGGAGGAGAGTGGAGAGGCAGAGGCAGGAGAGAGAAGGAGGAGAAAGAGGAGACGGAAGGATGAGAAAGAGGGAGAGGAGGAGGAGAAAGGGCGAGCAGGTAGGAGAGCTAGAGAGGGTAGGAGGAGAGATGGAGTAGCTGAGACCGGAGAGGAGAGGAGTAGGAGGGAGCAGAGATAGGAGGACTGACTGCAGTGGTGAGAGGAGGAGGTACGACGTGAGACGGTAGGAGACTAACCCGTGATGCTCGCACTTGAGACGGTAGACGCAGGAGAGCTGCATGCGCTCGCTAGAGAGAATGAGGATAAGATCCGGAGACGAGAGATGCGGCATCGACCATGAAGTCACGACATAAGACGGGAGACGTAGAGAGGAGGAGGAAGTACAGGGAGGGTCTTCGAAGGTGAGTAGGCTGTAGAGGAGGAGCAGAGGAGAGATGCCGAGGAGACGACCCTTGAACTGACCTTGAGCGAGAGAAGATGGCAGAAGTGACGTAGGGGAGAGAGGGGTCAGCTTCCGCTTAGCTATGTCTATGGAGACCACAGCCATTGAGTATCCGAGTAGTTGACATGGCCAGGTTGCGCAACAGCTCATATGTACCTGCTTGGCCTTGGCTTTGTCGCTAACCACATCGGCAGAGAGAGAGGAGACGCAGGTATGAGCACGAGAGTAGCGAAGGAGAGAGTCAGCGGTTCGTCACTCGATAGTAAGAGGATGAGACACTGACCTCTTGAGTCTGCCCTACTCTCTCCTCTCCTCTTTCCCTCCTCTGCGCCTTCCTCTCAGGTCCAGCTCAGGGTCTTCCTCTTCTGGGTTGTGGGAGGTACGAGAGATGAGTACGTTGTCAGGCGATAAACGAGGAGACTGGACGGGTAACTAGTGAGTGGAGGTTACAGAGAGAGAAGTGACAAATTAGCTGCGCCTGCGAGATGGGTGTGACAGAGAGATAGTGGATAGGCCCAACGCCCGTCACTGCAACGAAGACGACAGACAGAGATGCGAGAACTTAGAATTGAATGCGAACACAAACGAGCACACAGGCAGACATTGAGTCGGGGTCAGAGGCAGCTTGTGTCTCGAGCGCTGTGAGCTATTGATGCTGGGGGACGAGAGGTTGAGAGTGATCTGCTCTTGTGAAAGAATAGAAATTGAGTCACATTTCACTCAAAAAACAGTTTAGAAAAACTGTCTTTTTGTACTTTAAAGGATGGACACTGGGGTGGCAGGATGCACTGTGGAAAGTCATCAAGAGCAAACGAGTGAAGGACGATGACATGAGATAGAGAGGGACAGACTATCAAGAAAGAGTCTCAGGAGAAGAGTAAGGAAGAGGAGAAAGAGGAACATGAAAGGAGGTGAAAGAGAGGAACACAGACAAGGGGGGGGGGCAGGACGAAGGAGGAGGAGAGAGCTGAAAAGGAGAGGGAGAAGCAGAAAGGACAGGAGAAGAGAAGGAGAGAGCATGATAGAGGAAGGAGAGGAAGAATCAGAGGAGGAGAGGAGGAGGAAGAAGAGTAGAGGAGACAACTAGAAGGAGGAAGAGAGGAGAGGAGAGGAGGAGGAGATGAGACAGAGGAGGAGAAGAGGAAGAGATGGAGGAGAAAGAGAGGAGGGTGGGAGAGGGAAGAGAAAGAGAGAGGAGGGGACAGATAGAGAGAGGAGGAGAGAGGAGAGAGGAGGAGAGAGGAGGAGGTAGAGGAGAGGAGAGAGGAAAAGGAGCAGAAGGAGGAGTAGAGGAGACATTTGAGCGGGGCTGGTGTTTGCTGCAGTCTGGCGTCTCGCTCAAATCTTCTGGTGGAGGCAGGTTTTGCAGTGGGGCTGTGTTGCCATGGCAACTGCAGTGGTCCTGATGTGGGAGAATCACCTGTTGCCATGGTGATGTGAGCTCCCCACCCGTTGCCTTGGAAACTCTCTGGCAAGAACCCATCCCCTCAGCAGGTACAGACAACAGCTCCTCACAGCGGCTCTGTAGGTCGAGGAGCAGGAGCAGGTCTGAGGAGCAGGAGCAGGTCGAGGAGCAGGTCTGAGGAGCAGGTCTGAGGAGCAGGTCTGAGGAGCAGGAGCAGGTCTGAGGAGCAGGAGCAGGTCAGGAGCAGGAGTAGGTCTGAGGAGCAGATCTGAGGAGCAGGAGCAGGTCTGAGGAGCAGGTCTGAGGAGCAGGTCTGAGGAGCAGGTCTGAGGAGCAGGTCTGAGGAGCAGGAGCAGGTCTGAGGAGCAGGAGCAGGTCTGAGGAGCAGGAGCAGGTCTGAGAGCAGGTCTGAGGAGCAGGTCTGAGGAGCAGGTCTGAGCAGCAGGAGCAGGTCTGAGGAGCAGGAGCAGGTCTGAGGAGCAGGAGCAGGTCTGAGGAGCAGGAGCAGGTCTGAGTCCATCAGGGAAATGACCATTTAATTAAAAAAATTAAAACAATAAGCAGAAAGTCCTCTCCTCCAGCCCAGAACCAGAGGAGCTGTGACAGGAGCCTGCACCCGTCTCTTCTCCTCTACTCCACTCTCTTTCCATCTCCACTGCTCTGTCCCCCTCTCCCTCCTCCCCTTTCTTCTCCTCTTCTCCTCTTCTCTCTTCTCTTTCCCACTCATATCTCCTCATCTCTTCCATTCTCCTTCCTTCTCTACCCCTCTACTCTCTCTAATAATTCTCTTTTGCTCCTCTCCCTCCTCTCTCTTTTGCTCTCCTCTCCTCCTTTTTCTTCCCTCTCCTATCCTCCCTCTCTCCTCTCCTTTCCTCTCTTCCCCTCTCCTCCTCTCTCTTCCTCTCCTCTCTCCTCTCCTTTCCCGTCTTCCCCTCTCCTCCTCTCTCTTCCTCTCCTCCTCTCTCCTCGCTCTCTCTTCCTCTCCTCTCTTCTCTCTCTTCCTCTCCTCCTCTCTCCTCTCTCTCTCTTCCTCTCCTCCCTCTCCTCCTCTCTCTTTCTCTCCTCCCCTCTCCTCCTCTCTCTTCCTCTCCTCCTCTCTCCTCCCTCTCTCCTCCTCCCCTCTCCTCCATCTCTCTTCCTCTCCTCCCCTCTCCTCCTCTCTCTTCCTCTCCTCCCCTCTCCTCTCTCCTCTCCTTTTCTGTCTTCCCCTCTCCTCCCCTCTCCTCCTCCCCTCTCCTCTCCTTCCTGTCTTCCCCTCTCCTCCCCTCTCCTTCCCCTCTCCTCCTCTCTCCTCCTCTCCTCCCCTCTCCTCCCTCTCTCTTCCTCTCTGCTCTGCGGCTGATTGGCTGCACAACAAAGGCCCCAGCGTCCGCGGTTGCCGTAGTAACAGCTCAGTCTGCACAAAGGCTGTTCCGGCCTGTGTCTTTATTAGAATTCAGAAAGAGTGTGAGGAAATGTGGGCGGAGCTATCCAACACTTGTGATGTCACAGATCAGCCTTGCTCTTTTAACCCTTTGCTGGAGATTTAAAGGAGACCTATTTTTCCATGTATTTAGAAAGAAACTATGACATATGTTGGTCAATAAATCACTTTCGGTGCGTTTCCACTAGCCCTGTTAGTATCTCCTCGGCTCTTCTCGGTTCTGTTTCCACTAGATCTTTTCCTCCAGAACCAGGCTCTTTTTTAGTACCTGCTTGGCCTGGTTAGAACCAAGGTCAAGCAGTTACTAAAAAGGGACCTGGTCCCAGAGACACAGGGCAAGTGGAAACAGGGTCGAGTAGAGCCGAGTAGGTTCTAACAGGGCTAGTGGAAACACGGCCAAGTAGAGCGAGTAGGTTCTAACAGGGCTAGTGGAAACAGGGCCGTGTAGAGCCGAGTAGGTTCTAACAGGGCCAGTGGAAACAGGGCCGAGTAGAGCCGAGTAGGTTCTAACAGGGCTAGTGGAAACAGGGTCGAGTAGAGCCGAGTAGGTTCTAACAGGGCTAGTGGAAACAGAGTCGAGTAGAGCCGAGTAGGTTCTAACAGGGCTAGTGGAAACAAGGCCGAGTAGAGCCGAGTAGGTTCTAACAGGGCCAGTGGAAACAGGGTCGAGTAGAGCCGAGTAGGTTCTAACAGGGCTAGTGGAAACAGGGTCGAGTAGAGCCGAGTAGGTTCTAACAGGGCTAGTGGAAACAGAGTCGAGTAGAGCCGAGTAGGTTCTAACAGGGCCAGTGGAAACAGGGCCGAGTAGAGCCGAGTAGGTTCTAACAGGGCTAGTGGAAACAGGGTCGAGTAGAGCCGAGTAGGTTCTAACAGGGCTAGTGGAAACAGGGTCGAGTAGAGCCGAGTAGGTTCTAACAGGGCTAGTGGAAACAGAGTCGAGTAGAGCCGAGTAGGTTCTAACAGGGCTAGTGGAAACAGGGTCGAGTAGAACTGAGTAGGTTCTAACAGGGCAAGTGGAAACAGGGTCGAGTAGAGCGAGTAGGTTCTAACAGGGCTAGTGGAAACAGAGTCGAGTAGAGCCAAGTAGGTCCTAACAGGGCTAGTGGAAACGCCCCATTTGTTTTCTGTAAAACAAAAGACTGATCTTACGACTTAATAGAAAAAAACAAACAAAGAGATCAATAGATACAGTCTGCATCAAAGGCCACGCCCACTAACGGACCTCTGAGGAGGAAAGTTAACATGGAGGGTGAATCAGAATCAGTTTTACCACTCACTGCTCAACAACTACAGCAAATGTGGACTTTAGGAGGTATATTGTGTCAAATACAGACACGAAGACATGGGGATAAATAAAGTGATTCAACCTTCCACGTATGTAAATATATCTAACAATGCTAATGGTAGCTGCTAGCTAAATGCTAACGTGATGCTAGAGCCGCCTGGCGTTTTTTAACATTTTTTTTAACTTATTGTTTACTTTTCTGACATAACAACATCTCAGTAATCACCATTTAAACCTGGTTGTAACTCAACTTGAATTAGTTGTGTTAAAAATACATTTACTTTGCCAGAAAACGTCTTAAAAGAGGTAAACAGTTTAGCTTCCCATTCTTTATTATGGTGAGGCAGATGTTTTCCCCCTCAGCAGGCCACGCCCCCAACAGTGACGCTACGCCCACTGGATCTATTAGGGATAGGTGGTGGGTAAAACTGTATTTTCTGATCACTGAAGCAACAGCTCCAGGACGATGGAGGTTTTGCAGACAGACATTGTTTTATTTGAAAAATGCTCTTCAACATTCTGAGGCAAAAGTCTGAGAAGAACGTCTCCTAAAACGGGTTTCTTAGCTTTTTTTTTTGCCTTAGTTTTTCCTTCTGGGAGCGCTTGTTTAGCAGAAATGTTATAAAATAGATGTTCTGTTGTCGTAAAGTGTAGACTTTAGTGAGTTTGGTTGCTCATGGCACTTGAAAATATAGAAAATGTTATGGTTGCACGACAAATAAATCCCTCATCAAACAAACCTCTGTTGTTGTTCTTCTGCTTTTCTGCCACTGTTTACCTGGTTTTCATCACGGCACACATGGTTGTTGTAGTGGTTCTCAGTCTGCTGTGCTCTTGCAGGGTTTTGAGTTCGTAGGGTACAGGGGACATTGTCATTTGACTTATTTCATTTTGCCACTCACTGCTGACACCTCTGTTTTAAACGAGGATGTGCAGTGCAGAGGTGAAGAGAGGCAGACGCTCTTAAAGGGCAGGTGTTTGTTAAAGGAGAAGTGTCAGACAAAGAGCTGCACTGACCCCTCCCCCTCCATCACCTCTGTCTGTGGGACAAAAGAACCCCCCCCACACACACACACACACACTCCTGGGACACGGTTGCACTGGACTTTCTCTGTTAAAGTGGGTGATGATTTGACTCGTTTCAATGTGTTTCTTGGTTTAATACATTTGTTGCTATTTTAGACTCACTTCTGTCAGTCTGTCCCAGGGCATCTGTGGCTACAATGGTACCTTACCACTACAGAGTGAAGGAATAATGCAGAATGTAAAGCGCTCACAGGCTTGGTTCAGACTCATCTGCCGGTATGTCCGCAGTCAGACTTGTACTGTACTTGAATTCAAATGAAGCTGAATATTCTAGAGCTGACATTTGGAGCTTGTTAGACTTTCTCCAGAGCCACGTTTTGGGTTTTATTGGGTTATGATGTTTTGTTTTACACTCTAACACAGGTTTGGGGATTTCTTTTTCCCCGAGGAACATTTTTTATTCTAAACTAATGACGAAGAATTAGCACGGTAGCAGAGTGGTTAGCTCTGGTTTCTCAATAGAGGTTCTGCAGGTGACATCACATTCTAAATGTTCATGCTGAGTGGCAAGGATGCATTAGAGTCAATGGAGAGAACGGACATTTTCTCTTGTAAGAGTTCAATAAACAGCTAAAACAGGAAAAATAACTACAGTTTGATAACAAAATCAACTCACAACAAGTCTACTGATCATTGGTTTTGTAACTGACATGTAAGAAAAGAAATCAAGTCAACAGTTGTAGCAAAGCAGATAAACTTTAGTATCTTACTATTATCAGACATTAAAATCACACACAGTTGAACTTATGACCTTTTTCTTCTTAAAAAGATGTTTTTGAGTCAGTTTGTTGCAGTTAAATCATCAACTGTTGTTGCAGACACGTTTGTAGCAGACAAGCCGTTGCCACGACAACAAAGAAATACATTGAAGAAATGCCACTCATTCTAAATGTTGCTAAGAAAATGATGTCAGTGCAAACCTCTATAAGGAGGTCGTGGTCGGACTGGGACCATCTCTCTGGGTGGAGTTTGCATGTTCTCCCCGTGTCACTGTGGTTTCCTCTCACCTCTAAACACATACATGTTTAGGTTCACTGTAAATGTCTCCTGTGAATGAACGAGAGAGTGAGTTAGCCACTGTGTGTGTTTCCCCCGCCTAAGGCCCAAAGTCACAGTGCTTGTTTTTAACAGAAAGAAGAAAGATACATTTTCTACATTCTAGTCGATTCAACCTGGACCAGGTAACGCTTTGCTGTTTAAAGAGTTACTCTCAAAACAAGAAACTGAGCTGATTCTGTTTACGTCTCTCCCCCTGAGCCTCAGAAACACTCTTCTCAGTCGTCTGCTGAACATGACTTCTTCTTCTTCTTCTGTATTCTCGTTTGGAGGTGGTCCTGAGGGGCATTACCTCCACCGTCCCGTGTGGAGTGTGCTGACTTTATGTAATCAACTCTTCAGTTTCACACGTCATCCTCTTTTCATTCAGCCTGTTTCCAGCCTTCGTCTTTGTTGATAATATTTTGGACATTTTATAAAGACATGACTCGTGTTCCTGATTTAAAGTGGTGCATGTTTTTGGAGCCTTTTGGCCTCAGTCCTGTCCAGCCGAAGACAGTCTGTGGTCAGCTCCGTCCCTCTCTGTCCTTGGTGGTCTGTCATAAATCACAAAGCCTGAGTGAGGTGAGGTCATCGCTCTGCACATGCTCAGTCGCTCTCTGCAGGACGCACCGGGACGGGAGCGAGAAGTCACACAGACAAGTTTACTCTGGATGTTTGAATGAGGATTTACTCTTCATGTTTAGGTCAGAACATAGGGTTAATGTTTTGGAAAATGTATGTGTGGGATGTTTTAAATGAACTAATTCCATCTTCACCAGTTTCAATAATAAGACACAATACAACAGCACAATAAATATGTACAATATAGAACAAAATATCCAGTCAGAGGCTGTGGTGCAAAGTCAGTCAGTCCAGCAGACTAGTTTGAATGAATCAAACATGAATTAATAATAATGAATTCATTTTATCTGTAATGCACGTTTGCATTGACACCAAATCTCAAAGTGAGTATAAAAATACATATATGCATTAAAGTAACATTACACATACGAACAATGTGTTTCTAAAGGGTAGCGTTTAGGTCCTGTCCACTATTTGGGGCCCTGAGATGGTCCAGAAGGCTGTATACACTCTACACTCTGTGATGTGGCTGTGTCCTGGTCCATGTCTGTGTTGGAGGAGCAGAGAGCAGAGACGCTGAGCTCAGACAGCTGCAGGACAGTCCCAGGATCCTGCAGGCTTAGAGCAGCTGACCCTGTCCACCACAGGACCAGCCCCTGCTCCAGAGATTCAGATAAAAATACACAATTAAGCCTGGCTTAGAGCTCACATGTGCTGCGGGCCAGCGGCCAGTGTTTGGATAACTTTGTGACCATTGTACAACCGACCAAAGGGAGAGAGGTCTGCGCAGAGAGAGAGAGGAGAGAGAGAGAGAGAAGAGATGAGAGGGAAAGTGAGAGGATTAGAGGAGAGAGAGAGAGATGAGAGGGGAAAGAGAGAGAGGATCTTCAGAGGAGAGAAAGATGAGAGCAGAAGAAGAGAAAAAGAGAGCAAGAGAGAGGAGAGAAGGGTCTGTAGATGAGAGAGAGAAAAAGGAGAGAGAGAGAGGGGGGGGGGGGGTGCAGAGGGACAGGTGGAGACATCAGATCTGAGGCTGGAATGACCGTAATGAGCTGTAGACAGACTGCAGCAGCACACTGTCAGAGTAGGCCCTGGTTAGGCTAACCAGGGCCTATCATCAGGCCTACAGGAACCTCCAGCCCCACAAGAACTCCAAACCACAGAACCTCCAGACCACCAGAACCTCCAGACCACTAGAACCTCCAGACCCACAACTACAGCCCCACTGCTCCACCCCTAGCCCCCCCTAGCCTCCAGACCCAGACCCCAGACCACTAGAACCCCGACCCACCAAACCTCCAGACCACTAGAACCTCCGACCCGCTAAACCTCAGCCTACACCCCAGACCCATTGACTCCAGACCCACCGACCTCCAGACCCCAGAACCTCCAGACCACTAGAACCTCCAGACCCACACATGAACTCCAGACCACAGAACTCCAGAACCTCCAGAACCCCAGACTCACTAGAACCTCCAGACCCGCTAGAACCTCCAGAACCGCAGACCCACAAACCTCCAGACCCACTAGAACCTCCAGACCCACTAGAACCTCCAGACCCGCTAGAACTCCAGACCCACCAGAACCTCCAGACCCACTAGAACCTCCAGACCCGCTAGAACCTTCAGGCCTACATGAACCTCCAGACCATTAGAACCTCCAGACCCACCAGAACCTCCAGAACAACCAGAACCTCCAGACCCACCAGAACTCCAGAACACCAGAACCTCCAGACCCACCAGAACTCCAGGCCCACTAGAACCTCCAGACCACTAGAACCTCCAGACCACCAGACCCACCAGAACCTCCAGACCCATTAGAACCTCCAGACCACCAGAACCTCCAGAACACCAGAACCTCAGACCCACTAGAACCTCCAGACCCACCAGAACCTCCAGACCCACCAGAACCTCAGACCCACCAGAACCTCCAAACCCTCTAGAACCTCCAACCCGCTAGAACCTCACACTAGAACTCAGACCCATAGACTCCAGACCTAGAACCTCCAGACCCGCCAGAACCTCCAACCCGCTAGAACTTCGGCCATAGACCTCCAGACCCAGAACTCCAGACCCACAGAACCTCCAGACCCACTAGAACCTCCAGACCCACTAGAACCTCCAGAACTCCAGCCCAGAACCTCCAGACCCACTAGAACCTCCAGAGCGTGTGTCCTGTGAGGTGAACAGGTTTTATATCCGCGTGAAGAGCAGAGCAGAGCTGGGCCTGTGGAAGAGTGTGTCCTGATGTGTTCAGCAGGTTTTACACACAGACTTTACCAGAGGAAAGAGTCCAGCCCACGGTCCAGCTGTTTCCATCCCCGGCCTCTAACAGAACACACAAAGTTACACTGGTGTAAGATCAGTCACTGGGTTTTTTAATGATGGAGTTAATGAATGATTTTAGAAACAGATGTGACCAAGTGAATCCATTCAGAAGAAAAAGTGTTAGAGGAGAGAGAGGAGAGAGATTTAGAAGAGAGAGAGGAGAGAGAGAGAGAGAGAGAGAGAGAGAGAGAGAGAAATTTAGAAGAGAGAGAGAGATGGTGAAGGGGGGGGGGGGGGGGGCAGAAGCAAGAGAAAAAGAAGAAGAGAGAGAGAGTCTCATGATGATGATGTCACTTGTTGCAGCAGGACTGTGGATGGAAACAACAATGACTTTTGCTTTACTGAAACATCCTTTGCTCTGTGTTTGTAAAATATACAAGTACAACAACCCACTGTGGAGTCACCCCACAGGGTAACTCCACAGGGTAACTCCACAGGGTGACTCCACTGGGTAACTCCACTGGGTAACTCCATAGACCCTGTTAGTAAACAAAGATGGCTGCGTTGCTAACTGGTGCCTGAGTGGTGCCAGTCTCAGGCTTTTCAAGCTTCACAGGTGCATTTTCATTAAAAAATCGCAAAACTCTCTTTAAAAACTCAATTTAACGAAAAGCAGGCGACTCCAGATCCATCTACAGTTATCTACTGAATGTTAGCATGACGTTAGTAAGTGTCCTGATATTTACTTATATTTGATGGAAAAACTCATGTGCACAAGAGAAAGCTTTGATCTACAAATCCCTTGATGAGTTTGACGACGTAATTTGCAGAAAAGTACAGGAGGTGAGTTACCGTGACATTACTTAAGATTTTTGTGCAAGTTGTGTTAATTATTTATCATTATCAGTGGAGACTTAGACTCACAGTAAACTGCACCTGTGGCTTTATTTTGTGCTGAATTCTACAGAAGATTATTGTATAAAAGACTCAGAGGATAAACTTACATGACTCTGAGGACATGTGTTTGTTTTGATGGTGATCCCTCATTTTTTCTATAGATTTTAGCGGTAAGCTAGTTAGCCCGAAAAAATCACGAGTTATAAAACGTGTCACTGGTGCAAACCCAAGGAACACATTAGGAATGGTCAGAGCTTCGTTTGAAGTCATTGTTAAGTTTTCTAACCGTTTAATATCGTTAGTACAGCTTACTCGTTTTGTATAGAAACTTATGGGGAAACTCTGCGGAGGGCACCAGTGTGGCTCCGCCCCCAAAATGACGTAACGGGTCTATAGGGTAACTCCACAGGGTAACTCCACAGTGGGTTGTGGATGTGGAGGAGGAGCTGGTGAAATGGTGCTTTCTCTCCTCACGCTTTAGTCCTTTGAGATTATTCTGAGAGCTCTGCTGGATTCTAAAGAGTCGTGAGGTTCAATAGGAGAGGGTTAGGGGGTCCAGGGGACTAAAGGGTCTGGAGGGTCTGGAGGGTCTGGAGGGTCTGGAGGGTTTGGAGGGCTCAGGGAGGAAGGTCGCTCCACCTCACAAACTGCTCTGAGTCTGCAGCACTTTCACTTTCACTCGTGACTGTTTTAAATCCAGTTTTGGGGGCGTTTCCACGAGGCCTGTTAGGTCTTACTACTACTCTACTTGGTCTGGTTGTGTTTCCATTACTCTTACAGTAAAGTAACATTCATGGAAACATCAGGCAGGTACAGTCTTTTCCACTTAAAGTCTCACTGTGTAACCTTCGGGGTGTGACAACTCAACAACACGATTCAGCAGAAAAGGAACGTTAAAAGGCCTTAATGGAATTAAAACATCTAAAGGAATAACATTTGATAATGATCCATTTTGTGATCATGCAGGCCCCAGATTTGCATCTTTTATTTAGCACAACAAAAAGATCTGAATTACAAAACATGCTCTTAACTAAGTAATAAAGCAAAAGTCCTTCTGCCAAAACTGTCAGGGTCTAAACTGTTTTGTTACAACAAAAAAGAGAGTGAATGCACTGACTTAGGCCAAAACGTTACACAGTGGGCTTTTTTTATAACCTGATTTTAAGTTAAAAATGATTAGAAATAAGAATTTTTCTGCAAATGTTCATGGAGATAAAAGGAAAAAGAGCTAGAGAAGAAAGAGAGAAGAGAGAGAAACTTCCAAGCAGAAATGTACTTCCATTTTCAAGTTAAACTGCCTGATTCCTTTTACAGTGAAGAAAACCAGTGTCTGCTCTGTTCTGTACATGATTGTCAGTGCAGTAAAACTATCTTTTGTAAAGGCAGCACTATGAGTAAAAATGTGTTCTGTCTGCAGCTGTAATATGAACCACTTTATCGACGACGAGCCTGGAAGTCCAGACTGTGACGGGAAACTCAGGTCTGTGTGGACATGAAGCAGCTGGTCCACATTCAAACATCATCACATGTTTAAGAGCTGAGACTGCCGTCATCAAACCAACAACTGGCCCGTCTTCTTCAAACAGACCCAGGACAGGACACAGACTCATGACAGGCTTTGGGATTTAAGTTTGTTCCATCATTCTGCAGATGTTTCACGCCAAGAGTGATGTTATTCAGAATAGTCTACTTTATCTGTGAAAACAAAGTGACGTAGTTTTTCTGTTGTCATGACAAAGGTGCAAAGCTTCACTTGTTGCTTGTTTTCTTCCAAGTTTACGGTTTTCAAACAGACTCAAACAAAAAGAAAAAGGTCATGAGTTGAACTGTGTGTGATCCCAAAGTCTGTGAGAAAGTCTTTTTGTTTGTCTCAGTGTACGGGACAGAAGGAGTCTAAGGACAGAAGGAGGGACTAAGGACAGAGGGAGAGTCTAAGGACAGAAGGAGGGTCTAAGGACAGGATCAGGCTCTGGGACAATTCCCTTTCGCTCTGGTCCCTTTCGCTCTGGTCCGTGTAGCTCTGGTCCCCGTAGTTTTGGTCCTGTAGCTCCGGTCCCCGTAGCTCTGGTCCCTTTAGCTCTGGTCCCTTTCACTCTGGTCCCTATAGCTCTGGTCCTTGTAGCTCTGGTCCCTGTAGCTCTGGTCCCTGTAGCTCTGGTTCCTTTAGCTCTGGTTCCTTTCGCTCTGGTCCCTGTAGCTCTGGTCCGTGTAGCTCTGGTCCCTGTAGCTCTGGTCCCTTTCGCTCTGGTCCCTTTCGCTTTGGTCCTTGTAGCTTTGGTCCCTGTAGCTCTGGTCCCTGTAGCTCTGGTCCCTATAGCTCTGGTCCTTATAGCTCTGGTCCCTGTAGCTCTGGTCCTGTAGCTCTGGTCCGTGTAGCTCTGGTCCGTGTAGCTCTGGTCCCCGTAGCTCTGGTCCCCGTAGCCCTGGTTCCTTTCGCTCTGGTCCCTTTCGCTCTGGTCCCTTTCGCTCTGGTCCCTGTAGCTCTGGTCCCTGTAGCTCTGGTCCCCGTAGCCCTGGTTCCTTTCGTCCCACACAATGGTGAGTGCTCCTCAGTGTGACGGAGCACAGAGCCTGTACTGTTGTCTGTGATCATCACTGTGGCTTTTACAACTAAAACAAGACTGAAGACACATTCATGAGTGAGTCTGAGGTCACAGCTGTGGAACCGAGGCAGATCGTTTTGTTCTGATCAGTGTGGCACAGGAAAACCACCAAACAATAATTCATTGTAATAATATTAAGCAAGTAAGTAAAGTGTTTTTATATAGCACATGATTTCAAAAATCAAATGAGTGCTTCACAGGGAGGCAGCACAAGTTCCACAGGCTGTCACAAACATTAGTGACACTGCCAGGGCTGTTTGGAATAAACCCCTTGCTTGTTCGTAAACATTGCGTTGCATTCTGGTGGGCGGAGCTTAGCCGGAGGCAAAAGACGACGTTGTCTCCATTTAAACTTTCAACCCTACATGTTCACTCAGAACCTGAATTTCTCAATAATTGCTAGTAATTATGGTCCGGGGATAGGTGGTAGGTGAAGACAGGACTTTTGTGATTGTATGTTTTTAACATTTTGTTGTATATAGGGACTGTGCTGGAGCAATGTTATTATTCATATGGTATCTCACATTTAAATCACATTATTTATGCCGGAGCCGTGTGTATTGTGATCATACGACTTGGTGACAGAAGCGTCCCGACCCAGCTCTTTGTTATCAGTCTTCGTATCCCATACGTGCTGGTCCTGGGACATGTGCGGGCCTTTCCCACAATGCAGTGCAGGACTGGGACAGAAGTGACACAGCTGTGACTGGCCCCTCTCGCTGCCCGTGCAGAGACAATGGTGGGATAATCCTCTCGTCTGATTGGACCGTGGCAGATTACCCAGAGGCCACCAGCTGTCGAGAGGCGAGGCCCACTTCTCTGCTCCGTCCTCGGCTCAGACACAAATGCTAATGCTGCTACTTTGATAGCTTAGCATGTGCGCAGAGACATAATGGTTGTGTGTGGAGGGAGTATTTATAGAGCGAGATGTGGAACAACAGCAGACACAGAGTCACTCACACTTCTGATAAAAGACCCCCAAGTCAGCGTCATCAAAGGTCCGACCAGGACAAGACATCTGCATGAGTGTGTGTGTGTGTGTGTGTGTGTGCTGTTGCTGGGATTAGTATTCATATTACTGAGTTGTACGAGTATTAACCAGAGCTGTACAGTTAAACTTGAGGAATGTTTTTATTGTTGTGCATGAGTACACTTTGACTTTTCGGCCAAAAGAATATTGTAAGTAGAACTGACCAAATCAGACAGCTGTGTACTGTCTGACTCAAATACTAAAGCTTTATTTCTCACAGATAGCCAAAAGCAAAGTAGAGCTCTGATTGGCTGTGACTTGGTGGTCCACTCCAGTTTCACTTTGTACTAGGAATGGAAGTCCTCTCGAGAACTCAAGTCTGCACTGACCAAATCCAAAGAAATCAAAGCAGAATTCTCCACGATGTTTGAAGAAACAAAGTGTGACAGTTTACTGTTCAAATGTTCATAAAAATACAATTTCTGAGCACTAATAGCAGTGGTTTTGTTTTAAATTATTTTTTATGGTTTATTTTATGTATTAAAATCTATATTAAGATTGATATAGATAAACAAAATCAAAAGTCATGGCTGCAAAATCGAAAACTGAATTGAATTGTGACTTACGAGAATCGTTCCATCCTTTACTTTGCACTTGTGAAAAGATTCTGTTAAGCTGTAATTGTAGCCAAAAATGACTGTATATACTGTATGTATAATACAAATCATGTGTTGAAGGATTTGTGAGAGCTAGAAAGTAGAAGAAAGTCGTTTGGGAAGAAGCACCACAACACTGTCTACTTTGATTTTTGAAATAAAAAAGTCTATGATTCTTCTTTGTGCAGGGAAAGATTAGAGAGGTACACAGTAGCAAAGTTTCAATCAGTGGTTAAATTAGACATAAATATATTCATAAATGTGACGGACAGAGTTCCAAAATATCCATTTCTGAGATATTTTGATCTCATCATTTTCGTTCCACATTGTGTACGTATTTGTTGTTGTTTTCTGACATGGAGACTGCAGGAGGTGCATGAGCCACAGACATGAGACAATAGTACATTACAAAAAATTACTCTGCATAAATAGTTTCTTAAAATACCTTTAGCGAATCAGCAAAAATTATTGTCTATTGACATTCAATAATCGCAATGTGGCTGTGCACAAAGTTCTTCACATCTCACAGTTTCTGTTAAATCCACACTGTTTTAGCCCAAACTTCAAGTGTATTTTCCATTTCTCCTGCATAAAAACCAGTCCTCCATGTCTCCAGCTTTACTAATGTGAGACAGAAAACATGGAAATTGCAGGTGTGACTTTTCGCTAAGTTTATGAATCTGAATAAACATTGGTGTATGTTTGCCAAGCGATCATGATCAAAGGAACGAATCCTCTTGACATCAGACCCACACCTGTCTGTCCTGTTATTTTTGTGAATGAAGCCTTGTCCAAGCTCTCTGTAGCTAAAGTATGGTCTCCTGTTTACAGATTGTTTGACATGTTTATGTGTGTGTGTTACAGGGACCACAGAACGCGTTTGTCTCATCCAGGGCACAGTGGAAGCCCTCAACAGTGTACACGACTTCATCGCAGAGAAGGTTCGAGAGATGCCCCAGAGCAGCCAGAAGAGTGAACCTGTCAGCATCCTCCAACCACAAACTACAGTCAACCCAGACCGCGTCAAACAGGTCAGTATCTTTCAACCGCAAACTACCATCAACCCAGACCGCGTCAACAGGTCAGCATCCTCCAACCGCAAACTACAGTCAACCCAGACCGCGTCAAACAGGTCAGTATCCTTCAACCGCAAACTACAGTCAACCCAGACCGCGTCAAACAGGTCAGCATCCTCCAACCACAAACTACAGTCAACCCAGACCGCGTCAAACAGGTCAGTATCCTCCAACCGCAAACTACCATCAACCCAGACCGCGTCAAACAGGTCAGTATCCTCCGACCACAAACTACCGCCAACCCAGACGGCGTCAAACAGGTCAGCATCCTCCAACCACAAACTACCATCAACCCAGACCGCGTCAAACAGGTCAGTATCCTCCGACCGCAAACTACCGCCAACCCAGACCGCGTCAAACAGGTCAGCATCCTCCA
Organism: Mugilogobius chulae; assembly: GCA_038363315.1. Classification (NCBI taxonomy): domain Eukaryota; kingdom Metazoa; phylum Chordata; class Actinopteri; order Gobiiformes; family Gobiidae; genus Mugilogobius; species Mugilogobius chulae. Next base: position 3,258,258 of record CM076415.1, read on the forward strand.
ACCGCAAACTACCGTCAACCCAGACCGCGTCAAACTGGTCAGCATCCTTCAACCGCAAACTAGTCAACCCAGACCGCGTCAAACAGGTCAGCATCCTCCAACCGCAAACTATAGTCAACCCAGACCGCGTCAAACAGGTCAGCATCCTTCAACCGCAAACTAGTCAACCCAGACCGCGTCAAACAGGTCAGCATCCTTCAACCGCAAACTACAGTCAACTCAGACCGCGTCAAACAGGTCAGCATCCTCCAACCGCATACTACAGTCAACCCAGACCGCGTCAAACAGGTCAGCATCCTCCAACCGCATACTACAGTCAACCCAGACCGCGTCAAACAGGTCAGCATCCTCCAACCGCAAACTACAGTCAACCCAGACCGCGTCAAACAGGTCAGCATCCTCCAACCGCAAACTAGTCAACCAAGACCGCGTCAAACAGGTCAGTATCCTCCGACCGCAAACTACCATCAACCCAGACCGCGTCAAACAGGTCAGTATCCTCCGACTGCAAACTACCGTCAACCCAGACCGCGTCAAACAGGTCAGCATCCTCCAACCGCAAACAACACTCAACCCAGACCGCGTCAAACAGGTCAGCATCCTCCATACGCAAACTACACTCAACCCAGACCGCGTCAAACAGGTCAGCATCCTCCATACGCAAACTACACTCAACCCAGACCGCGTCAAACAGGTCAGCATCCTCCAACCGCAAACAACACTCAACCCAGACCGCGTCAAACAGGTCAGTATCCTCCATACGCAAACTACACTCAACCCAGACCGCGTCAAACAGGTCAGCATCCTTCAACCGCAAACTACAGTCAACCCAGACCGCGTCAAACAGGTCAGCATCCTCCAACCGCAAACTACAGTCAACCCAGACCGCATCAAACACGTCAGCATCCTCCAACCACAAACTACAGTCAACCCAGACCGCGTCAAACAGGTCAGCATCCTCCAACCGCAAACTACCGTCAACCCAGACCGCGTCAAACAGGTCAGCATCCTTCAACCGCAAACTACAGTCAACCCAGACCGCGTCAAACAGGTCAGCATCCTTCAACCGCAAACTACCGTCAACCCAGACCGCGTCAAACAGGTCAGCATCCTTCAACCGCAAACTACAGTCAACTCAGACCGCGTCAAACAGGTCAGCATCCTCCAACCGCAAACTACAGTCAACCCAGACCGCGTCAAACAGGTCAGCATCCTTCAACCGCAAACTAGTCAACCCAGACCGCGTCAAACAGGTCAGCATCCTTCAACCGCAAACTAGTCAACCCAGACCGCGTCAAACAGGTCAGCATCCTTCAACCGCAAACTAGTCAACCCAGACCGCGTCAAACAGGTCAGCATCCTCCGACCGCAAACTACAGTCAACCCAGACCGCGTCAAACAGGTCAGCATCCTTCAACCGCAAACTACAGTCAACCCAGACCGCGTCAAACAGGTCAGCATCCTCCAACCGCAAACTACAGTCAACCCAGACCGCGTCAAACAGGTCAGCATCCTCCAACCGCAAACTACAGTCAACCCAGACCGCGTCAAACAGGTCAGCATCCTTCAACCGCAAACTACAGTCAACCCAGTCCGCGTCAAACAGGTCAGCATCCTTCAACCGCAAACTACAGTCAACCCAGACCGCGTCAAACAGGTCAGCATCCTCCAACCACAAACTACAGTCAACCCAGACCGCGTCAAACAGGTCAGCATCCTTCAACCGCAAACTACAGTCAACCCAGACCGCGTCAAACAGGTCAGCATCCTTCAACCGCAAACTAACATCAACCCAGACCGCGTCAAACAGGTCAGCATCCTCCAACCGCAAACTACAGTCAACCCAGACCGCGTCAAACAGGTCAGTATCCTTCAACCGCAAACTACAGTCAACCCAGACCGCGTCAAACAGGTCAGCATCCTTCAACCGCAAACTAGTCAACCAAGACCGCGTCAAACAGGTCAGCATCCTCGAACTGCAAACTACAGTCAACCCAGACCGCGTCAAACAGGTCAGCATCCTTCAACCGCAAACTAGTCAACCCAGACCGCGTCAAACAGGTCAGCATCCTTCAACCGCAAACTAGTCAACCCAGACCGCGTCAAACAGGTCAGCATCCTCGAACTGCAAACTACAGTCAACCCAGACCGCGTCAAACAGGTCAGCATCCTTCAACCGCAAACTAGTCAACCCAGACCGCGTCAAACAGGTCAGCATCCTTCAACCGCAAACTAGTCAACCCAGACCGCGTCAAACAGGTCAGCATCCTCGAACTGCAAACTACAGTCAACCCAGACCGCGTCAAACAGGTCAGCATCCTTCAACCGCAAACTAGTCAACCCAGACCGCGTCAAACAGGTCAGCATCCTTCAACCGCAAACTAGTCAACCCAGACCGCGTCAAACAGTCAGCATCCTTCAACCGCAAACTAGTCAACCCAGACCGCGTCAAACAGGTCAGCATCCTTCAACCGCAAACTACAGTCAACTCAGACCGCGTCAAACAGGTCAGCATCCTCCAACCGCAAACTACAGTCAACCCAGACCGCGTCAAACAGGTCAGTATCCTTCAACCGCAAACTACAGTCAACCAGACCGCGTCAAACAGGTCAGCATCCTCCAACCGCAAACTACAGTCAACCCAGACCGCGTCAAACAGGTCAGCATCCTTCAACCGCAAACTACAGTCAACCCAGACCGCGTCAAACAGGTCAGCATCCTCCAACCGCAAACTACCGTCAACCCAACCGCGTCAAACAGGTCAGCATCCTCCAACCGCAAACTACCGTCAACCCAGACCGCGTCAAAACCGTATGGCAATGGACTGGAGCTGGTGTATAAGCCACTTTCGAACCGAACCTCATAACATAATAACTTGACATAATAACATTTAATATCCGTAAAAAAAAATCTAAAATCTAGACCAACATATCCCTGAACATTTAGTACAGTTAGTGATGCCAAACTACATGTTTGGCTAAAAAAGCATATTCTCTCTTTGTGTTTTTTTGAGTTTACCTCAAAACCGAAACTGCCAAATACATAAAACAGAATCCAAATGCACAGGCCCAGTAGTAGTTTATCACAGCAGTGGGCCACACGAGTCAGGCCCACACTCAGCCTTGCATGTAGACTCTTCTGTCCACAAACTAAAGCACAGCCATTTCCTGTCCGCACCCGCTCACTTCCTGTCACCTTTCACCCTGACATCAACACCTGTTTCCTACTTCCTGTATTTCTGTACCACAAGAAGTCATCAGATTCTGCTGGATCCTGCTTCCAGTGGGCAGTGGAAGAAAGGTACTTTAATGCCAAACTGAACTTTGAACCATGCTAATGCTAACATGCTAACATTGATTGTTTAGTGCCATGAATTTTGTTAGGGTTCTCTTTGATTTGTTCAGTTTGTTTTGTCACTAACTCGATTCCTCTCAAAACTTGACTTATATAGCCATGTGTACTTTATTTAGTTATATTCATTTAACAAAGTGACAGTGTGTAGCTTTCAGGGGTGAAAAATCAAATGCTCAATCCCACTGAAATACCAAGTTTAAGCATTCATTTGGGACATTACTCATCAATATACATTAGTTTCTTGTCATACTAAATTGTAGCTAAAAGAACATTTCTATGAAACAAGCCAAAGGAGGCTCTGCCTTTGGACACATAAGGGTTAAGTTTAGGGATATGCAAGAAACACATTTTATAATGTTTGTAGTTAAAAAGACAGTGAAAAAAATGTTTTTGTTAAAGTTTATTTTTGGGGCTAAAATGTTACATGGTGCACCTTTAAAGGAGAAGAACTGTACATATTCTAAGGCTGTCAAAATGATTGGAAATCACATGCTTATCCATACTGAGTCTAGAAGTGAATTTGAGAAATTATCAATACATATATTTTTACTATGAGCATTTCACACTTATGTCAAACTTTGATTAGAAGAATGTCATTATTTAATTCATATATATACAATATATTCTACATAAGGTGCAGATGTACAGTGCAGACAACACTTAAAAACAACACAAAACATGTTCTTTTTATTGACACATTAGCGTGTCCAAGGACAACACAGCATGTGTTTATTTGAACACAGTGACTGTGTTGGGGCATTTAACACATTTGTTGTGTCAAATGTATTACTAAGTTTTTTTCTATTCTATTCTATTCTATTCTATATCACGCTTAACCTTCTTTGATTTCATAGTGGGTTTGGGGGACGAGGGAATTGAACCTGGGATCTTTACTTGTGAGACATGCGTGACTCACTCAGGAATGTCTGACTACATTTTATATTATTGTGTGGTCGCAGTCTGATTGGTCAGTACGTTAATACAAAGATGTGTTGAGTGTCCTGCGACATGATTGGTTAATAAGTTAACACAAGTTTGTGCTATGTGTCCTGCGACGTGATTGGTCAACAGGTTAACACAAATATGTGTGGCGCTAGTTTACACAGAAACACACTATACTATACACAGTGTGTATAGTGTGTATCTAGTGTGTACAGTGTGTATAGTTTGTATAGTGTATATAGTGTGTATCTAGTGTGTACAGTGTGTATAGTTTGTATAGTGTGTATAGTGTGTATCTAGTGTGTACTGTGTGTTTAGTGTATATAGTGTGTATGTAGTGTGTATATAATGTGTACAGTGTGTATATAGTGTGTATATAGTGTGTATAGTGTGTATAGTGTGTATCTAGTGTGTACAGTGTGTATAGTTTGTATAGTGTATATAGTGTGTATCTAGTGTGTACAGTGTGTATAGTTTGTATAGTGTATATAGTGTGTATCTAGTGTGTACAGTGTGTATATAGTATGTATATAGTGTGTATAGTGTGTATATTGTGTGTACAGTGTATCTAGTGTGTATATAGTGTGTACTGTGTGTTTAGTGTATATAGTGTGTACAGTGTGTGTTTAGTGTGTATAGTGTGTATATAGTGTGTACAGTGTGTGTATAGTGTGTATATCAGGGTCTCAAACTCAAATGGAGCTGGGGCCGAAATGATCGGAGGCAAATTGGTCGAGGGCCGCATTTTTAAAAATTCTGACCTGGCTATGATATTAATAAGATTATTAGGCGGTAAAACCTCCAATACATATACAGCCTACAATAAATTCACATTAAGTATTTTGCATTGCACTTTACACTACTGTCTTCAATGTAATGAAAAAAAAAAAAAAGTAAATAAAAGTGTGTAAACAGGGTCACACTGTCCTCCCTGGGGAATTTTTGGCTAAATTGCAGGTAATTTGCTGTGTTCTGGTGCATTTCAGAGGTTTTATTGTCACATCTCAACAAAATAAAACTTTAAATTTCCATAGTAATATTTTCCAGTTTGGTTTAGGCTGTATGTTTCCTCTTGTGCTCTTCACACATGAACCTTCAGTCTGTTTCACAAACACTTCAGACCTTTGTCTGGACATCTGAACACAGGTTTAGGCTATACTGATGACGAGTAGATATTTATGGAACCGCGTATGCGTCGCCGTGTGCGTGTGGGAGCGTGCTGCCGCGTGCGTGTGGCCGCGTGCATGTACTCGCGGTGCCGGTTCGCATCGCTAACGTCTTTTTCAGCAGGAGTTTCTGCACGTTTCTCCGCGGACATTAGATCAATTTTCGTCAAATAAAAAGTGGCGTGGAGCTTGACACATGAGGCACTCCATTATGACATCGAACTTATTCAAGGAAGCTCACCTGTCTGCATGAAAAGATGAATCAAAATCTGTGCCTTTCTGTTGTAAAGGAGCAGCTTGTTTAGGCTGTGACAATCTCTCCTCTCGTGTCTGAAGCTTCTGCTCATCATAATCCTTCTGTGCTCTGTCCGTTTCTTTGTTGAGGAAAGTTTAAAAGTGACTCTTTAGTTCAAATCCATCTCTCAGTTGTGTTTCTGCTGTGCTGCTGCTGCACGGGGAAGCGGGGAGGAGCTGAGGCTGCGCTACGCTGCAGTGCATTGTGGGACCTGTAGTTCAAATAGTTACTTGCGGGCGCATTCAATATTAATCTGAAATCACGCCGCGGGCCGCATTAAATCATCTCGGGGGCCGCATTTGGCCCCGGGCCGCGAGTTTGAGACCCCTGGTGTATATAGTGTGTACAGTGTGTGTATAGTGTGTATCTAGTGTGTACAGTGTGTATAGTTTGTATAGTGTATATAGTGTGTATCTAGTGTGTACAGTGTGTATATAGTATGTATATAGTGTGTACAGTGTGTATAGTGTGTGTATATAGTGTGTACAGTGTATCTAGTGTGTATCTAGTGTGGCTGTGTAGTACCTGCAGCAGAGACAGCAGTGGAACTAATGATCTGATCATCACTAGAGTCACTAAAAAAGCTTCCAAATGAGCACACTGTGCTGCAGTGGGTGTCTCCATATAACCTGAGCATCCTGCGGTGTGTTTTTACCACTGCACTAACCTGATTAGAAACAGTTGGAAGTCTAAATGCGGCGACGCTAACTACGCTTGGAATAGAGAGTTCTGTTTACTTCCAAAAATGGAGCATAAAGAAGCTAAATGCAGTGCGGCCGGTCTCAGTGTTTTACTGCCAGAGTGCTGCAGTAGTTTCCATGGCGATGCTGACCCTGTGCATGGAGCCTGCGTGGCCTCCCACTCTCTCTGCACCTCAGCCTGATTAAACCTCTGCAGTCTTTCTTTTCTCTAAACACGGAGCAGTCTTCTCACCAGGCCAGGGCGGAGGATAGTCTATTGTCCTGGCCAATTACACATTCTCCTTATTACTTTTGTTAAGCATTCATTGTGATTAATAGAAGTTATATTTAGTATATAAAAACTATAATTTGCAATATACATACAAAACTGCCTGTCTGAGCTCTATGTCTTAACAGTGGCATAACATGCAAAACAGCTAAATGGTTTTCATAAAGCACCTTTCAAAACACCTAGTGCTTACACTGGGGCAGGTTGGTTTCTTTGTCTTGCTCAAGAACACAACAACAATCCCCTTCAACTGCCTCTGTGTTTCAGAGATCTCTCATCTATACACTGACCACGCCGTGTCTTGCTTAGCTTCAGGCTTTGAGCAGCAGAAAGGGAGACAAATTAAACTACTGATTAACTAATGATGAGGGATAATTCTAAAAACATCCATCCATCCATCCATTTTCTTCCGCTTCATCCGGAGTCGGGTCGCGGAGGCAGCAGTCTGAGCAGGGAGGCCCAGACTTCCCTATCCCCACACACTTCCGCCAGCTCTTCTGGGGGAATCCCGAGGCGTTCCCAGGCCAGTCGAGAGACATAGTCCCTCCAGCGTGTCCTGGGTCTTCCTCGAGGTCTCCTCCCAGTGGGACATGCCCGAAACACCTCCCCAGGGAGGCGTCCAGGAGGCATCCGAAACAGATGCCCGAGCCAATTCTAAAAACACATATTACATATTGTATGTCCTCTGGAAAAGAGTGTCATCACGACATGTAAAGTACCAAAGGTTTCCGACTCAGCACTATATGTTTATTAGCTCTAGTACGAGGTCGCTCAGTAAATGTGTTGGATCCATGTCAGTCAGAACGTGCCTGGTATACACAACACTAAAGTCCTCTCTTGTGTCCTTTGCAGGCCAAGCTCATCGTCCCAAACAGCACGGCGGGCCTGATCATTGGGAAGGGTGGAGCTACAGTGAAAGCAGTGATGGAGCAGTCCGGAGCATGGGTGCAGCTGTCCCAGAAGCCAGAAGGAATCAACCTCCAGGAGCGCGTGGTCACCATCAGCGGAGAGCCAGAGCAGAACCGGAAAGCTGTGGAGATTATCGTCCAGAAGATTCAGGAGGATCCTCAGAGCTCGTCTTGTCTCAATATTTCTTACTCTAACATCACTGGTCCTGTGGCTAACTCCAACCCCACAGGCTCTCCTTACGCCAACTCCACTGAGGTAATGCCCGCTGCAGCCGCCGCCGCTGCTGCCACCGCCTCGTCTCTCCTGGGGCAGGCCGGGCTGGCAGGAGTGGGGGCCTTTCCCACCACCATGTCCAGTTTATCAGGAAACGACCTGCTGGCCATCACCTCTGCTTTGAACACTTTAGCCAGCTATGGCTACAACACCAACTCTCTGGGCTTAGGCCTCAACCCTGCTGCTGCCTCAGGCGTTCTCGCAGCTGTGGCCGCTAATGCTAACCCTGCAGCCGCAGCGGCAGCTAACCTATTAGCATCCTACGCTAGTGATGCTTCTACCAGCGCAGCTCACCCTGCCGCCAGCTTGGGGGGCTTCTCTTTGGGGTCGCTAGCCGCAGCGACAGGTGCCACAAATGGATACTTGAGTGCCGCCTCTCCTCTGGTAGCATCTTCTCTGCTGGCCACTGAGAAACTCGCCGAAGGAGCCAAGGAGGTGGTGGAGATCGCCGTCCCAGAAAACTTGGTAGGAGCTATTCTGGGAAAGGGGGGGAAGACCTTGGTGGAGTACCAGGAGCTGACTGGAGCCAGGATCCAAATCTCCAAAAAGGGGGAGTTCATCCCCGGGACCCGCAACAGGAAGGTGACCATCACAGGTTCACAGGCCGCCACGCAGGCCGCACAGTACCTGATCAGCCAAAGGATCACGTACGAGCAGGGTGTGCGTGCAACCAACCCACAGAAAGTGGGCTAACCCTGAGAGCCAATCAGAAAAGGAACGGGGGCTTGGAGGAGGAGTTTATTCATATCAAGAATGTTGGAAGGAATGGTCTGTGCCGTTTTCTTCAGCAAATTTTCAGTATTCTTAAAATAAAAAAAGCATTTGCTGAACCCGAGGAGGCTGAGGAGTGAGAGATATATAAATATATATATAAAAATGAGAAAAAAGTGTAAAATGTAAATAATGTTTTATGATCATGTTTTGGGGGTTCTTTGTGGGTTTTTTTTGTTCTGCTGGTTCTGTCTGGTGTCCTGCTGACGGGCCGTTTGATTTGCTGGGTTGAGTTGTCCGTTGCCCTTACAGCGGGGTCACTCCTGCGTCCCGGGCCCGGCTCAGGGGCGTCCTGTGCAGGCTTACAGCTCACAGTGTCATACTGTGCGCTCAGGCTCCAGTAGAAGCATTGCTGTCTGCCATTGCTCTTGAAATCTTTTTTATTTGTATCAACAACAAAAATAATTTTATTTATTGAGGAATTTACCCATGAAAGCTCAGCTGTTCTTTGTAAATCTGTGAATTCAGGTTGACATGAATGTAAATGAGACTATTGTTTATGTGGAATCTTTTTTATTTAATGAAAATGAATAGTGTAATATATGTCTTATTTAAGTCCAGTCCTAAAACTCCAACAGTGAGAACAGGGAACACTCCACTGACCTGACTTCTGACGCCATACCAGGTGCTGTAACACTGCGGCGCCTCCTGCTGGTTCTGAGGCTACGTCTCAGGATCTTTTATCTTTCATATTGGTGAAAGTACATTTGATACAATTACTGTATTCAAGGCTCTTTCTTTGCCTCATTCTTACCAAACCATCCACATCAAACTGAACAAAGTGATGAGAGCGTGCAGGACCAGCAGAAGGCCGAGTCCAGCACTTACTGTACGTCATTACTACTGAAGAGTCAGGAGCCAGTGTACCTCTGACCCGCCCTGTGCCCCACTGCCAGTGAGCCAGGGGCCACAGTCCACAGTTTAGGGGCCCCTATGTCTGTCTATTGCTTTTGTTTGTTTTGTTTTTTACAATCGGAACACACTTTTTGTCTTAATGCACTGTGAAGCCTGTGAGGCACGAGTCGTCCACAGCTCTTTGTGACTGTTGGTTCGTATGGCAGGGATCTGTGTAATATGTCGTGTGTATTTAAAGAGGATCAGTGAGGTGACGTCAACTGGAATCTGTGTCGCTCTGATTTCACGATTGTAAATGGGATGTGGGTTGGTTTACAGTGCAAGGCAGATACAAAACCTACATTTCAGACGCATATCACTACTGTTTATTGCTTTCTAACAAATAGGTCAGTGTACATATCCAAAAGGGAATTCCTGACAAAACTGCTTCAAACTGACAGATGTGCATATCCTCTTTTAGTGGCCAAAAGTGCACAAAGAAAAGTGTTGTAGCACCAGGGAGGCATTTCCCCGCAGCTTGGTAAGGAGGCTTCTTTACACCATCTAACATCCACCCTCTCCTCAGCCACCTCCTCCAAGCACCCCCATCCTAACACCTCCTCCATCACTCCACGGGTGAGTCTGAGTGGGCAGCAGCTGAAGGGCTGTGCCACGCTGCTGTGAGGCGGTGCCACGCTGCTGTGAGGCGGTGCCACGCTGCTGTGGGGGCACATGTTGGTTCATATCTGAGGAGTGGGGCTTCAGCTGATCAGCAGGTCTCGCTGTGAGCCCAGAGTGCTTCAGAGGAAGCCCAGAACAAAGGTGTTGTTCCGTGAGTGTAGATCTTAGATGATGATGATGATGATGATGATGATGATGATGATGATGATGATGATGATGATGATGATGACGATGATCAGAGGAATGTAACGGTGTCTGTGTGGGCTGCTGTTGGAGTTTGTTAGGATCAGTGTAATGTGACTCTCCTGAAGCAATACCTGTGCTGTCCCGGTGTCGCCAGTCCGTTTACACAAGTCCACTTTCTTTTGTAAAATGCTGCTATTTGATAAAAACTCAAATTTCAAAGTAAAACATATCGACTTGTTCTGGTCTAAGCTAGTAGTTTTCTAAGTACATTTGTGCCAAAATAACATTGGTTTCATGCGTGTTCAATAAGAGAAGAGAAGACTTACTTTTATAAATCAGAAAATGTGAAAAGTGCCAAACGAGCTTGTTTGCTGTAGTGGAGGATTGTACCTGAAGAGGCTCGAGCTTAGCGGACAAAAGGCATCAGTGTGTCCAGACGGGCCACTCCTCTGGAACCTGCATCAACCTGTTACAGCGCCACCCAGCATTAGCATAGCGATAGCCTAGCATACTAATGCTACAGAAAATGTGACTAGTTAGCATTAATACAACCTTTTATAGCCTAGTAAGAATAAAATGTATTTTGTGACATAGATGTTATGTTTTTGCACGTTAATATTGCATGAAATCCACGTGACGCGTGAAAAGAAAAAGGAGAAGAAACAAAAACAGTGAGTGTCCTTCCGTTTGCATGTTTAGAGCTAGCGCCTTTGGATAGACTTACAAATGCTTTTCATTTCATGTTTCTTGTGTCCATCAAAAGATATGAACAATACTGTGGAACAAACGAAAGAATATTTTGCTACTTGTGGGTGAGGTTTGTAATGACTGGACAGGCGCTCGCAGACCACTAGAGGCAGCGGCTGGGGGTGGGACTGGTTAGCATTAGCATGTTTGGTGGGGGGGGGCATACCTGTAGAAGTACACAGTCGTATGGTCACTCTGCTACGTGCACAAAGCTAACGTCTCTAAGACTGCGCCGTGTAAGAGCAATAAGCCAAGTTCAGGAGCTTTTCACAGAGCTGCGGCTAGGCTAGGCTAGGCTAGGCTAAGTCCGGTCGGGTAAATGTCTGCGGAGAGTCTTCTCGTTTCCTTCATTTCCTATGGAGAATTAGCTGAAACGTGCTAAAATAATTTCATATTTAATTGAAACAAAGAAAACAAGTTACAGCCAGTGTTGGGCAAGTTATAGTTACCTGCTACTTCTTCAAAAAGTTATTGAGTTATTTACTACGTTACTGAGTGATGGAAGGAACTCATTACCAGGCAAACTACAATTACAAACAAAACCTGAAAATCCTAAAAATAACACTACATTTTGACTATCTTGCAGCCAACCTTGCAGCAAATTATAAAAATAAATCTACCAACAGCAGTGTTATTTTACGCTCTGCTGAATGAGACGACAGCAACTCTGATCAGAGCAACACGACTTGTGTAACTATAACACTGTTCAGTGATGAAAAGAAATTCATTAGATTACGCATTACTCTTAAAAGTTACGTCGTTACAATTAAATGCTGTTATGACACTGCAGTCAGACAGTTTTCACATAAGATTTAAATACTTCACTAGACAAACCTGGGTTTGCAAAATGTGCCATTTCTGTCTCAAATGTAACGCTAATGCAAATGCTAACCAATAATTACTTTAATTAATAAAGCTAAAATAACATTATAATAATAAAAACATTAAGTGTGACATTTAATGTCTTTGTTATCAAATTGTCAAATTAATATTTGTTAGCAATCTTTCCCTGGTGAAGTATTTAGCACATCTCTGCAAAGTCCCCAAGGAATGAATGGAACCAGAAGGAGCTATCCTTAAGCTAATCAGGACTAGCCTAGCCACAGCACTGAGAAAGGGCTCACTCCACTTGACCCAGCTTCCTTCTTTCCGTCCAGACTAATGCATGAAGGGGCGGGGCTAGTTGCGTACCGTGTGTTCAGCGTAGACACGCTTCAGCGCCCGACGGAGCGCTCTGCTGAGGGAGGGACCACCCCGACAGACGCTGCCCCCAGTCGCCTCCAGTCGCCCCTCCATCCATCCCCTCCTCCAACAGTGGGCGTGTCCTGTCCATATCAGTGTCGTAGCACCAGCAGCCGTAGACTGCATCTGTCATACCACTGTTTCTCTGGTTCTTTTTCTTGTTCACTGTATTTTCCTGGTTTGGATTTGTACTGTACGCTTGTGTCTAGAGCAGTTTTAACAAAAGATCATTTGTGTGTGTAGCCTGTTTACCTCCTTCTCCCAGCACACACCCACTCTCTCTGTCCATGCCCTGTTCCTTTTGCACTTTCACCACAACCCTCCCTTCTCCAAAAACCTGTGCCAAAACCGACCCACCGAGAGGCCACCCGCTTCTCACTGCGAGCGACCAGAAGGAGACGTTTTTTTTGTTTTTTTTTTCGTTAGCGTTGTTCTGTGTTTTTGGGGAACATCCATACCTTCCGGAAGCACCCATGAAGCCAGCATGCTCATAACATGATGTCGCTCATGTACTTGAAACAGCACCTTGCCCACCACCTCCTCCTCCACCACCTCCTCCTCCTCCTTCTTCCTCCTCCTCACTCCCACCGGGATTAACCCCTGGCAGGTCGGCTCCTCCTGCTCATGCCAGCTGCTTTTCTAATCCTCATCTGGTGTGGAATCATTGATTGTGCCATAGTGTGCCCGGGGTCCTCACTGCTCACCCCACACACACACACACACACACACACACACACCTCTCTACTGTCTCCTTCTTCTGCTTTTTTTTGTTTTGTTGTTTTTTTAGCTCCATTCGATTTTCTCTGTGGTGGGGAAAGATTACAAACATTTCAAACTTCTTTTTTTTCTTTTTTCATCCAACACACCCCAGCGAGGCTATGCGAAGCTTCTTGAACTTTGAACTCTTCACCCTTTTTTTCATCAACTTTTATCGACCTTCCTTCCTTCAACTCCCCCTGTGTGTCCATCCAACCGCTTGGAACAGTAACTCTCCATTCCATCCCCAAAAAAACCTCTGAGACTGTGCAATGCTAGCAATGATTGGATATGTTTGTCGCTTAACATCGGGAATAACTATAGCAAAAGAGTCACTAAAGAACAAAAAAAAATACAGTTGAGAAAAGACTGTTTTCATGTGTCGCTCTGGTTGTAAATACTCTGTTCTGTGTGGAGCAGTGAGGCGGGCAGCATACGCCTGACGCGGTGGACGCTAGAACACCTGTCAGTCATTCATGTGGCTGTAGATGTGCTCGTGTTCTGTGTTTGGTCTGCCATAGTGGATCCTCCTTCTTCTTCAGACGCCATTTTTAGAAACATATCAACTAGTTTACATCCAAAAACCTGCACCCATCGACCTCCATGTTTTTTTCCGAGCAGTATAGAGAGTGCCATTTCATCGCTGCGGAGCTCCACTCTTCTCAGGCTCATGCTGCCCGCCCCATCGCCCTGACAACACCACCGTCAGCTATTTATTATTATGCTATAAATAAATACCGCAAAAAAAGAAAAAAGGGAACGACTGGAAACGGTGAATTGACATTGTTTTTGTTTCATTTGTAGTATTTTAGTGGTTGCTTTTAACAGCATCATAAATGACTTCTAAAGTATTGACTATTTAATGTAACTGTAGCATTGTGTTTGTAAAGAGAAAAAAAAATACCTAGTGCGTTGTGTTTCTTGACTTGTGGATTACCAGTGAAGTGGGCAATCTAGTGCTAATATATCTTTATCTGAGTTTTTTTTTTTTTTCTTTTGAAGGATTCTTCTTTTTGCTAAAGCAACAGCAGTCATTATAAATGTTCATTTTAGCATCACCTGTCTTCTGTTGTCTTATTCTTCACATTTCACCACACTCTGCATCTTCACAGTAACACGTGTGGGGAGGTTCCAGGCGGAAGAGTGACTGTCTATGCAAAGCTGTTCATCGTGTGTGTGTGAGAGAGTGTGTGGGTGAAAGTGTGTGTGTTACTAAAACCACGTCTGAGCTGGCCCCGGTCAGAAGTGAACAGTACCGGACTTTTGAAATCATCCAAAGTGAGCTGTGTCTAGGTCTGAGCAAAAATAAATATCTCCATCGATTTGGTCATATCTCGATTCCAATAATTGGGCCGATTTATGTCAAGCATGTTTAATGATCCAATCTGACTGTAATAATAATACAGGATATAGTAATAGTAATATGGACTGCACTAATGTCTTCTCTCAGATTGACATAGGTCATTACAACCGGTTGGCGGAGTGTGTAGTATGTTGTAGTATGTGTATATGTCTTTTAATCCCCTTGTTACTGGAGCACTTTGAGATTTCTTGGAAATGTAAAGTGCATTGCAAATAAAATGTACCAATATTTTTCTAGTTGTTACTTCCAAATGTGATGGACATTAGACGAGGAATATTGGGCTGGTCATGAAGCAACGCTCTTAACAATGGGTCATTAGTTATAGACGCAGCAACAGCTGTAACAGCAGGACAGCCTCTGAACAAGGTTTTCGGAAGGAAAAGGCCATCGCTGCGTCTAAAGAAGACATCTTTATAAAGTACAAGCCCAAACCCAGACGTCCATCTCATTTGCAGCCTCCAGCGCACAACCAGCATACACACTGTGGCCTCTTCATAGGAGATGGACTTTCTGTGATCAAACCTTACAAACATGTCGACTAGAGAGCAAGGATTAACAACTGTGTCCGTACGGTAACGACGCCACCGGATGTAGACACCTGTGTCAATCTGAGACTGGAAGCTGTCATGGCTAGAGCAAATATTACATGAACATGACAAAAAGTCTTCTTCCAAAGTCTGGCTTCAGTTTCAAACCACGTTTTTACTTGATTCAAAAACACAAGAAATAATCCAAACGTTAATGGCTCTTATCACCCTAGAAACCAGAATTTAAGTATTTAATTTGATTTTAGGTAATGCAAATTAAAAAACTATTAATATTCAAACTTCCACAGCCTCTGGCATTATGACATCATTGAATTTTAGAACGTACACGCTCACATCTAGTATGCACATGGCATCACAGAAGTGTAAATATCAGCAGTGAGTGGCAAACATGAATGAGAGTCAATAGACACAGATTCTATTTCAGATGTTTTTAATCAATTATGAATGATCCATTTGTAGTAAAAATGCTCCAAATCTCCAACTGCGAGTAAACAAATAAGTAAAGTCCGCACTGTTGTCATGACAACAGAAACAATTATTAAAAAAAAAAAAAAAAAACCTCTTGGGTTGAAAAATGTAGCCTCCAAAAAGCTAAAAAAAAATAAAATAAATAAATAACCTTCTGGTGGTGAAGAGTCATCTACACAATTCAGTAGAATCAGAATTAACTTTCTGAATCGAGTTAAATACAGCTAAACGAGCAGACACGTTCAGGCTCCTCCAAGTCAAATAGTAAACTATTTCACGGCCATGCAAACACGCTCAAAGTCAAAACGCAGATTTTTAATTATTTATTTATTTATTCTAAATGACAAAAGAATGCATTTATTCAAAATTATTTTTGGCCAAAAAGTTGTGCAGTGCAACTTTAATAAAAGAATGTCCATGATTAACATTTACACTGGAACAAAATTCAAAGTTTGACTCACCCAAATCATTGACCCAGCCCTTGATCTGGTTGGAAGTGATCTCTACTTCCACTGGTGCTGATATTATATTTAAGTGCTCCTGTTTGGCAAAACAAAGCCTTATTTCCTTTATCCATGCACAGAGTCAAAATGTAATAATCCAAAGTGCATTTGCATCCAATCTTCTCCAAAGTCAAAGCATTAGATTACATTACCAGGCCGGTCCAGACTGAGGCGTCCCGGGCCGCTCCAGACTGAGGCGTCCCGGGCCGCTCCAGACTGAGGCGTCCCGGGCCGGTCCAGACTGAGGCGTCCCGGCGGCCGAGGCGTCCCGGGCCGGTCCAGACTGAGGCGTCCCGGGCCGGTCCAGACTGAGGCGTCCCGGGCCGGTCCAGACTGAGGCGTCCCGGGCCGGTCCAGACTGAGGCGTCCCGGGCCGGTCCAGAGAGGCCGGCCGGTCCAGACTGAGGCGTCCCGGGCCGGTCCAGACGTGGATTTACTTTACAGTTTATACAAAGACCAAAAGCAGCAAAAGATGTAGAAGTACAGGTGAGTTTAAGCTTGAGCCAAATAGTCCTGCTGCCCCGTGGGGTATCAGTGTGTCGTGTGTATGCGTGTGGGGGTGTGTGCGTGTGCTGCGTGCGTGTAGGGGTGTGTGCATGTGTTGCGTGTGTGCGTGCGGGGCTGGGTGGGCGTTCTGTCTACTCTTCACCTCAAGCTAAACCCGTGGGGCTTCCATACACACGTTTGGATGGAACCTCCTGACGTTCTAGCTGCAAACCCTCATCTTGTGATCTGACTACTCGACTGTCCATAACCCTTCCAGTCACCTGACCAACCAAACCAACCAATCACTGCCTCCCCTCTGCCCCATGTGACCTCGCTCATCTCTAACATACTAGTGCCTCATGCTGGTTCTTTTGGTGTGCACGGCCCCGACACGGCAGCAGGCGCTTGGACCGGCGTGGCTCCGCGGGCTCGCCGGGGCACTTGTGGACACACACACACACAACACACACACTCTTAGGTCAATGTGCTTTCACCGACAGTGTTGGGAAGAAAGATGAACTATTATTATTATTATCAATGAAGGTACTAAATAGCAGGTACAAATTGAGAAAATGGTTCATTCATTTAGCGTTGAAAGATGCACATACAACATTCCAGACCAAACGTTACAAATGTTTGTTGTTTTGTCAGGTGTTTGCTCCTTTTAACCTGTTTTGCACAAGAGCAAATGCTTGACCCGTGAGGCCCTTAGTGATTCTGTCAGAACTGCAGCAGACACATTGTAAACATCACAAACTTTAATTTGTGATTTTAACCATTTTTACATTGTTCAAAGAGTTTTTGAAAAGCAGTTACTTTTGTTTTTCTTCAAACGATTCTCCTCCCAAGTGAATTTATTTTTTTACACATTTAATACAATCACTGAACAAAATCTTAAATAAGGTTTGTTCTTTCCTGATCCAGATCTTGATGCTGTATATCAGTACATTCTTTAGGATCTGCCCACAATTCAAGTGCATAGGACAGGTTTTTGTCATTCTCTCATGTGAGCTTGATTTGGAAGACAATTAGTAAATACCAAATGTTAATAAAATGTTGAAATGACTTCTAAACAGATGGCACCAGAGACAGGAACTTCTTTAGTTTAAGCCTGTAAACAAAACTAACACTGCAGGGTTCTTTGTAAAAATCTATTCCATTAGACGAGTTTTGGTCCAGTTTACATCCTCCTGACCTGAGGTGAGACCAAGTAAGTCCCAAGTCATTGCCTCAAGTCCAAGTCCAGTCCAAGTCCTCTGCCTTTAGCTCCAGTCTTTAAATCAAACGACCAAATCCATGTTATATTTAAATGATCCAGTTCAAAAGCAACTTTCTGGTCACAAAAAAGAAATTCAATTCAATGTATTTTTGACAACAGCCATCCCAGAGGACTTCACATGATCAAATAACAGTCTAAAGATGAAGGAGAGGGAGCTCTGAGGTCCAGGCTTCCACACTGGAGCAAATGAAGAGGGACATTAGAAGCACCAAGTCGTCTCAAGTCACGACATTCACATCAAGTCCAAGTCGAGTTTCAAGTCTTAGTCCGTTTTAAATGACCTCCCAAGTCATCAAAATAGTGACTCAAGTCCAAGTCATGACTTGCACTTCTGGTGTTTGTAGTAAAACTTCATTCCCCAAAAATGTTTAAAGTGAGGCTAAACATGCGTTCAGTTTTTCCACACGTAACTCCAAAATGAGACAGTTTGCAAAAAATGTCCAAAAAGACCTAGAAACAGTAGATCATTCAATTTAGACCCCATATACACAGTCTGAGAGTGAAAAAAGTCGATTCTGAGTTGAGTTTCTCTTTAAACTGACATCAAACCTATAAAATGTTACGAATAATCTTGACATTGATATTAGTTGTCCAACCTGTCATTAGCACTTTAAACTGAAAGCACAGTAAAGAAAAAAAAAGTGAAATCTACATTTGTATATAAAAAGGCAGAATCCATTGTAAAGTCATCCACAAATCTCTATTTAACTCCTGCTTCTTTGTGGTTCAGATAAAAACTTGCAAAGTGCAGTTGGTCGACCACAGAAAATGATCCAACGTATTCTTAAACACACGACTGAAGTATGAAGTCTTCCCAACACTGTCCACCAAATTCTAGCCTTAGCAGACGAAACGTGCCCCAAGTGCTCCAGGCCAGGCCAACATGATCCTCCAGAACAGTGCAGCTCACGTGTGGGACCTGCCCCCACCTGAGCTGCACTCCTTCTGCCTCCCCCGGGAAAAGAGTTCATCCTTCTGTGTGCTCCATCCTTCCACAAGGTCAGCATCCACATCACCCGTCTCCATGCCAACGAGCAGCTAACCCCACAACAACCACGGCCATGGAGGTAGGACACTGCACATCTCTCATCCATCCAACCAACCGACTCGACAAACAAGCTCTAGACTCCGATGTTTACAACCAATGAGACCAACAACGCTGTTAAACGAATGTCCAGGACTAAAAATGAGTTCTTTTTTTATGTGACCTGAGGTAATGTACATTTTGAATCATTGCATGTGAGTATTTCTTTTGAATGTGGGTACTTAGGCCGGTGTCAGGACAGTCATTCCATGTCTCCCAGAGGAGCGCTAATGGACCACTGAATGCTCATGTGTCACCATGCAAAGCTGTAAAGGTTTTTTCTTTCTTTGTACATGATTGTGGGCAAAAATAAACCATTGAACCAACGATCCTGGTTAGGAAACAGCTCCATTCACTCCTGGGTTGTGTTTCTGATCTCCTCTCAAGGTTCTTTTCTCTTCCTCTGCATGGTTCCATCTGGAGACTTGGTTTTATCTTCATTCTTTCAGTCCTCTTCTCTTTATTTACTGAGAAGGTTTTAGAGCCAGGTGTGGACTCCAGTCAGACTTGAGACACAATGGTCTTAGGCTGCATTCACAATATACTTTTGCTTGGGATCATGGTTTGTTTGCCTGGATAGTTCGTTGGATTGGGTAACAAACTCTGATCCAGTCCAATTGTTCCAAATCTGGTCCGGTTGGAGAGGTCGGTGTAAGCTCGGTTGAATGTTGGTTTTGTGAACGCAAACGGACCGGGAGCGAAACAAAACCCGTCAGTGAACAGTGACGTGATCCACGCTGAGACCAAGCACCGGTGATGAAAGATGGCCGTGTCATTCCCTAGTAGTTAGCTTTACTATATTTTCGTGTAAACTGCCAGAAACAGTAAAAAAAAATGTTTTTTGTCAGTTGTAACCTTAGATCGCCTCATATGAGATTAAAAAAGTCTGTTAAGAAAGTTTAGTGAGGTTTATTTTTGATGAAGTCATGTAAAAAACATACTTTCTACACTCATAAGAAACACCTCCAGGTTTCACTGCTCTGGGGTCTCATTTATAAATGTGCGTACGTACAAAAATGTTACGTACATACATTTTCCACGTTATTTTGTGATTTACGAAAAGACAACTTGACAAATAAATACGCAATCTAATCCCAAATTTCTCAACTTTGTGTCTTTGAGGTTTCAGCAATGAGACGGAAAGACATTTGTGCTGAGAGAAAAGAGACATTTTTCAAGTTTGTCGAAGTTTACGCTTTGTTCGTACGTACACTTTCAGTAAGAATTCCAAGTAAAGTTTTATAAATGAGACCCCTGAGCTGTTTGCTGAAGTTTATTGACAGTTGAATATTGTGTTTTCACAAACGTTAAGCTCATATGTAACCTCAAGTAAACATATTTAATAAGTGAATGATGAATATAGCATATTCTCTGTAGTTTGTCCTCGTAGGTGTTGCCGTAGTCAAACTCTAATGTTTATGAGCCTGTGCAGAAGCTTCATTTGGCTCTGACTCTGATTGGGGAGTGACCACTGCATCGTTAGCTTGGATTCAGCTAAGCTCCGCCCACCGAACATGTGCAGCTGTTCTGTCTCTCATGTTGTACTTGAGTTAAAGCTAAAGATTAAAAAGCAATTTCAATGAAACTGAGGTCTTTTGAACCGGAACAATGTTTATGATATGAAACTAGATAAGATTTGTCACAAAGTCCAAACCTTTTGAAATGTGTAGGTCTGTGAGCAGAGCAGCAGCAGTTTGTGTTTCCAAAATGCTTTCTGGACTGACAAGATTTTTTAAAGCAGTTGAACGACCACTTTTACAACTCAAAACAGTATTAAACTAACAGTTTAATACTATCCACATTTTGTAATCGATCCATGTCTGAGGATCAAGAATGAGACAAATAAAACACAAACACATGAAAGTGAGAGCAGAGGTTGATTCAGTTATGGTTAATCAGACCTTTTTGTTATGTTTCCGTCTTCCTCTGTGGTCTCTGAAGTGAAAGTGAAAGTGTTGTCTTTGATCTGTCACTCACACTGGGCCTGTTCATGTGAGACAAACACAAGTCTAAAGTCCAGCTCGAGAGTCTTCTTTACTGTTTGTGTGACGTGTTTCTGCCCCACAGCGCCTCCACAGGCCAAAGGCAGATGTGTCTCTACTGAGCTGGTTCCACTGATAAAAGTGTGAACTGAACTGAGCTGGTTTAGAGAAAGAGACAGTGTTGTAACTTTGGATCCCAATCGAGCCGAGTCCGTTCACTTTGTGTTGTGAATGCAGCCTAAGACTTGAAGCATCTCCTCAATCAAATAAACCATTTTACATGAACAGACTGTAACTTGTTTGTGACCAGAAATGAGATCCTACAAATACCAGATGTATTTGATATTAGATATAAAGACATGAAAAGACTTGAACTTGAAACTTAAGAAACAATGACGTGCTCATGCCTCTGTTTGACAGTCTGTCAAGATTATAAAGATCTTTACAAACAAACATTCAACCCAGAAACATCAACACAATAAACATGATTCTTCTGCAAGTGTGACCCAGGCTCTTTCTGAGTCCTGATGATGGATACGAGGACAGAGCTGTGTCTCCACCATGTTTCTTTGGAACAGTAGGTTTATTTGATGTATTTACCTTCAGGTTAAAGTTCAGTTAGGATCTGGAGGGTTTAGTTCGGGTTCTTGTGAATAAACACAGCACAGTTTGTAGCTCCAGACTGAAGTCCTGTTCTCTCACTGGTTCACTTTAGAGCCATGTGGATCTAAATGATAACTTTAAGTCATTAGGATGATCTCAGTCATTAATCATTAATAAACCACATTTAGTCGGTTCATTTTTGTCAGATGTGGTTAAAACTAAAGTAAAGTCAGAGTTTCACCTCTGCACAGCCTGAACACTGGTGGCACCAGTTAGTCACATGATCAGGTTCTGTTTTCTTGTTCCATCTGCTTTTTGATGTGCTGTTTATACAAGAGTTAGTTACACTAGTTCACTCTGAGGCCCTTAGTTCACTTCTTCAGTCTTTATTTTTCCAACACAGTTATGCCGTGACCCGGTTATCTAACCTCTTCCAAATCCCTAAACTTAACCAAAATAACTTAACCGAAGCCTAACCCTAATCCTAACCCTAACCTTACCCAAATTCTGGAAGTAAATATTTTAAATTATAAACTTTTGCTAGCATAGTGTGACCAAGCGGGTGCGCTCTCGGCTTAGTTACCAATTTATATTATTTTTATATTTACCAGCAACGCCATCCCCATTAAATAG
Organism: Mugilogobius chulae; assembly: GCA_038363315.1. Classification (NCBI taxonomy): domain Eukaryota; kingdom Metazoa; phylum Chordata; class Actinopteri; order Gobiiformes; family Gobiidae; genus Mugilogobius; species Mugilogobius chulae. Next base: position 3,280,332 of record CM076415.1, read on the forward strand.
GGAAATAAATAGTTTGTATATTTAAATTTAGCTTTAAGGCAACACAGGTTCGTAAACTAAAATGACATGAGACATGAATCAGGTTTCTTATTTATTACTTAGAATTCTAGTTTTTGCTTTGAGTTAAGTTAAAAGGAACATAGGGCACCTTGGACAAACAGAGAACAAAAGTCTTTCAGAGTCCCATATTACAACCGTGACAAGCTCCAATACCAGTCCTTAGCTCACAGCGGGCGCCAAAGCCTTATTCGGCCCGTGAGCCTCCATTGGCACACAGCTGATGATAATCACGATACACACGGAGACAGGAGATGAAGACGATGAGAGCAAAGAGGAGGCTCGCCGCCAGCAGGAGCCTACAACAAATTACATCGTCTAAACATGTACAGTACAATAATAAAACAAAATGGACAAAGACACATACCGGAATACAGAGTGGTTTGTGCGCTGACCCGTCTAGCCGCCCAAAACACCCCACCAGCAGCGAGGAGAGAGCTCCAACGCCAGGCCATAGCGAACTAAAACAATTGCCCATTAGCTTAACGCATTCTGGGTTTTTCACGCAGAAAGTTACTACAAGCTACTCACTGATGCCCGCACACTTTTCCTAGTCGCCGCGCTTTACGCCCTCGAACGACCCAAGTGCGCTTATTCGCTGCACAATAGCCGCAGTAGTGCTTTCGCCTCGCGGCCATGACCCGGCTCCTCTGGCGTATGACGTCGAGGTGGGAGGAGTAGAGAGGGACGACGTGCCAACGTAGTGCCCTTTTTATAGGCAGGTGCGCGACTGGCCAGGTGCGCAAACCCCACACTACTACAATAGCCACCAATGCAAAGTGATGGGAGTGTGGCATAACTGGGTTGGAAAAAAAATCAGGCGTTCACTTTTTGGGCTTTTTGTAAAGCTGACACTTGTCCTCTGACTGACTGTAACAAGTGAGAAGAAGCTCGACACAACAAAAAAAGACATTTTTAAACTCTGCCTGAATGTTCCTTTGTACAGCTGGAGTCACAGTCTGGGCCTGACTGGATCTAGATTTGGTCTAGTTTGGGTTTTGATCATGTAATAACTTTGAAACATTTAGCCTGAGCCCAGTGAGATTTGGAATACAAAATAGGGATAGAAAAGAACAGTGGCTTTGTTTTAAATGTATTTTAAGGTAATAAAAAAAACAACAACATTGAAATAAAAAAAACATCAATAAAAGTAGTCATTGCAAAATTAAAAACTGAATGGAATCGTGACTTTAGTGACTTTAGGTCCCATCCCTGGTACAAGGTGAATCTTGTTCTTCCCACACTGACTTTATATAGGAGGAAATCAACTTTCATGTTATTGGCAGATAGTTTACAAAAGGCCCACAGACGTCCTGCTCTCCTCAGAGTCAGCCTCAGACCACCACATCTTCTCCAGAGTGAGCCAGTGCATACCGGACGTCAGACAGAGTTTAGTACAGCAGAGGTGTGTGTAAACCGACCCTTTTCATCTTGTCCCATCCTTCTTACGACAGCATTAGTTCGGAGAAGGGCTGGCTCCAGCATGTCCATCCGCCGCCCTGCTCCTGCCCCATCACCATGAGTCAACTCCAGCTCCATGCCATCGGCTCCAAAAGAGCTCTGGGAATGTCACCTCGCTCGCTCGCACCATCCTCCACCACCAAAGAAGCTCCTCCGAGGGATCGCTCATGGCTCCGCTGCTGCTCCGTTTAGCTTCTGTGGGTCAGGTAGAACAAGTGACAATCAGGACCATGAGGGTTTAGTCGGGAGGGTTTAAGAGTCGTGTTTGAACTGTGGACTCAGCTGACGTACACCCACATGTTTAGGTTTAGTTAGAACGAGTAAAGATGTGGAGCGAGGCCTTACAGGAGCGCTAACGGGAGCTTCTCTTTTGTAAAATGTTGAATGAAACAGCTCCGACTCAGAAAACAGCTCCGACTCAGAAACAGCTCCGACTCAGAAACAGCTCCGACTCAGAAACAGCTCCGACTCAGAAACAGCTCCGACTCAGAAACAGCTCCGACTCAGAAACAGCTCAGACTCAAAAACAGCTCCGACTCAGACAGCCGATGTGAATGTAAAAAAGTAGCCTTCTTTTTTTGTCAGACACGGCAGCTTGAGTGAAAGTGTAAATGTAAATGTTCTGTGCACTGCCATGGTGCTGGTCCTGGTGCTGGTGCTGGTCCTGGTGCTGGTCCTGGTGCTGGTCCTGGTGCTGGTGCTGGTCCTGGTGCTGGTCCTGGTGCTCGTGCTCAGCTGCCGTGGTCGGTTCACGTGGAAGACTTTGGTGCAAAGACCTCGCAGAGCCACGGTCACATGTAACTCTTCTGTGCACTGGCCTGGTCCTGTCCTGGTCCTGGTCCTGAGCCATGCTTTTCTACTGTTCCTAATCAGCTGGTTGGCCCTGGCTCTGCGTTGTGTCTCTGCAGCGTTTGTGTCTCTGCAGCGTTTGTGAGACGCTCCAGCTTTATTCTCTAACTTGTTACTTTTAATGCCAAATTCTATATTTTATATGAAAGTTTTATGAAATTAACATGTTTGAATAAAAGTCTTTTTATAAAATGTGTTTTATTTTTTGTGTCAGAATTGGTTCTAGATGTTTCTATATACACCTGTCCACTGTCCTACAGCCCCTGTCCTCTGTCTTAGAACACCTGCCCTACAACACCTGTCCTACAACATCTGCCTACAACATCTGCCTACAACATCTGCCCTACAACATCTGCCCTACAACACCTGCCCTACAACACCTGTCCTACAACATCTGTCCTACAACATCTGCCTACAACATCTGCCTACAACATCTGCCCTACAACACCTGCCCTACAACATCTGCCTACAAACATCTGCCCTACAACACCTGCCCTACAACACCTGCCTACAACATTCTTGCCCTACACATCTGTCCTACAACACCTCCCTACAACATCTGTCCTACAACATCTGCCCTACAACATCTGCCCTACAACATTGCCCTACAACACCTGCCCTACAACATCTGCCTACAACATCTGTCCTACAACATCTGTCCTACAACATCTGTCCTACAACATCTGCCCTACAACATCTGTCCTACAACATCTGCCCTACAACATCTGTCCTACAACATCTGTCCTACAACTGTCCTACACCTCCTTTCCCGTACTACAGCCTCTGTCCCACACCCTCTGTCCCACAGCCTCTGTCCCACACCCTCTGTCCCACACCCTCTGTCCCACACCCTCTGTCCCACACCCTCTGTCCCACACCTTCTGTCCACACCCTCTGTCCCACAGCCTCTGTCCCACACCCTCTGTCCCACACCCTCTGTCCACACCTTCTGTCCCACACCCTCTGTCCCACACCCTCTTCCACCCCCTGTCCCACAGCCTCTGTCCCACACCCTCTGTCCCGCACCCTCTGTCCCACACCCTCTGTCCACACCCTCTGTCCACAGCCTCTGTCCCACACCCTCTCCCCCCCTCTGTCCCACATCCTCTGTCCCGCAGCCTCTGTCCACAGCCCGTCCTCCCTGCTCAGGTCTTGTCTTGTCTTCCCTCTGCAGCGCTCTAACAATAGCCCACAGAGTAAACCCACAGGACTCAGCTCCAGAGGGACACTTGTCTCTGAGATGAATGTGTCTCACCACAAACTGGGTCAGGTTGAAAAATGTGCCTCCACATGAGTGTGTGTCCCTGGGTCACCACAGGAGGCGCTCTCTGCTGCAGCACTGCACAGTGGGTCATGTGACTGGCTCAGGTGTGCAGCTAAAACCACAGACCTGCTGGTTCATGGGCAAGTATTAACAATACACCACAAACACTTATCTACATGACAGTATCACAGAGTATCACTATGACTGTACATCTGTGTTTGTCCCAGGACAAAGGAGAAAAGAACTGTGTTCACTCTGTACAGAACTGTGTTCACACTGTACAAGAACTGTGTTCACTCTGTACAAGAACTGTGTTCACTCTGTACAAGAACTGTGTTCACACTGTACAAGAACTGTGTTCACACTGTACAAGAACTGTGTTCACTCTGTACAAGAACTGTGTTCACACTGTACAAGAACTGTGTTCACACTGTACAAGAACTGTGTTCACACTGTACAAGAACTGTGTTCACACTGTACAAGAACTGTGTTCACCTGTACAAGAACTGTGTTCACACTGTACAAGAACTGTGTTCACACTGTACAAGAACTGTGTTCACACACCTGCACAGAGCCTGGACACGTTCCATTTCATTATTGTGAATAATCCATAAGAACATAACACAGACCTGGGTAAAACTGTGGCCCAGGGCCAGATGTGGCCCTCTAACTGTTTTAATCAGACCCCATCATGTTTTGGAGAATAAGCATTACTTTTTACACTGCAAAGTCATATTGTCTAGTCTAGTCAAACTTCTACAATTCTGAATATTCATACATTCAGAATAACATCACCAGTAACTGTAGCATATTTCACCTGATTCAAGACGATTCTGAACTTTCCAAGATATTTTAGCTTGAATCAAATTTGACAGAAACACCTCAAAAGAAATTACATAATCCATCAACGACAACCAGCCTAACCAGAGAAAATAAACCAGACTTCAAGACATTTTTGGAATCTTGAAAGAATAACATTTTTCTCTGTATATTTTTCTTTTTTTTTATTGTCTTGGCTCTGGAGCATGTGTTTGCACTTGTGTTTTTAATATACACAATAAAAGGACACTACTAATAGATATGTAACCAATATTTTGAAACAAAATATACTTGAAAAATAGTGACAAACTCTTGGATCAATAGTTGTCCTTTGTCACTGGTCTGGATTCTAACATGGCCATTGCTAATACAACACGTTTGATTTGAGCCTCTGTCATGTTCAGCATACACTCTGAGTCTGGACCACGTCACTGACACGTCTGGTTTTGTTCTTCTCTCGGCCTGTTCACGTTCACAAAACAAACTGTCAGAGCACCTTTCAACCATAACCAACAGTTCACAGTTACCGATCGAACCAGACCATCCCGACACATGACTCCTCCTGATCTGATCTGATCTGAGGCCAAACGTCATTGAGACCTTTCCGCACTGGAGGAACTTTAGTCAGTTCCTGGTACTTTCTTAGTTCCAGTCCACATTTTAGGAGTGTTCACACAGAACTGGAACTATGAACAGTTTGAGGACTTTGTTTTAGCTCCTGCTCTGGGGCAGGTTCTTTCAGTCAGACCAGGAACCTTTTGGTGACACAAGCTCAATTACAACTCTGACTTTGTTTGGAAACAGAGATTTTCAGTCGACGTCACATTCTGCTTTACTGCTCATGCCCCCTGCAGAAGGAGACTCTGTCCATCTAGTTGGCTGAGGAAACTTCTTTGATTAAAACAACAAAACGAGGCGAGAGCAGCAGTTTGGATCAGGTCTGAACCGGTCTGATGGATTTAGCAGCAGAACTTTTGTTTTCCCACAGTAATAAACTCTTGTAGTTACTAACAACAGCGCTGGCTCGACTTGTTGTTACAGTTTGGTCAATCAGCGGCAGCTCTTTCTGCACACCCTCTTCTGTGCTGAGAAACAAAGAATTCCTTTACATTCTCACATTTCAGAATCAGAAAGATTTTATTGTCATTGTCAGTAAGTTACAAAATTCACAGACTAGGAACTTGCTTCAGTGCTAATGTGCAACATATAACATGAATAAAGTAAAAGTATAAAAGAAAATATTAGCTATGATAAAAAATACTTTAAAAATATAATATAAAATATAAGGGCATGCAGAGGAAATAACTATGTCAAGTAATAAAATAAGACAATAAAAATATATACAGCAATCAGAGTAATCAGAACAAAAGTGCAATGAAAGTAGAAAGATGATACTATGAGAAATAAAGTGACAGGTGTAAATGACCATGTGATGAGTCCAATGTTTTATAAAGTGTTCATGAGTCCTACAGCAGAGGAAAGAAACTGTTCTTGTGGCGTGAGGTTCTGGTCCGGATGGACCGTAGCCTCCTGCCCGAGGGGAGTGGCTCAAAAAGTCTGTGTCCAGGGTGAGAAGGGTCAGCTGCTATCCGACCTGCACGCCCCCGAGTCCTGGAGACGCCCCCGAGTCCTGGAGACGCCCCCGAGTCCTGGAGACGCGCGGGTCCTGGAGACACCCCCGAGTCCTGGAGACGTACAGGTCTGGAGACACCCCCGAGTCCTGGAGACGCCCCCGAGTCCTGGAGACGTACAGGTCCTGGAGATGTACAGGTCCTGGAGACGCACAGGTCCTGGAGACGCACAGGTCCTGGAGACGTACAGGTCCTGGAGACGCACAGGTCCTGGAGACGCACAGGTCCTGGAGACGTACAGGTCCTGGAGACGTACAGGTCCTGGACACGGCCCCGAGACCTGGAGACGTGCAGGTCCTGGAGACGTACAGGTCCTGGAGACGCACAGGTCCTGGAGACGTACAGGTCCTGGAGACGTACAGGTCCTGGACACGGCCCGAGACCTGGAGACGTGCAGGTCCTGGAGACGTACAGGTCCTGGAGACGCACAGGTCCTGGAGACGTACAGGTCCTGAAGACGTTCAGGTGTAAAACTGCACCAACATCTGGGCCGGCAGCTTGGCTTTCTTCAGCTGCTTTCTTACGCTTCAGCTTAGACTAACATTCCTTATTCTTGACAAAACTAAAAAGCACGAGCATCCAAAACACATTTTTAAGTTTGTAAATTGTAAATATTATCAGGAATGACAGTGACTAATTGTGCTTTATTGTTAAAGTCACTGCTCCGTATAAGTACAGTTAAACGAGTCCTGCTGAGGCGGCTTTACTTGAGTAAAAGTATAAAAGTACACTCACTGCCACAAGTTTTTCTTTTGTATCAGTTAAAACGACTTCAGAATATTCATTTGAATTTCAGTTGTTTAACCAGATAAAAATACAATCTGTTTCATTTCTAACTTTTTTCAAGAAATTTGAGCTTGAATCTAATTGCCAATGTGGTGACCAAAACTGTCTTTGGACAAAAAGAACCACAGTATTGAAACAAGGCAGAAACACCTTTACCAAACACCAACACCAAAAAACAAAAAAACAGATCAAATCCAGATTGAAGACATTTTAGCCAATCAGTGCACACAGTGTGAGTGGAAGATGAGCTTTACAGTGAATTAATTATAATGAATCTGATGTTTATTACGTGATAAAAGCACATTTGTTTTTGGCAATTTTTACTGATTAACTTGTTCACAAAGTCCTGATACACAGTCGAGGAAGAAAAACTGTTTATGGGCTTAGAAAGTAACTCACTTGTTTTTTCAAATGTAGGGCAGAGAAAGCACAGATATTTCTTGAAAGATGTAAAAGTAAATGTTCTCCAAAAAACTACTTAAGTACAGTAGGCCTACTTGAATAAAAATACTTAGTTATTTGTCACTTCTGAAAGTCGGTGATGTTTTTATGTAGAAACACAACTGAAGTTTTCCCCAAAGCGTGTTCCAGTGTTCCTGACTGTACAGATGCTAAAGTGAAAGCCTCGTTCACAAACATGGGGACTGGGTGGTTCCTCTAACTCAACAGGGACTGGGCGAATGAGGGATTTAGTTCTTGGTACTTTCATGTGCAGCCTTAAAGTGTGTGTTTGGTCCATTCAGACGAGCTCATATCAGAACCGTGACTTTGGTTTGGTCATTACCCAGAATCCTTCACAGCCTGACTTTGAAGAAACCCTCCATGTTGTGAACGAAAGATACTTCAATGAATCAGTTCTGTAAAAAAAAAAAAAAAAACACAAGGAAAGATCTTAGCATAAAAAATGACATTGAGGTTTCCATGGCAACTGCTGCAAGCTGCAAAGAGTGCTGCTTTGAAAACATATGTGAGACAGAGCTAGCAACCCACCCAGCCTATCAGCACGGGCCTCCCCTGTTCCACTGACCAAGGACGCTTTTCGGTGGTGGTCTGAGGAGGAACTCATTAATCAGTAAATCAAGACTGCCTGATGTATGTGTGTGCGTGTTTTGACCGTGGGTGTGGAATCTTAAAGGAGACCTATCGTTATGTCAAATGTACCTGTCTGAGTTCTTAAATCATGTTACAGCGGTGCCTGTCATCGTTAGTTTGCCCATCGTAACTGGATCGATTCCTGCATGTTGAGTTATCTTGTATTGTTCTGCACAGAAAACCCTGTCCTCACCTACCACCTATCCCAGCCACTTGTCTGTAGTTACTTGGAATTTCTCAGAAATTCAGTAAAACATGTGGGGTTCCGAATTGTTACTTTACAACAACAACAACAACAACAATTATAAATTGAAAGGTGTGGCCTATTAAATCAAATATTTACAATGAAGAGGCGGAGCTTATCAGTTCTGCCGTTTTAACATCCAGTCAGTGGACTGTTTCTATTTCTAAGCTGTTTTGGATATTTTGTTAAGTTTTATAACGAACAAAAACCAAATAATTGATCAGCATATACCATCGTTTTCTCTTAAATATACAGAAAAATTACAAAAGGTCTTATTTAAGTTAGGGCTCACCAGAAGGTACTTGGAATAATTTCAAGTTTCAAAAAAAGGTTCAGTTGAAAAGTTCTTAAAGCCATTTTAAGACAACTGTACATTATGGCATCACTAAAACAATAAATCAGATGAATAAATAAGCTTAGAGAACATCTGTCTTAGGATAGAGCAGTGCCGGTGTTTGGATTACTGAACAAAAACTACAGGACCTGTCAAGAAAGGTAAAGATGGTGATCAGCAGCTCCACATGCCTGAGGCGAGTGCACCTCACTACAGGTTAGCCTTGGAGACAAGATAGTGAGCCAGAACCAGGGACTAGGAACTGGACAGTCTGAGTCATATCAGTCCCTAATACTGTTCCCTGATCCAGCTGCACCCTGATCCAGCCTCTCCCTGATCCGGCCTCTCCCTGATCCAGCCTCTCCTGATCCGGCCGCTCCCTGATCCGGCCTCTCCCTGATCCGGCCTCTCCCTGATACGGCCTCTGCCTGATCGAGCCTCTCCCTGATCCGGCCTCTCCCTGATCCGGCCTCTCCCTGATCCGGCCTCTCCCTGATCCGGCCTCTCCCTGATCCGGCCTCTCCCTGATCCGGCCGCTCCCTGATCCGGCCTCTCCCTGATCCAGCCTCTCCCTGATCCGCAGCTCCCTGATCCAGCCTCTCCCTGATCCGGCCTCTCCCTGATCCGGCCTCTCCCTGATCCGGCCTCTCCCTGATCCGGCCGCTCCCTGATCCGGCCTCTCCCTGATCCGGCCGCTCCCTGATCCAGCCTCTCCCTGATCCGGCCGCTCCCTGATCCGGCCTCTCCCTGATCCAGCCTCTCCCTGATCCAGCAGCTCCCTGATCCAGCCTCTCCCTGATCCGGCCTCTCCCTGATCCGGCCGCTCCCTGATCCAGCCTCTCCCTGATCCGGCCGCTCCCTGATCCGCCTCTCCCTGATCCGCCTCTCCCTGATCCGCCGCTCCCTGATCCAGCCTCTCCCTGATCCGGCCTCTCCCTGATCCGGCCGCTCCCTGATCCGGCCTCTCCCTGATCCGGCCGCTCCCTACTCCTCCCACTTCCTAATCGAGCATCTTCTTGATCCTTCTGCTCCCTGATCTGGAATCTCCCTGATGCTGCTCCCTGATCCCTTTACACCCTGATCCTTCTACACCCTGATCCCTTTACACCCTGATCCTTCTACACCCTGATCCCTCTACACCCTGATCCTTCTACACCCTGATCCCTCTACACCCTGATCCCTCTACACCCTGATCCCTCTACACCCTGATCCCTCTACACCCTGATCCCTCTACACCCTGATCCCTCTACACCCTGATTCTACAGGGTATGGAGGGATCTGATTCTTCCATGCTAACATAGAAACATCCTTCCAAATATGGCCGCCCTCACCCAGACAAATGTGTCACCTCTACCACTCGACCTTTTAATGTCTTCTTTTTTTTATGGATTTATTCAGATTTGTTTTTTGTCCATAAAAGGTTTGAGCATCATTAGTTTGACAGATTTTAATTTCAGTTTTTTTATCACTTTATTTGTCCAACAAAACAAACAAATAAACTAAATTAAAATCAGATTGTAAAGTGTTGTGTTTTATTATAATAAGATTTACAGAGTTAAGGTGGTTTAAATGTGGACAACTTTCAGTCTGTCAAATGTATTAACTGATTAAAAATATTAATAAATAAATCAGGGTTCCCACTCATATCCCAAAAACATTTTCCAGAACATTTCCAGGACATTTGCAACAAGGATTTTATGTAATCGCGACATCTACATCACCAATATCTAGCCTGTTTTGCCAAGTTTGTGACAGTCCACATTAATGATAATCAAACATAACACAGTCGCATGCCCAGTTCTCAATCAAAATTTGATCTTGTCAGACAGGAGCAAATTGCAAAGCTGTGGTTCACTTTGATAGCCTCTTTTTAGTGTTTCATGAGCATCACAGTTTTTGGTAGTGGTGCCGGGAGAAAAACATAAGTGGGGGGTCTGGGGGTCCTCCCCCTGAGATTTTTGAAAATTTAAGTAAATTTTGGTAGATCCTGGTGCATTTTACAGGTTTCCAGAGGTTGAACAACATGAGAAAAAATCATGATTTTTCACACTTTTTACCTGTTGAACTAAAACCAAACTACTGTTGGGCCTATTTTGTAAAAAATATATGTTTCCAATTAAAACATCTGGTTAAACAGCCAATTGAAAAAACGATAAATGAGATGTGAGGGGGGTCTTTAGGCCCTCCCGCAATAGATTTTGGATGTAAGTTTTTGCAATCTGGGTTTGCAGTTCCTATGTTTTTTAGTAATTTTAGAACAATTAGAACAAAGGCATTTTTTTAACCAGCTACACATAAGACCTTTTAAAGTCGACTGTGGACATTACAAAAATCTGGTTCATTTGTTTGCGTACTGTTATAAATTTTATTATTGGGCCCAATCATTTTCCAGGAAAACATTTAATTTTCCATGACATTTGGCTGTTTTCCATGACTGGAAAATGGGCTAATCATTTTCCAGATTTTCCAGGATGTGTGGGAACCCTGATAAATAAATAATAAATAAATAAATAAATAAATAAATAAATAAAAAATAAATAAATAAATAAATAAATAAATAAATAATAAATAAATAAATAAATAACGTTTATTTTTTTTATTATTTTTTTTTTTTACATACATACATAAGGCCAAGGATAGGGCCACAGACACAGGGGCCAAGATACAGACACGGGGGCCACAGACACACAGACACAGACACAGGGGCCGCAGACACGGGGGCCACAGACACAGAGACACAGGGGCCGTGTGCTGCAGAGGCTACATTAACATGCACAGACTGATGCTACTCTCCGCTGGGTCACACTCTTCCTCTCACAGGGCAGTGCTGAGCCTGTTTTAGATTCAAAGTTCATCCTTTGTACAGAAGCCCCTCCCTCCTCTAAACCAGCCAATCACAACGAACGATCCACTACATCGATACATTTACAGGCTCACGTTAGAACCAGACTGGAGCAAGAGTTTGACCGTCCTTCTGCAGAGCCCCCTTCTCTCTCTGTCTCTTCTCTTCCCCCACCCCCTCTCTTCTCTCTCTCTCTCTCTCTCTCTCTCACCCCCCCTCTCTTCTCTCCTCTCTCTCTCTCTCCTCACCCCTCTCTTCTCTCCCTCTCCCTCTCTCTCTCTCTCTCACCCCTCTCCTCTCTTCCCCCACCTCTTTATCACAGTGGTCTTCGGCAGGTTTGCGTTGCCATGGCGACGCGCACAGGTCGGCTGATGTGGGCCGTAACAGAGGAGAAAAAAAACGTACTGCAGAGGAGCACAAGACAAAACCAAGCTTTTTACATTTGTACCCATTCAATCAGCCACTGCACCCCTGCGCCGCCGGCCCCGCCCCTCCTTCTGCTACACCGCCGAACCCCTCCACCCCAACCCCCCCAGCGCCCCACCTCCCTCAAACCACCACACACACACACACACACGCCTCAGAGCCAGGGACCAGGCTTCTGCTCTGTAGTCCCCACACGTCAGAGCCAAACTTCAGCTCATTTACAATTCCTCCACAGCACAACCAAACCAGGACTAAACCAGGACTAAACCAGGACTAAACCAGGACTAGACAGCCAGGCTAGACTAGGACTAGACCAGGACTGAACCAGGACTAAAGCAAGACTACAGCAGGACTAAACCAGGACTAAAGCAAGACTACAGCAGGACTACACCAGGACTTTTTGTGCAGGAAATGTGTTGCTATACTGGCAACCACACCTATAACCATCACCACTGCCTTGTGCGGTTGGCTCTGGGTATAGTACTGAGATTTATTTATGTATCGTTTGCACGAATACAGCATAGACAAGGAAACATACTTCATCATATCATTAGAGCTTGTATTAAAGCCTCCACCTAAAAAGTTACATGATACTGAAACTGTGCAAAAAAAAAAAAAAAATATATTATATTTATATGCATGTTACATTAAAAAAAATACAATTCATTTACAAATCAGACACTTTCTCAAGGAGTCTTTAAAGATCTTTCTGATGTGTCGCTGAAGCCAGACGTGAAAACTGGCTCCACATTTTACAGCCTCTGCATCACAAACAAAACTGACCTCTTGATGTGACACATTTTGGAAAATGCAACTGAGCATTTTGACGAGTATTATACTGATGAATCTCTGCATTTGTTTGAAAGTAAAATATGAAATGTTCAGGGATAGTATCTCGATTATGTTGAGTTTTTATACATAAAAATACAAATCTGAATAAAGTATTGAATGGTCATAAGATTTTCCAGTCTACAAAAAACAATAAAGAATTTTTGCCAGTCATTTTTGGTCGTCAACAATGACACCCAGAAATTAGTAGAGGAGCATTATTTCAACTGAATCAATTTTAATTTTAAAAGAAGTTGGACATTTTTTTACCACAAAATATGATGTAGTTTGTTTTTTTAATAATTATAGATAATTGCAGGGTTGGTTGTGGCTGTAGTATGATTGGGGTTGGTTGTAGGTGCGGTCTAGCAGTGGTTGGTTGTTGAAATAGTTGTGGGTATTATGGGGTGGATGTGCTTTTTGGGTACAGTTGCTTTTGGGTATGGTTGCTTTTGGGTATGGTTACTTTTGGGTATGGGTTGGTTCTGGGTATGGTTGCTTTTGGGTATGGTTACTTTTGGGTATGGGTTGGTTTTGGGTATGGTTGCTTTTGGGTACGGCTTGCTTTTGGGTACGGTTACTTTTGGGTACGGTTGCTTTTGGGTGTGGTTACTTTTGGGTTTGGTTGGATTTGGGTATGGTTGCTTTTGGGTACGGTTACTTTTGGGTACGGTTACTTTTGGGTATGGTTGGTTTTTGGGTATGGTTGCTTTCCATCCATGGTTGTGGATGTTATGGAGGAGGTTGGTGGGTGTTTGGGTGTGGGTGGTTGTGGGTATGGTTGTGGGTATGGTTGTGGGAATGGTTGTGGGTGTGGTTGTGACTGTAGTATGGGTTGGATGAGAACATTTACTTGGACAGTCCATGTCTAGTCAGAGGTCAAAGTATCGTCATAGGTTCAGTTTTTGAGCAAAACGCCCAAATAAACATGTAGTATGTGTGGAAAAATAGATAGAACTTCATAGGCTGCTGTGTTAAATGAGGCTTTCTCCCGTTCAAGCAGTGAGGCTTCAAGGAAAAAAACACACACACGTACATTCATTTCATGGAGCCTTACCCTAACGCCTTAAAGCTTCTGCACACTACCGGTGTGGCCAGAGTAAGAATTTTCATAAGAGAGTTTTTGTCGTTCACAAAAATTCACATAAAATAAAGAAATAAGAATAAAGAACAAACATTCATCTGCAAATAAATGTAACAAAGTGTGGGATTCTTTTTACCATCACTACACACGTCGTCTCCAACACACCTGCTCCTTAAATGATGTGAGAAGCACCAACTTTACTATAGATTAGAACATGGCCAACACGGAGTTTGTTCAAACGGCCACAGTGTGTCAGGTAACAGCTCGTCCGCTCTCCTGTGACGTTTGTGAACCTGGCTTAATCTACTCGTGTTTCACTTTTACAACTGCGCACATGAAAGAAAACACTCTGCGCTGTTCTCCGCTCGCTGCTGCGCTCCACAAGACTGACAGACTAATCATCCTTGTAAATGTCTTTAAGTCTGTAGCCTCTTCTTTTTTTGGCGCATCAAAGAAATCGCTAAAGATCCTCCTTAACCTCAGCAACAGATAACATATTTATGTCAAATTAAAAAGCATGCTTCTCATACATGTTGACATTTCGTTGTGGATACGTTTTCTTCAGACTGACCTTGCCTAAACTGAAAGTGTGTCTGACATTTTCAACTCCATTTTGAGTCAAACATAGTAAACATTATTATGATTTTATTCAACTTTTAGCTTGTTTTTCCCAGGTAATCCACAACTGTTACCTAGCAACCACATTGTAAATCTGGACAGAAATCAACATAAATAAGACAAGAAAGACAATGTGACACATTATTATAACTTGTAACACTTAATTGTGTTAAATGACACATGTGGAGGATTCTGTTTTAGAACTTCATTTACTTCCAGTCATTTTCTACAAAAAAAAAATCACATTAAGAGCATGTATTATTCTACGATACACTAACTTTACAGTAAGTTCTTGTGAAACTACATATCACAATATGGTGTTGTGAAATGAATTTACAAAGCAGGATGTGTAATCACGGTAATGGGCTGTGTGCACGGAATTTCAGTTGGCTTGCGATTGTTCAAAAATGCTAACTTCTGTACATACAACCATTTCCTGTTAGCGTTAGCATTTAGACACAATTATGTCTCTTTTTAAACACACAAGTGTCTCTGATGAAATATTCCTCTGATATGTAAAGTCTTTAACATGTTTTCTGTAACATTCACCACAACTGTCTGATCTAAAGAGGATTTATTAGTTTTAAACTGATGGAGTGAAAACCTCATTGAAGAGTATTGAACAGGAAGTCGTTGTATGTACAGGATGTAGTATTTTAAACCAAAACAAGACAACTGCACTCAGCCAATTAGTCAAGAAGTTATTGTGACTTTACAGTGGAAAATGTAACAGTGTGTTTGTAACTTCTCTGCAGTGAAACTATGATCAGTATTTACCACAAAGACTATCACAACAAACAAACAGTCCAAATTCAAAAAATGTTCTAATCTGTCATATGGGCTTTGACCTAATCCCCCTAATCCTAACCTTAACCTCATTTGAATTTAAACCATGTTGCTGATCTCATATGTCGACCAAAAGGAAGAGAGCTTTTGGTCTTCACAATGGGATGAACACTCACTCACGTATAACAATGTCTGAAGTAGGAGGTAGATATGTTATTCTCTACTTTGACATTCAAATCCCTAAACATGCGAACCACTTTTCACTCAAAGAGACATCTCAGAGATGTAAATGCACAGCACACAAAAAGTTTGAGTTAAATTCTGTCCAAACCGGAGCCAAACGTCAGGGCTCCTCCTCTTATTTCTCCTGCTGCTTTCACTTCTCCTCCATCCTCCTCCTGACTGGACCGCTCTCAGCTCTGTGTCTTGACCTCACAGTGTGTCGTGGTGATGTAACACGGGGTCACTGAAGTCGCCTTTGGGACCCTGGACTGGCCAAATGTCTGAAACCCTTCTGTAATCTCACAGCAGAAGTCATGTTTCCAGAGTCAGCCCGAGTGACGCTTCATAGTCTGGTGTATGGCGCCATCTGCTGTCCATGCTCCGCTCTTGTCCTGAGACAGACCGGGTTGGACCAGATTAAGGAATGAAAGGAGACGTGTTTAACATTCAAGAGGCGTGCACTTTCTTTTGTTGGTTTGAATGTACTTAAACACACACAGGCTCTTTACTGTTTATGTCTCGACCTAAAAGCCTGTCAGACCAAACTGAAAGCATCACAGACTGGTTTTCATAATGTGTCGTTTGAATATGTGAGTATGGGTGTATATTTGTTTGCAGTGAATGTTGCTGGCACATGACCAGAACTCTCTTTAAAAAGAGGTTCTAATCACAATAGGACTTTCCTAAAATAACCATCTCTATAAAGTAGTTTAGCAATGATGATAAGACATGTTGGAGCAGACAAAGAATGTGGTCTGTCACGTCCAACAAGGATCAACTTCTGCTACAATTTTCAGACAGTATTATGTCACACCAACAGACTTCAAACTTGTCTTAAAATGTTTTATTTGAAGTGTAAAGGTCAAACGAATGACACTGTAAACATAACAGACATTATGTTTGACTGCATGTTTGTGTTTTCCCTGCTGTTGTGTGGACGAATAAAGGATATTTTATCTTATCTTAGGACGTGTGTTTCAACACCACAGGTTCTTTATTTTATAAAACTATTTGGAAAGAATAACAATGCAGCTGAGCAAGATTGTCGAGGATAACAACTCAGATTAATACAAATTTTGATCAACAAAGACCTAAATGAGTGATTCATTGATAAAGCATCACCTTTTTTGAAAGTTCAATGTAACTTTCTTCATTTGCAGTGTTAATGAGCTCGTTTTGTAGCATTTATTTTATTATTAGTGGCGATGGCAGAGCTGATAGTTCGACTCCCGCGCCGCCCAGACCTTGTGGAGTTTGTTTCTCCTCGTGTCTGGGTGAGTTTCCTCCAGGCACTCCGGTTTCCCCACCAACCAGTAACATGCAGGTTAGAGAACACTTGGCGGTGGTCGGAGGTTTGAGGCGTCAGATGTTTCGTCTCTGCTGAGCTGCTCCAGAGCTGCTGCTGTCACTGAGGGTGTTAATGGCCTCGCTAGAAGCTGGACTAGCTATCCATACAGCTAAACACATGGACCCAGAAACTCCAAACAGCAGATGAGTTTTGATGGAATTTACTGATCCAATATTTTGTGAAACTGCAACAATAAAGCACATACAGAAAGTGTACATCAGTATTCTGCAGTAAATGATGTATATGTAAGCTTAACATCTTTAAACTGTATCAAACACATTGAATTTTAGTAGCTAGCATCGCGATTAGCATCGAAATTAGCATAACAATCGGCGATCTAATTAGCATATAAATATCGCTCCAAAAACGTGCTAATTGTGACCTAACACACTTAAAATAACATCACTAATGTTCAGTGGCTTGTGCAACTCAATACTTACAGACAATGCTTTAACAAACACCAAAAGAAAAGACCAGGAGTGAGGAGCTGCATCTTGGATAAGCATGACTGAAAAACAACAACTTCCTGTCTAGCGTTCTTCTTCTACTAAAAATAAAATGCAACTCAAAGTGACCACTAGAGGGCGCAATTTAGCTAGCATAAAAAATGAACATAGTAAACATAACACTCCCCGCCTGGGATTATATCCCACACTTAAACATATACAGTCACTGAATTACTCGGGGGACAAGAGCAAAACTACTTCGGTTACCGGACGAGAGAAAGTCTTTTGTTGCCTGAATGAGAAGTAGTTACTTCGACTTTCCTGACAAGTCCATCCTGTCCTGGAATGGTTTTGGTGATGATAGACATAGGCCACTCGTTCCTTTTCGCCTGAGAGTCCTTGAGCAGAACAATGTCCCCTTCTTTGAGATTTTGTTTCTTATCCTGCCATTTGTGTCGCAGCTGAAGTGTATGAAGATACTCCCGTCTCCATTTAGACCAGAAAATGTCTGCAAGACTTTGAACTCTTTTCCATTGTTCTTTCAGAAGCATTCCATTTTCAAAGTTGCCAGGAGGTGGTGGTGCTGATCCTGTTTTCATAGTGAGCAGCATTGACGGTGTGAGGATAAAGGGTGACTCAGGGTCAGTTGACACAGGAACAAGAGGGCGAGCGTTCATGATAGCACAGACTTCAGCCATAAATGTTGACAAAAGTTCATGAGTCAGCTGTGCCTTTTTACAGTCCTGAAACATGGAGTCAAGAATGCGCCTGGCAATCCCGATCATTCGCTCCCAGGCGCCGCCCATATGGGACGCGTGCGGTGGGTTGAAGATCCATGAACAGTTTTGTTTGTTGAGGAAGCTTTCGACGTTCTTGATTGAGAGATCTGATTCATCCATATTCAGTTCGTGGGAAGCGCCAATAAAGTTTGTGCCACAATCTGATCTTAATTGTTTTGCTGGGCCTCTGATTGCAAAGAGCCGCTCAAAGCGTTAATGAAGCTGTCTGTACTCATTGTTTCAATCAACTCAATGTGTACTGCTCTCGTTGACAGGCATGAGAACATCACGCCCATCTTTTAGAGTTGGCTTGCCCTCCTCTTGTGCGCGAGCTATGACGTCCCAGGGTCCAAACACATCTACACCCACATACGAGAAAGGGGGTGCAACTTGCATTCGATCCGGTGGCAGATTTCCCATTTGTTGGTACTCAGTTTTTCGACGTAATTTTCTGCAGGTGACACACTTGAAAAGCAGTGAGCTAATGCCTCTTTTGGCTCCTACCATCCAAAATCCTGCTGCTCTAATCGCACCTTCTGTGAAATGTCTCCCTTGATGTTTCACAGTCTCGTGGAAGTGGCGTATTAAGAGCGTTCCCAAGTGATGTCTGGCAGGGAGGATGAGCGGATGTGTAGCGTCAATGCCCAGTTCAGATTGTGCGATTCGGCCCCCAACTCTTAAGAGTCCATCACTGTCCAAAATCGGGTGCAGCTTCCAGAGGCTGCTGGAGGGGGGAATCTTTGTCTCCTGTTGAATACATTTTATTTCTTCTTTGTAGCACTCAACCTGGACACTCTTTATGATGCAAATCTTTGCCTTTGTCAGCTCTTCTTCTGTAGGTTGACAGAGATGCCATCCACGACAACTAGATGTTTGGTTTGAGTGACTGAAAGAACGAGCAATGTGAATCAAGCAAGCTACTGCTCTGATGAGGGTGCTGTACTTAGAGAATCTTTCCAAAAATGTTGGGCTTGTTAGCTTTGCGATTTGAGTTAGATTTGTTGTTACCAGGGGACGAATCTCTGTGTCAAGAGCAGGGTCCACAAGCTCAAATGAGTCTGGAGGTGGCAACTGCACGGACGGTTTAAGAAGAAAAGCTGGTCCTTGTAACCATGTTGTACTGCTCAGTTGTGTTGCTGTTACAGAGCGAGATCCACAATCTGCTGGTTGAGTTCAGAGGGAACATACTTCCACTGATTGGAGCATGTTGACTGGAGGATGCGTTGGACTCTGTTATGTACGAACACATAGAATCTCCGAGACTGATTGTAAATGTAACCCAACACAACTTTGCTGTCGGTGTAATACTCAATGTTGTCAAATGTAACGTCCATCTCTGCTAAGACCAACTCTGCTACTTCAACTGCTAGTACTGCGGCACATAGCTCTAGTCTCGGGATTGTAAGGCCTGCTTGAGGAGCTAGCTTTGTTTTTCCAAACACAAAGCCAACTTCTGTCTTGTCTGAAGTGGACACTTTTATGTAGGCGACAGCAGCAATAGCCTTTACAGATGCGTCAGCAAATACATGAAGATTTTTGGTTTGAGCATTGGTCGTTGAGAGTGAGGTATATGGACGTGATATTTGGAGACTTTGCAAATCTTGAAGTGAGTCTTTCCATTTGCACCACTCTGCTTTCATGTCGTCTGGGAGAGGTGCATCCCAATCATCTGCTACGCTGGTAAGTTCTCTCAGTATAGCTCTGCCTTGAATTGTGATTGGAGCAAGGAACCCGAGGGGGTCGTACAGACTATTGACCGTTGAGAGGACACCTCTACGTGTGAAGGGTTTTTGTTCATCATTGACTTGGAATGTGAAAGTGTCCATGCCAATGTTCCACAACAGCCCTAAACTGCGTTGCACTGGCAAATCTTGAGCACACAAGTCCATGTTTTCAATCTCTTTGGCTCGGTCTTCTGGCGGAAAAGCTTCCAGGATTGCAGGTCGATTGGAGGTGATTTTGTGCAGTCGGAGATTTGACGCCGCAAGAGCCTGCTGTGTCTGTTGAAGAACCAAAAACAGCTTCTTGTTCAGAAGGGAATGACTTAAGAGCGTCATCAACGTAGAAATCTCGCTCGATAAATGTGCGCACTTGACTTCCAAAGTCAGCTTCACCAGCAGCTGCTGCTTTCTTCAGACCATACATGGCGACAGAGGGGGAGGGGGAGTTCCCAAAAATGTGCACACACATGCGGTACTCAATGACCTCAGAGGACATGTCGTTATCTTTGTACCATAAGAAGCGGAGAAAGTCTCTGTGGCTCTCTTTGACAACAAAGCAGTGGAACATGTGTTCAATGTCAGCAGTTATGGCCACCTGCTCCTTCCTGAATCTCATCAGCACTCCAACCAGGCTGTTGTTGAGGTCGGGGCCTGTGAGTAATACGTCGTTGAGAGAGACTCCTTCGTATGGGGCACTTGAGTCGAACACAACTCTGATCTTGGTTGGTTTTCTTGGATGATAAACTCCAAATAGAGGAAGGTACCAGCACTCCTGATTTTGACCAAGAGCTGGAGCAACTTCAGCGTGTCCTCGTGTGAGCATGTTCTCCATAAACTCGAGAAAGTGTGCTTTCATCTGAGGCTTTCTTTCTAGAGTGCGGCGAAGTGACATGAGACGGTCGTAAGCTAGTTGTCTGTTGTTGGGCAGCCGTTGTCGTGGTGAACGAAATGGCAGAGGACTCACCCAGCTGTTGTCGCTGTCCTGATAGATTTCTGCATCCAGTATTTGCAGAAACTGTATGTCCTCAACTGATGGGGCAAGTTTGTGGTCGTCTGCTGTACGTGTAAAAACTTGCTGGCCAATGCCGTCCACATTGCATCCTGACACAGGAGAGCTTATGGAGCTGTAAGAGTACTCAGGCGCTTTTGTGAATGTCTCTTTAACAGTTATCTGACTGTTACATGGCTGAAGATGACTTGGACGACCGTTTTCCAATATGAAAGTCTTATAGCTGTTCACTTGTGGGGGTGTGTGTACTCCGTCAAGACAGACGTCACCTACCACGACCCATCCCAAATCAAGTCTCTGAGCGAATGGAGTGTCACCTGGGCCATTTATTTGCTCTCTGACTTTATGAACCCGCAGCACATCTCTTCCCAGCAGAAGTAGTATGTCGGCGTTGGGGTCCAAGGTGGAATCATGTCGGCAATTTGTTGTAGGTGGGCGTGGTGATAAGCAGCTGTCGGAGTTGGTATTTCTGAGCGGTTGTTGGGAATGTCGTTGCATTCAGGAGTGTTGGCAAAGGAAAACTCAATTCTTTGTTCACTGACTCGACGGTGAAGCCACAAGCTCTCCTTCCTGATACTCCTGTGAGTCCAGCGCATGTCTTTAGCATGTAGGGGTGACTCTCTCCTTGGATCTGAAAAACATCAAAGAACCGGGAACGTGCAAGGGAGCGATTGCTCTGTTCATCTAAGATTGCGTACATTCTCTTTGTCTGTTCTTTGTGTCCAGTGGGATACACATTCACAAGTGTGATTTTGGAACATTCTCTTGCACTTACTCCTTCTCCACATACCTCAGTGCACCGGGACGTGACTTCTTGGGAGTCTGCTTTGTCACTCTCCCCGCCGTGCTGTGGGGGAGGGGGCGATTTAGACTCCTGTGGTACTGGACCTGGATGGAGGGCAGAAATGTGATTGTTGCTGTCACACTCTGTGCATGTGATTTCTGTTGTGCAGTTCTTAGCGAGATGGTCAGTAGATGAGCAGCAGCGAAAGCAGACATTGTACTTTTTCAGAATTTGTTTACGGTCTTCCAGTGTTTTTTCTCTGAACCCTCTGCACCGCTTTAAAGGGTGGGGCTTGTTGTGAATTGGACACTGTTTGTTTGGGTTCACTGCACCTTTAGTTTTTTCTGTGTCTGTTTTGTCTTGTACTTGAGTTTTGTGGACAGTTATGGGCACTTTAGAAAGTCTTTCAGGTGCATGTTTTCTCTCAGTTGCAGTAAGCTGGTTAGAACTGTGAACATTAAAGCTAGGGTCAGTTCGTGTTTTGGCTTCTGTGCGTATGAAGTTGGCAAACACAGTGAAGGGAGGGAAACTGACACTATAATCACGCTTGTACTTTGAGCCAACAGTCATCCACTTTTCTTGAATATTGTAAGGTAACTTGTCAACTATTGGCTGGATTCCTCTTGATGTGTCCAAGTAAGACAGCCCCGGTAAGAATCCGTCTAGCTTAGCTGCTTCTAGCTCTAACATTAAATCAGCAAGGTCACGGAGTTTGAGGGGTTCTCTGGAAGTGATTTTCGGAAAGCTTTCTATTTTCTGAAAAAGAGCTTGCTCTATGGCCTCTGGAGAGCCGTACACTTCTTCCAGCCTGTCCCAAGTCATGGCCAGACCAGCTTCAGGACACCTGATGTTAACAGCTTTCATTTGTTTTGCTTGTTTGGCTGAATTTCTGCCAAGGTACCGCACAAGGAGATCAAGTTCTTCTCCTGCTGATAGATCTAACCCTGCTATTGCGGTTTTGAAAGATGCTTTCCATGCCCAGTAGTTCATGGGTTGATCATCAAAGTTGGTAAGACCTGTAGTAACGAGCTGACTGCGGGCTAGGTATTTGGCAAGGTCATGTGCTGGCTGGTCAAGGGCATGGTCACTGTGAGCATAATTTGCTTTATATGGCGTTTGGACAAGAGGAGCAAACTGTTTAAAGCTGGTGGATAGAGGCTCAAACAATTCACTAGCAGAAGCCACATGATTAACTGGTTTGTTTTCTTGTTGCTCTTGTTTGACAACTACCTTTTGAGAGAAGGGTTCAGGACTAATACGTTCAGTCTTTATTTGAATAGGGTCTCTGTTGTAGTGAGAGCTGCTTGTTCCAAAACATATTGTGCAGTGCGTTTTTCTTGGTTCTCTGTTAAGGATAAACCACAAGCTACACTGCCTGTTTCATAGCCCAGTTCAAGTAGTCCTGCCTGTAAAGAATTTGCTTCTGCTATTGCAGCTTCTTTTTCTTGCTCTGCCTTAATGCATTGAGAGTGGCTTCTAGCGTGCTTGTTCAACTTTAATTCTATTTCTTTCTTTACATATGTGGCTCTTGCTTGAGCAGCTTCAGCCTTTGCTAATGCTCTGAGCAGTTCAATGCTGGCTGATGTGCTGGCCTTTGGTGATTTGCGGGAATATGCTGATTGAATGTCACTTTTGATGATTTCTTTTCTGACATTCTGCACTTTGTATTTTGCTTGGAAGAGTTCAGTTGATACTTGGGCTTCTGGTGCCTGCATGTACTTGACTTAGCTCTTGAGATGGTGGTAGCTCCACGTGGTGGCTTTTGTAGCTTTGATGCTTGCCGGTGGTGCTGTCTTTTCACTGTTAATGGCCTCGCTAGAAGCTGGACTAGCTATCCATACAGCTAAACACATGGACCCAGAAACTCCAAACAGCAGATGAGTTTTGATGGAATTTACTGATCCAATATTTTGTGAAACTGCAACAATAAAGCACATACAGAAATGTACATCAGTATTCTGCAGTAAAGAATGCTATATGTAAGCTTAACATCTTTAAACTGTATCAAACACATTGAATTTTAGTAGCTAGCATCGCGATTAGCATCGAAATTAGCATAACAATCGGCGATCTAATTAGCATATAAATATCGCTCCAAAAACGTGCTAATTGTGACCTAACACACTTAAAATAACATCACTAATGTTCAGTGGCTTGTGCAACTCAATACTTACAGACAATGCTTTAACAAACACCAAAAAAAGACCAGGAGTGAGGAGCTGCCNTAACACACTGTCTCCAACACACCTGCTCTTAAATGATGTAGAGCACCAACTTATACAGACTTAGAACATGGCCAACACGGAGTTTGTTCAAACGGCCACAGTGTGTCAGGGTAACAGCTCCTCCGCTCTCCTGTGACGTTTGTGAACCTGGCTTAATCTACTCGTGTTTCACTTTTACAACCGCGCACATGAAAGAAAACACTCTGCGCTGTTCTCCGCTCGCTGCTGCGCTCCACAAGACTGACAGACTAATCATCCTTGTAAATGTCTTTAAGTCTGTAGCCTCTTCTTTTTTGTGCATCAAAGAAATCGCTAAAGATCCTCCTTAACCTCAGCAACAGATAACATATTTATGTCAAATTAAAAAGCATGCTTCTCATACATTTGACATTTCGTTGTGGATACGTTTTCTTCAGACTGACCTTGCCTAAACTGAAGGTGTGTCTGACATTTTCAACTCCATTTTGAGTCAAACATAGTAAACATGATTATGATTTCATTCAACTTTTAGCTTGTTTTTCCCTAGGGAATCCACAACTGTTACCTAGCAACCACATTGTAAATCTGGACAGAAATCAACATAAATAAGACAAGAAAGACAATGTGACACATTATTGTAACTTGTAACACTTAATTGTGTTAAATGACACATGTGGAGATTCTGTTTTAGAACTTCATTTACTTCCAGTCATTTTCTACAAAAAAAAATTCACATTAAGAGCAGTATTATTCTACGATACACTAACTTTACAGTAAGTTCTTGTGAAACTACAGTATCACAATATGGTGTTGTGAAATGAATTTACAAAGCAATGTGTAATCACAGTAATGGGCTGTGTGCACGGAATTTCAGTTGGCTTGCGATTGTTCAGAAATGCTAACTTCTGTACATACAACCATTTCCTGTTAGCGTTAGCATTTAGACACAATCATGTCTCTTTTTAAACACACAAGTGTCTCTGGTGAAATATTCCTCTGATATGTAAAGTCTTTAACATGTTTTCTGTAACATTCACCCCAACCGTCTGATCTAAAGAGGATTTATTAGTTTTAAACTGATGTAGTGAAAACCTCATTGAAGAGCATTGAACAGGAAGTCGTTGTATGTACAGGATGTAGTATTTTAAACCAAAACAAGACAACTGCACTCAGCCAATTAGTCAAGAAGTTATTGTGACTTTACAGTGGAAAATGTAACAGTGTGTTTGTAACTTCTCTGCAGTGAAACTATGATCAGTATTTACCACAAAGACTATCACAACAAACAATAAGTCCAAATTCAAAAATGTTCTAATCTGTCATATGGGCTTTGACCTAATCCTAACCTTAACCTCATTTGAATTTAAACCATGTTGCTGATCTCATATGAAGGATTAACATCGTCGACCAAAAGGAAGAGAGCTTTTGGTCTTCACAATGGGATGAACACTCATGCACTCACGTATAAATGTCTGAAGTAGGAGGTAGATATGTTATTCCTACTTTGCCATTGACATGCGAACCACTTTATACTCAAAGAGATGCAAATGCACAGCACACAAAAAGTTTGAGTTAAATTCTGTCCAAACCGGAGCCAAACGTCAGGGCTCCTCCTCTTATTTCTCCTGCTGCTTTCACTTCTCCTCCATCCTCCTCCTGACTGGACCGCTCTTAGCTCTGCGTCTCGGGACCCTCACAGTGTGTCGTGGTGATGTACACGGGGTCACTGAAGTCGCCTTTGGGACCCTGGACTGGCCAAATGTCTGAAACCCTTCTGTAATCTCACAGCAGAAGTCATGTTTCCAGAGTCAGCCCGAGTGACGCTTCATAGTCTGGTGTATGGCGCCATCTGCTGTCCATGCTCCGCTCTTGTCCTGAGACAGACCGGGTTGGACCAGATTAAGGAATGAAAGGAGACGTGTTTAACATTCAAGAGGCGTGCACTTTCTTTTGTTGGTTTGAATGTACTTAAACACACACAGGCTCTTTACTGTTTATGTCTCGACCTAAAAGCCTGTCAGACCAAACTGAAAGCATCACAGACTGGTTTTCATAATGTGTCGTTTGAATATGTGAGTATGGGTGTATATTTGTTTGCAGTGAATGTTGCTGGCACATGACCAGAACTCTCTTTAAAAAGAGGTCTAATCACAATAGGACTTTCCTAAAATAACCATCTCTATAAAGTAGTTTAGCAATGATGATAAGACATGTTGGAGCAGACAAAGAATGTGGTCTGTCACGTCCAACAAGGATCAACTTCTGCTTCAATTTTCAGACAGTATTATGTCACACCAACAGACTTCAAACTTGTCTTAAAATGTTTTATTTGAAGTGTAAAGGTCAAACGAATGACACTGTAAACATAACAGACATTATGTTTGACTGCATGTTTGTGTTTTCCCTGCTGTTGTGTGGACGAATAAAGGATATTTTATCTTATCTTAGGACGTGTGTTTCAACACCACAGGTTCTTTATTTTATAAAACTATTTGGAAAGAATAACAATGCAGCTGAGCAAGATTGTCGAGGATAACAACTCAGATTAATACAAATTTTGATCAACAAAGACCTAAATGAGTGATTCATTGATAAAGCATCACCTTTTTTGAAAGTTCAATGTAACTTTCTTCATTTGCAGTGTTAATTAGCTTGTTTTGTAGCATTTATTTTATTATTAGTGGCGATGGCAGAGCTGATAGTTCGACTCCCGCGCCGCCCAGACCTTGTGGAGTTTGTATGTTTCTCCCGTGTCTGGGTGAGTTTCCTCCAGGCACTCCGGTTTCCCACCAACCAATAACATGCAGGTTAGAGAACACTTGGCGGTGGTCGGAGGTTGAGGCGTCAGATGTTTTAGGGGAATCATCTCTTGCTGAGCTGCTCCAGAGCTGCTGCTGTCACTGAGGGAGAGGGGGGGGGGGGGGGTTACTGTGAAGAAGCACTGTGAAGACATCTGTCTGTGTTAAATGTGCTACAGCAGGGTTATTCAATATATTTTTACAGGCAGGCAGGACAACTTTTCAGACTACAAGAACTAAAATGTTTTTTAGACGACTCAAACTGTTACTATTCACTAGAGACCTCTATTCATTGGGATTCAAAAATACAACAATAAACCTTCAAAAGAACCAGATAAACAACAGGAACACACCGAGGCTTTCTCACAGTTTTCATTCACAGATTTCAGGATCACTCACACTTTCTGTTCTTATTTACCTAGTTTAAATGTCTAAAACTGTCTCAAATAAAATAATATAAAATGTTGTAATTATCTATCTATCTATCTATCTATCTATTCTATCTATCTATTACACAGACATCAAAATAACCAGAGAAAACTATTCCAAAAATGTGAGTTGTTTTTTAGCCTTTTTAAAGCAGAGGAATCAGACTCCTTTAAAATTCCGACGGAGAACATTCCAGAGGCTCAAAGACACGCTCACCTCTGCGTTTGTATTTAGTCCAAGGAATTTACGCCAGCTCCTGATTGGCCCGAGGAGGAACAGGCCGCTCTGGGATTGGTGCTCGGGTTTCTGCAGAGTGGTAGTGCTCTGACCTCTTCTCCCTGTGTGTGTGTAAGTTTCTTCTGCGTGCTCTGGTCTTCCCGGTCACTAAAACCTCTTTGAGCAACCTCATTTTGTGCTTACAGTGGTGCTCCATCATGACAGTCCGACCCAAAAACCAACCCCTCGAGAAACAAATGTTGCACATGCCTCACCTAGAATCTGGTACATTGTCCTCATACAAACGTACAACCTTAACCTTACAAACGAGGAAAAACTCTAGTTATTTTTGCAGCAATAGTTTGTCTGTTGTTGTGTGACAGATTAGATCTCACCTGACGACAAATCCTGCAGCCAATCAGCTCCTTATGTGTTCCACTGCAGGGGTTTTTAAGTTTGTTTGTATATTTATTTTTTATTGATGTTCAAACAAATATGAAGCTTCATTCAAAAGGAGTTACCTCATCTGTTTTCTGTTTTAAAAATTTTAAGTAAACAATTCAAGTTTGATACGTTTTGCAGAAAAGAAATGAGAAAAAAGATTCAAAACATCCACACACAAAATCCAAAACAATGATACAATAAACAGCATAGTGTGGAAAGAGGTACTGAGGAGAGATCAGGACCGCTGAAAAACGTCAGTAAGAGTCTGATCGTTTTCACTTTCAAACAGGACATGACGTTGTTGATCCCGTTAAACGCTGGATGGAGCAGTTCCAGTGTAGAAGGAGATGTGTGTGTTTCCAATAAAAGACGTACTGTATAAACACCAGGACAGAACGTTTCTGTAGCAAATGGAATATGGGAGTCATCCCAGGAAGAACACAGAATGTCACATGTGAAGAAACTGCAACAGTAGTCTGGACAGAGACCTCCCCCCATCTTCTGTGCTTCAGAAACACTGTGTCTCCTGCTTTGTGGTCTCTGGCACTCTGTGGTTGAAACTGGAATGTCTGGCTTTGGTTGTTTGTTCTGGTGGGGTCTTTTTAGTCGCCTTCTCTAGTCCCTCTGTAATCCTTACTGTAGGTACATGAAATGGTCCATGGGTGTCTCACTCTGCGGCCTCAGTCTGCGGATTCTCGTGTGGTCTTAGTTGCAGTCTCGATTCGTTGGTCTTTTGCGGGAGTGTTGTGTGGTCTCGTCTAGTGGGTCTTTTGCGGTCCTCCTAATCATGCTGTCGTTATGAGTATGGCTGTGGTCTTTTGGGCTTCTCGTCGTTGGTTTTCTTTTGGTCGGTTCTCTCTGCTGTCCCTTTTTGCTGTCTCTTGTTGGGTTTCTGGTTGCTGTGTAGGGTCGCGGGGCGTGTTGGTCTTTTGTGGTCGGTCCCGGTCCTGCAGGCTTCTCTCTGTGGTCCATTTTGGCGGCCTCTCTGTTTGGTTTTTGGCAGTCTCTGGTGGTCTTTTGCAGTCTTTTTTGTGGTGCTCATCGTGTGGGTCTTTTGCAGTACTGCTCTACGGTCTTTTTTGCTGTCTCTAATGTGGTCCTTTAGTGCATTCTTTTTGTGATCTTCTGTGGTCTTTTTGTCGTGGTCTCCCGTGTCTGCTGGTCTTCTTTTGCGTCTCTCTGTAGGTTTGCCTTTTGGTCTTCTGGGTTTCTCTTTCTGTGTGTCTTTGGTGGTTTGTCGGTGCGCTTTTGTGGGTGCGTCTGTGGTCCTTTTGCAGTCTCTTCTGTGGTCTTCTTTGCGGCCTTTCTGTGGTCTTTTTGCGGTCTTCTTGTTGGCTTTATTGTGGTCTCTCCTGTGTCCTCTGAGTGGTCTGTTGTGGTTTGTCTGGTGGTTCTTTTGGGTCTTCTCTTGTGGCGGTTTTTTGCAGTTCTCTCTTGGGTCTCTGTGTCTTTTGCGGTCTCTCTGTGGGTCCTTTTTGCCGGCCTCTCTGTGGTCTTTTGCAGTCTTTTTGTGGTCTCTCTCTGTGGGTCTTTTTTGGCGGGTCTCTCTGAGCGGTAGAATTTTTTGCGGTTTCTCTGTGGGTTTTTTGCAGTCTTTTTGTGAATCTCTTTCTGTGGTCTTTTGCGGTCTGCGTTCTGTGGTCTTTTTTGCGAGTCCCTCTGTGTCTTTTTGCGTGTCTCGCGGGTTTGCTTTTAGGGTTGGTCCTGCTCTGGGGTCTTTTGCAGTCTCTCTGTGGCGGTTTTTGTGGTCTTTTGCGGGCTCTCTCTGCTGTCGCTGGGGTCTGTTTTTGCTATCGTCTCTCTGTGGTCTTTTTGTGGGTTCTCTGTGGGTCTATTTGTGGCGCCTCTTGTGTCTTGTCGGATCTCTTTGATCTATGGTTTTTTTGCGGTCTTGGTCTGTGGTCTTTTGTCTGTGTCTCTTTTCTGTGGTCCTTTTTGCGGTCCTCTGGAAGTTTGGGTGATTTTTGGTGGTGGTTTTCTGCGGGTCTCTCTGTGGTCAATATGGTCGGCTTTCCTGTGGTCTTTTTGCCGGTTTTCGGTCGTGGTCCTTTTTGTGGTCTCTCGTGGTCTTTTTGCTGGTTTCTCTGTGGTGCTTTTTTGTGGTTCTCTTGTGGTCTTTTGCAGTCTCAAACTGTGGTCTTTTGCTGTTCTCTTGTGGGTCCTTTTTTGCGGAGTTTCTCTCTTGTGGTCCATTTTTGCAGTCTTTTTGTGGTTCTCTCTGTGGTCATTTTTGCGGTCCCTCTCTATAGGTCTTGTTTGCGGTCTTCTGTGGTCTTCTTGCAATGTCTTTTTGTGGTCTCTCTGTGGTGGTTTTTGCGGTCGCCAATCTCTGTGTGTCTTTTTGCCAGTCTCCTTGTGGTCTCTCTATGGTCTTTTTGCGGTCTTCTACGGTCTTTTTTTGGGTCCCCTGTGGAATCTTTTTGTGGTCTCTCTGTGGTCTTTTTGCGCGTTCTTCTGTGGTTTCTTTTTTGCGGTCTTTTCTCTTGTGGTGCGTTTTTTTGCGTTTCTCTGGGTACTTTTTGCAGATCGTTTCTCTTGTGGTGCCTCTTTGTCTGTGGTCTTGTTGTTTGCGGCTCTCTGTGGTCTTTTTGCAGTCTTCTGTTTGGCCTTTCTTTATGTTTGTGTCTTTTTGCGGTCGTTCTGTGGCTTTTTTTACGTGGTATCCTCTAATGTTGGTTGTGCGTTTTGCGGTCTCTCTGTGGTTCTTTTTTGCAGATCTTTGTGTGTCTCAATCTGTGTTGGTCTTGTTTTGGGCGGTCCTCTCTGTGGGTCTTATTTTGCCTGTTCTCTGTGTCTTTTGCAGATCTTTTCTTTGTGGTTCCTCTGGGTCTTTATTTGCGTTGTCTCTCCTGTGGTCTTTTTGCAGTCTCTCTTGTGGTCTCTCTTTAATGGACCTTTTTTTTGGTGGTCTATCTACGTTCTTTTTGCGGTCTCTCTTGTGTCTTTTTTGGTCTCTCTCGTACTGGGTCTTTTGTGGTTCTCTGTGGTCTTTTTGCGGTCTCTCTGTGGTCTTTTTGCGGTCTCTCTGTGGTCTTTTGCAGTTTCTCTGTTGGTCTCTTTTTTGCTGTCTCTCTGTGGTCTTTTTCGTCACTCCGTGGTCTCTCTGCGGTCCCTCTGTGAATCCCGGAGACAGACTGGAGCTGTGTGAACATGTGCAGTGGAGAAGCAGGTCCCAGGCTGAAAGTACAAGAGCTTATTGATACATGATGTTATCTACGCCACAATAACAAACAGTGAAGAGTCCTCCGGGACGTTTTGTTTCTCTAGGCCCACCCGCCCCACGCTTCTGCCTCAGTACACTCTTTTAGCTCTAATGAGTTTTCACCACTTCCCCTGCGGCACACATCAGCTGAACGAACAAAACTCTGATAATCATCTTTGGCAAATGTGGAGCTATTTTAGAGGAAAAACGGAAAAAATACAGAAGACGTTTGGGGCTTTTAAAGGGGACTTGTGAGTCTGTAACCATGTTCTAGCAGTGTTCTCATGATTATTGAGAGTTCTGCATGTTTGAGTCATATGGTATTGTCTTGCAGCTGAAATACCTTGTTTAAGTGTTCACTGCAAATCTTTAACAACTCAGAGAGATTCCAGTTTTTTCGATTTATTGCTGCCACCCACTGGGTCTTCTATCTTCATCAAAATGTAAAAGAAAAAGCTCCCGCTTAGACGTAAACCTCCTGTCTGATAGTGCAGCAGACATTTTACAATTGAAATCAATAAAAGTCACTTAGAAACAGGCGGGTTTGGGCAAAGTCTCCAACAAGCTGTAACACACAGACAGAGCTTCTGCCTCCATCATGGGCGTTTCCTCCAAGAACCTGAACACACCCTGCTGCTATTCCAACGTCTTCTCATGGTTGTGTGTAAATACCACGCCATGACAAATTGCGTACAATGACGACGCTTCTGCTTTTTTTCTGGCGTGGTTGAGACAAACAGTAGATGTTTTTGGGGTTAACAACTAAGTTTAGATCGAAATTTACACAAAAGGTTAACCCCGCTATTGGTAACACTTAAAGTACCCGTGCCCAGTATTATATAGGTAACCTACAGTGGTACTTGTAGTGTACTTAGAGTCACAGGTAACTAAAGTGACAGTTACCAGCAATTAAGTATTAATTATAGTGATAGTTACTGGTAATTACTGGTACTTTTGCGGTACTCTTGGAGTGATAATTAGGGATTATGGTGGCATCATTTGTACTAATCAGTGGTACTTAACAGGTACCTCTAGTGATACTTAATTGTGTACTTGGTGGTTCTATTTGATGCTACACAAACAAGGTAAAGACTGTTATGAAACAAGTTTATTTGTGTATAACACAGATTATGATAAAAATCAAACACTGGCAATCTAATACAAAAGACACCTCTTTATTATGCTCACAGCCACAACAGATATGAAACACATTAACAATTTACAAATCGTTTATCGACAACAAAAAATATTTACATACTACACAGCTGGTTAAGCTTTAAACAGTACTTGCTAGTAAATAATGTAATGAGCACTAGCTAAATTACAGTAAAAGTTGGTAGTAGTAAAAAAAAAAAAAAAAAACAAAAACAACTGACAGCTGGTCTTCTTGTACAGTTTAATACAGTGGTACTTACTTACTTACTGCAATATTAACTGTTAATTAACACTGACAGCGGGTTGTATTTTAATATATAATAATAAAGTATTGTTTTATTTTGATTTCAAATTATAATCAAGTCCTCAGTACTGTTGTTGTGATTTGGGGCTATACAAAAATAATTGACAGGGGGTCGTATTTTAAAGTGGACAATGTGGTACTTCACTGTCAGTTACTACAGTAATTGATAGCTAACTAACATTGACAGCGGGTCGTATTTTAAAAGTGGACAAGGTGTACTTCACTGTCAGTTACTACAGTAATTGATAGTGTAACGAGTATGTCTTACACATGTCCTGAGCGGGAGTCGAACCCGGGTCTCACAACGCGCGGTCAACCTGACAAACGCATTGAGCTAAAGGGAACGCTCCCCTTGCCCAGTTTGTTTGTGGGTTTCCTATACCTGAGGAGTCAGTTTATCCCCTACTACCACACTTCTCCAACCTGGTCCCTCAATGTGGGTTTTACACACTGGTTACAATAGCTAACTAACACTGGAAGTGGGTCGTATTTTTAAAGTGGACAATGTGGGAATTAACTTCACTGTCAACTACGTATACTGGACAGTGAAGTACCACATTGTCCACTTTAAAATACGACCCCTGTCAGTGTTAATTAACAGTTAATTAATGCAGTAAGTACAAGTGAAGTACCAGTCTATTAAACTGTACAAGAAAACCAGCTGTCAGTGTTTTGTTTTGTTTTTTAACTACTACCAACTTTTAGTGTAATTTAGCTATGCTTGAACATTATTACTATAAGTACTGTTTAAGCTTAACCAGCTGTAGTATGTAAATATTTTTTAGTTGTCGATAAACATTTTGTAAATTGTTAATATGTGTTAATATCTGTTTGTGGCTGTGAGCATAATAAAGAGGTGTCTCTTTGTATTAGATTGCCCAGTGTTTGATTTTTATCATAATCTGTATTATACACAATATTGCAGTAATAAACTTGTTTCATAACATCTTTACCTTGTTTGTGTAGCATCACAAATAGAACCACCAAGTACACAATTAAGTATCACTAGAGGTACCTGTATAAGTACCACTAATTAGTACAAATGATGCCACCATAATCCCTAATTATCACTCCAAGAGTACCACAAAAGTACCAGTAATTACCAGTAACTATCACTATAATTAAATACTTAATTTGCTGGTAACTGTCACTTAGTTACCTGTGACTCTAAAGTACCACTACAAGTACCACTGTAGTTACCAGTAAGTACCACTGGTACAACACCAGAAGTACCAGTAAGTACCCCCGTAGTTACCTATTAACTAGCGGGCGGTACTTTAAAGTGTTACCCTTTAGGTCTGAGGCTGGAGTTGGTTAAGGTTGGGATTAGGAGTGTGTAGCCTTCATGAATAATAACACGTCTTTATATTCATCATAGAAATGAACTGTGACAGAAAAATGTGAAATACACACATAAGAAATAAAGATTGCACTCATATGACATGATGTTTAAATTTGGTAAAGACACGACAATCTTGTTTTTGAAGAACTCCGGAGCGTTCTCCTGTTTGTTTTCCTGTAGCCGTTAGCATTAGCAATTAGCATAGCCTTCAAAAACACAAGTGTGAAAGATGTGGACCCGTCGCTGGAACAAATCTACTGACCACATTTTGCAGAGGTCAAAGGTCAGAGCCTCGCTACAACTTACTGTTGAGTTTCTAAACTTTATGTTTATACAGTTCTCCAAGTTTGTGTATAAAACTGCAAATGTCTAGCAAACTTCAAATACAGATTCTAAACTTGTGCATCATTTAAGACTCTAATGACACTAATCTCTCTTTTACATGTTACTGTGAAAGTCTCCAAATAAAAGCTGTACATGTACGTCACTTCTCTGTGGAGGAGCGTTAGTGAGTGACGGGGTTTGAACAGCATTTTCTGCCTCTGAATGGAATCAGTTCGGAAACATATCAAACCATCGCCAATGTTGTTTAATAAAGCTTCATAGGACACAAATCAGTGTTTTGCTATGGTTTTGCTAAAATCACTTGTTTAAGCTCTTTTATCCATTAAAGTGCAACTTCTGCCATTGTGTTCAGTTGATTTGCATCATCACCTGTACAGGAGGAATATGGCGTAGCATCTACTCATTTAATGTTTATACAATTCTAACGACTAGAGCATGTAGACATGGTAACATACCATTATATGTTCAATTACCCCTTGAATCTATTTTGTTATTACATTAGTTTCAATTTGAATTTTGCTCATCACAAGATGGCTTCCCTAACTGCCACGGCAACAGGCCCCGCCCTCTCTCTATTCGTTATAATAACTCTTGTTATGAACATGTTTCAAAACAACAAACGGACAAAATACAAGCAAATAATCAAAAAGAACCTAAGACAGCAGAACAGTCAGAAGTTTGGGAAGAATCAGCTG
Organism: Mugilogobius chulae; assembly: GCA_038363315.1. Lineage (NCBI taxonomy): Eukaryota > Metazoa > Chordata > Actinopteri > Gobiiformes > Gobiidae > Mugilogobius > Mugilogobius chulae. The sequence goes on from CM076415.1 coordinate 3,314,896, forward strand.
TGTTGTGGCTCTGTAAGTTTAATCGAAGGAGTCGTGTCTTTCTCAGAGCATTCGTGAATGAAACAACATCCACCAAAACCTGCTTTCTAATGCCGTCTACAGTAAGTGTTTTTAGATAGAGATTGGTTGTTAAGGCAGGACACTACAGGTGAATGAGAGAGAAAGATATGTATAGGCCTAGTTATCAATGTGTAGTTGACTCACATAAATGTAAGAAAAAACGTGTGCATCCTGTCGAGTCCCAGCCTGTGCAGTTTGGTTTGTGCAGGAGCTACCGGGTTGGTTAGCTCCTGCACAGGTTGAACGACTGTGTTGTTTCCACATGAAAGCCTGTTACTGAGAGAGCAAACTGACCACAAAACTGAAGATAGAAAAAGTGACTTACTGTTTCCTCTCTACCTGTGACCTGACACGTATCACTTTTGCAGTTTGAACAAAGTCAATGAATCTGGGTATATTTGATTTCCATAATTCTTTTAAATTAATTTTGTGATTTACACTGAACAAAATGTAACTTCAGTTTATGACTAACCACGTGGGAAAAGATTAGGTCTGCTTTAGTTATCAAATAGTATCAATATGTAGATGTCTGGTTTTTTAAGAGAAAGGTTCTATGTTTCCTAAAACTAAATAAACTGAAATATTATAATCTGAAAAAGAAGACAATGTCATGTGCACAGACAAACCTGAAAAGAAACAGGAGAAATATGTGAACATAGAAGTGTGGAGACATGAAGAGTGACTGCACTGAGCTCTGTTGTTCTGAACTGTCATGTGGACATTTTCCAGCTCAAGAAACTTATTGAGCCAAATCAAGAAACTAAATGGAGCCGTTGTAGAGACAATAACGAGACTTTATTGAGAGTTTGACCAGTTTCCACATGACGTGTGTTCATGTGTGTGGATTCACTTTCGCAGGATGCTCATCTGGAGACACTCGTGCTTCAAAGCCACCAGCTCAGTCTTGTAGCTGTTGTTCTTATCAGTATCACTGAACACACAGGCATATTCTTGGTGGACAGCGGTGTTTCCATGGTAACAGAGCCTGTGATGATGTCGGCGTGGGAGGGCAAGGAGGCGGAGCCTCTGTGGCAGGCCGCAGACAGTAGAGTCATGAGCGCGCGGCCCACGTCGTTGCGCGCGCCTTCGTTCACAAAACAGTACAGAATAGGGTCTGCCACACAGTTGAGGCTGGTCAGAGCCAGACACCATGGTAGGCAGCGAACAGGCTCTCCTCAGAGCTGCAGTCACATGGTCTCCTCAAGAACATGACCGAGCGCACCAGCAGCAGCACATGGTACGGTCCAAAGCAGAGCAGCACGATTAGAATGAGGCTCAGAGCCAGACGCTGGATTTTAGCTTTCTCCTGACGCTCTGTAGAGACGTTACATCGCACCGCCACCAGGATCCCACGGTAGGGCCACCAGCATGGCCGTCCAAGGGCCCAGGAAACCCAGAAACGTCCTGTACAGGTTCATGCCGGCCACCCAGTCCTGCATGGGGTACTTTTCAAAGCAGAAGGTGTGGTTGAAGCGGTCCTGGAACAGCTCATCGTGGAACAGCGGAGCAGAGTTGGCCACAATCTCAATGATCCACACCACGGCACTGACCAGCATGGCTGCAGAAGAAACACATGAGAGTTAGAAGGTCTGAGCTCAGTGTCTTTACTGAAAGCAGCTCTGACCTCACTGTGGACCAAGACCTGACCATTAAACACTGAACATCACACACTCACAGGCCTTAGGTCACATGTGAGAAAGTAGCAGACCTTTAAAGAAACACTTTATTTTACCGTTATTTATCCAGGTAGGTCAACTGAGAACAAATTCTCATTTAAAGCGATGACCTGGGTGATCTGGTTCCTTCTACATATAGTTTGGGTCAAGGTATGTTTGATATTTTATAAAAAACAATGGATGGGTCAAATCAGCCTTGTCAAATCTCATACATTCTGAACCGTTGTCACAAGACCTGCAGGAGATTTGGATGAAAACATGGAGTTTGTTTCCAGTAGGATTTTCAGTAAGATTTACCTGTTAAACCCAAAGAAAAATTCACCACGACGAGGCTTCAACTAGAATTTGTGGTTCTTTTATGTTTTAGCTTTTGGTTCTCACGCATGTTTGATGTTTTGTTGTAGATCTACGTTTTCTTCACAGACTGGGCTGGTTTCTTAATGCTAATTGTTAATAACTATACAAGTCGTCCAAGTCACAAGATTTAAAACTAAAGCCTTCTGCTGTATATACACAGCTGGCTTTAGCAATTCCCAAATCACCGACCTTCAAGTCCAAGTCTCAAGTCATTAAAGCAGTGAATCAAGTCTGACTCAAGTCTACACTCTGCTACAAAAGGCGTAGAGTAAAAATGATTCAGATTTGACGTGGTCCAGGCTGAAGAGACCAGTCTGCTCTCTACGTTTAGGACCCGTGAGAAGCACTGACCTGTTTGACGCGGCGCACCTTGGCGAAGCGCAGAGGATAGGCCACAGCCAGGAAGCGGTCCAGAGAGATGCAGCACAGGAAGGCGATGCTCACGTAGATGTTGGTGTAGAAGATGAAGCCGAAGAGTTTGCAGCTCTCCTGACCGTGGATCCAGTCATCTCGCTGCAGGAAGTAATCGATCCACAGAGGCAGAGTGGAGATGTACAGCAGGTCAGCCACCGACAGGTTTATGAGGTACACGCCCAGCTCGTTCTTCTGACGCACCTGCAACACACACCAGAGAGGTCACATGGTCCGCCGAGAGAGGTCACATGGTCTGGCAAAGAGAGGTCACATGGTCTGACAGAGAGAGGTCACATGGTCTGGTAAAGAGAGGTCACATGGTTGACAGAGAGAGGTCACATGGTCTGACAGAGAGAGGTCACATGGTACGACAGAGAGATCACATGGTCTGGCAAATAGAGGTCACATGGTCCGCCAGAGAGAGGTCACATGGTCCGACAGAGAGGTCACATGGTACAGCAGAGAGAGGTCACATGGTCTGGCAAAGAGAGGTCACATGGTCCGGCAAAGAGAGGTCACATGGCTCGACAGAGAGAGGTCACATGGTCTGGCAGAGAGAGGTCACATGCTCGACAGAGAGAGGTCACATGGTCTGGCAAAGAGAGGTCACATGGTCCGCCAGAGAGAGGTCACATGGTCTGGCAAAGAGAGGTCACATGGTCCGACAGAGAGGTCACATGGTCTGACAGAGAGAGTCACATGGTCTGCAGAGAGAGGTCACATGGTCTGGCAAAGAGAGGTCACATGGTCCGTCAGAGAGGTCACATGGTACAGCAGAGAGAGGTCACATGGTCTGGCAAAGAGAGGTCACATGGTCCGCCAGAGAGGTCACGTGGTCCGACAAAGAGAGGTCACATGGTACAGCAGAGAGAGGTCACATGGTCTGGTAAAGATAGGTCACATGGTCCGCCAGAGAGGTCACATGGTCCGCCAGAGAGGTCACATGGTCCAACAGAGAGGTCACGTGGTCCGACAAAGAGAGGTCACATGGTCTGGCAGAGAGAGGTCACATGGTCTGGCAGAGAGAGGTCACATGGTCTGGTAAAGAGAGTCACATGGTCCGACAGAGAGAGGTCACATGGTCTGGTAAAGAGAGGTCACATGGTCCGACAGAGAGGTCACATGGTTCGTCAGAGAGAGGTCACATGGTCCGACAGAGATACCCCACAAATTGATGTGAGGGGTATCACTTTTATGTGAGGGGTTTCAGTTTGATGTGAGGAGGTGTCAGTTTGATTTGAGGAGGTATCAGGTTGATGTGAGGAGGTGTCAGTTTGATGTGAGGATGTATCAGGTTGATGTGAGGAGGTATCAGGTTGATGTGAGGAGGTGTCAGTTTGATGTGAGGATGTATCAGGCTGATGTGAGGAGGTATCAGTTTGATGTGAGGATGTATCAGGTTGATGTTAGGTACAGTATCAGTTTGATGTGAGGATGTATCAGGTTGATGTGAGGATGTATCGGGGTGATGTGAGGAGGTGTCAGTTTGATGTGAGGAGGTGTCAGTTTGATGTGAGGAGGTATCAGTTTGATGTGAGGATGTATCAGTTTGATGTGAGGATGTATCAGGCTGATGTGAGGTACAGTATCAGTTTGATGTGAGGATGTATCAGGTTGATGTGAGGAGGTATCAGGTTGATGTGAGGTACAGTATCAGTTTGATGTGAGGATGTATCAGGCTGATGTGAGGTACAGTATTAGGTTGATGTGAGGATGTATCAGGTTGATGTTAGGTACAGTATCAGTTTGATGTGAGGATGTATCAGTTTGATGTGAGGAGGTATCAGTTTGATGTGAGGTACAGTATCAGTTTGATGTGAGGATGTATCAGGTTGATGTGAGGATGTATCAGGCTGATGTGAGAGCTGTCAGTTTGATGTGAGGATGTATCAGGCTGATGTGAGGAGCTGTCAGTTTGATGTGAGGATGTATCAGGTTGATGTGAGGTACAGTATCAGTTTGATGTGAGGATGTATCAGGTTGATGTGAGGAGGTATCAGGTTGATGTGAGGTACAGTATCAGTTTGATGTGAGGATGTATCAGGCTGATGTGAGGAGGTATCAGGTTGATGTGAGGTACAGTATCAGTTTGATGTGAGGATGTATCAGGTTGATGTGAGGAGGTATCAGTTTGATGTGAGGATGTATCAGGCTGATGTGAGGAGGTATCAGTTTGATGTGAGGAGGTATCAGGTTGATGCGAGGTACAGTATTAGGTTGATGTGAGGATGTATCAGGTTGATGTTAGGTACAGTATCAGTTTGATGTGAGGATGTATCAGGCTGATGTGAGGAGGTATCAGTTTGATGTGAGGAGGTATCAGGGTGACGGGGGGAATCCACTCGATGTGAGTGTGTGGTGCTCACCTGCATGTACGCGGCCCACAGAGCCATGCAGTTGGTGGGCAGTCCGAGCACGATGACGATGATGTACAGAGTGGGCTGGAAGTACTGGTCCACTTTACTGTCCACGTCACAGAAGGAGATGTTGCACATAGCTCTGTGTGCAGGGCCTCCACATTCCCCCCACGGTCCCTCAGGGGCCCCTCGCTCAGACTGGCCCTGCTCCGGAACATGTCATACTCAGGCTAGCTTTGGGCGCTCCGAGAGTTCATAGTGAGCTGGGAGGTCCTCACTGTGGTTAAGAAGGTCCTCACTGTGTTTCAGAGCAGGTCATAAGGTCTTCACAGTGTTTCAGAGCAAGTCATAAGGTCCTCACTGTGTTTCGGATTGAGAAACAAGGTTCTCACTGTGTTTTGGAGCAGGTCAGAAGGTCTTCACTGTGTCTCAGAGCAGGTCAGAAGGTCCTCACTGTGTCTGGGAGCAGGTCAGAAGGTCCTCACTGTGTCTCAGAGCAGGTTAGAAGGTCCTCACTGTGTCTGGGAGCAGGCTCACTGTTAGCATCCTGTGAAGAACACATAAGATGTTTTGTTAGGTTTTGCAGTAGGTAGGAGAACATATTTGTTTGAACTCAGGTCCTCTTTGTGTCAGTGACTTTGCTCACTGGTGTTTGCTGCCACATTGTTCTGGAGCTTTAGTGTTTTGCTACTTTTTCTACAGGAATAATAAACATTTGCAGATGCGTTCCTCCATGATACGCTGTGTGTCGAAATGCACATGCGTCCTTAACACATGACCACTCAGTGAGTTATTATAATGATTAGAGAGAGCATAGCCATGGTCACCTATAGCAACAAAGGTCCAGTTCTGGAAGCCATCTTGTGTGAGGCATCGCAATGTCTATAATTCATATAACTCCTGGACACACAAGATGCACAGACAAGCAGAATCTCTGAACTAAACCACTTTTCCTTGTGCCAGTCACACATGTTCTGTGTTGTTTATGTCTGAGCAGATTTGTAATCGTGCCTACACATAGACATGGCATTGAAAGTGTCAGTGTGGTCATGTTAGGTGTGTAAGCACCTTAAAAATGTACTCATTTTCTAGAAACCCGAAGACAAACTTTAATGAGCTGATGTTTAGATGTGTCCTTTGAAGGTAATGGTTAGAGTAGCACTCAGTAAGAAGACAACTCACACTCAAGACCCTAAGATTATGAATGTCCACTTATAAAAACATCCTACTTTCATACTTTCAGCTCTTATCCCTGTCCTAATCAAAACATATGTTTTATAGAGGGATTTTTGGTCAACGTCACTTTCCGCCCTACTGCACATGCGTTCTGCAGAAAGGACTCGTAGGTCGAGTTTCATTCACAAATGTTAATTTAGCAGCAGAACTTTTGTTTTCTCACAGATAAACTCTTGTAGAGATGACACTGGAGCTTGTTTGTGCGGCGGCTCTTTCTACAGGCGGGGTGCGCGCATTGCCCGTGTTGAGAAACAAAAAATCCCTTTATAAAAATTCTATAAAATGTATCCTCTTAAATGCCAGTTTGAAAACTTGAATTTCACTTTTAGTAAAAAAAAAAAAACTCTAAAACTACAATATTTTCCAAAAAACTGGAGGCAGAGTTTAATGGGCGACATTTTAGATGTGTTTGAGATTTCCTGTGAAGGTACAACTTTGTGGAAAATTTCAAAAATCAATGTTTCAAGGACACCTCAGCCATTGACTTTCATTATAAAATCATACTTTTTTCCTTTCAGTGGTAGTACGACAAAAATGTATGTTTGTTTTAATATTAAGGCTTAATTAATGGGAAAACTAGTTACATTTTTAACCTTTTTCTCTCAAATAAGCCAATTACCTTTTATAAGCCTCTGCAGAGAGTCAGTCTATCCATGAGCCACCTGACGTATGACCTTTGTTCACAAGAAGAGTCTTTGAAGCAGACTGTGACCTCTGCTTGACCTCAACTTGACTTTGAGTGTTCCATAGAGCAATGGTAGTCCAGGCTAAAGCGTATGTTTTAAATGTGTGAGTGGTGAGTGTGTGCTCCGGCTGAAGGTGAGGCTGTGTGGAGCCAGAGCACAGCTGGACCCAGCTTCAGTCCACTTCCAGGAAGAAAGAATGTGTTTTCAGGTGTGAGAGTGAGGCCTAATGAGCTGGGCCCTGGCTGTTCTATAGCTCACTGTCAACTCAAACACACTGCTCTGTTTGGACCGTTGGCATCACCTTTCTCACGTTTGCAGAGTGGTTACATGAGAGGTTACTCAAGTCATTCATGAAATCAGGATTATTTTAACCCTCATTTGCTTAGAAAGAGCGAGAGTATCAGCTCCACTTGTAGTGCTGTGAGAGTGGGGCCGGTCAGTACCGGCTCTAGGCTTTTGGAGCCCTAGGGAAGATTCTAAAAAGCCCCTGCAGATAGACATATTGTAGTGGGTTCCGGCCCTCTGCCCCACCCCCTTCCCAAAATACATTTAATTTTAATTTAAATTCACACACAGACTCTTCGACCCATCAGCTCTTAAATACAAATATATTTTGAAATAACAAGGTATTTGTATACATTTGGGGTCCTCCCACGACAATTTGTTAAAATGCAATGCAATTTCCTGTGATGATCCTATTGTGTGACATTTACTAAGATTAAAAATACATGAGGCAGTTAAAAAAAAGGGTCTCATTAGCCCCAGATGCTCCCTTTAGCTCCGCCCCTGTAAAACTGGGCTTTAGGAGCATCAGTCAGACTCAGTGTGATCAGAGCAGAGAAAACACTGCTGCACAAACTTTAGTCAGGACAGTGTGTGTTTTATGTCACTTTCATGTCAAAGTAAAAGCTGTAAGGATCACTGTAAAGGGTATTTCACACCAACACAACCCCCAGTCGCTGTCGATAGGGAGGAGCGACGCACTGTCTGTTCATGTCTCTATGGGGCACCGATGTGAAAGAACATTCGGACAAACACGACTCAAACAGCCACAGTCGTCAAACAAACACAGAGTGAGCATGTGTGTGATGTAACGCTTGACCAAAATGATGAAACATAAGTTGCACGCGAGTAGTAGTTGTCAAACTTTGACGTCAAACAGATGTTTCTAGTCTTACCTCACAGATTAAGCTCAACTCGTATTTCCCTCCACAGTCCAGCCTTCGTACTGCGGTCCCCGTAACTCCCCTGTGTTTTCCTCCATCCAAATAGAACCATTCTCCTTCGTAGTTACGTCCCGTTTGACCCCATGTAAATAACAACAAACCATGCTCGGCTAAATACTGTTTTTCCGTGAGCGTTATTTTCGGTTTTCCGCACTATATTCCTGCGCACTGATTCACTGGTTCTCCTGTGACCACGGGCCAATCAAACAGCTTTGTGGCAACTGGCGACACCGACTTTACCTGCGAGTCTTCAAAAACCCACCTCCACGACCTCTGACCCCCGACAACCCCATTTACACCAAACAAACGTGAGCCGCCTGTCGGCAAAAGTTGCCAAACTGGTTCAGACGGGCGACCCTCGGCTTGGTGTGAAAGACCCTTAAAGACTCCTGCGCTGCACCGTTTTGCACGATTTGCGCCGTTGTTATTTACACGTCATTGTTCACTCACTGTACATTTTGGAACTTTTCTCTGTGGATATAAGGCGGATTTGCACAAAAAGGACCAAAATGAAGCCCCAGTTTCACAGAATATCATGTGGATGTAACAGAGAAGGAGAGTGAGTGTGGAGGCGCCTTGGGGCTGATCACCTCTGGATTAGCAGGATAGCGTTCTTTCCAAACTGGACCCAGGGTCTTTGATTGTGCTCAGTGCTGTGAATGGTCAGACTCATGTATCAGACGTCCTTCAGCATCTCTGCGCTCACTCTACACCCTGAGCATTTGCCTGTACTGCCTATAGGACAAGACGGCTCAATCAGATTTGTTTAGTTTGACAGACATGAGACCAAAACCTAACTTCACTCACATCACGTTATCGTTCAGAAGTTTTTATACAAAGCACGATTTGTGTCACTGATTGGCTGCTTAATCTGTCAATCACACTCACTGAAATTTGAAAGAACCAAAGTTTTTTTTTTAAATATTGTCTGGATTTTCCAGGCAAGATTTGCAAAGAGTGAAAAAACAAAATGAAACAGGTGACGAGTCTTCCTGTCCAGAGATGAATAAAGTGTCTCACAGTGCTTTTATTTTATTTTTTTTACTATTTACAGTTGTAAATATATGGAAAGTATACTAAATAACTATACTCCACTATAGACCTAAACTTTACCAACTCAAGAGACATGAGGTAAGGCGTATGAACAAACAATAGTGAGAGCAATAATCATAACTGAAAGTGAAAGTTTATATCACAGTCCAACATAAAACTGCACTGCTCAAACAACACAGAACACCAAAAGAACACTGTCAGTGAAACACACTATACAAATAAAGATTACTACTTACTTACACTTCAATTAGCAAGTAGCAATTAGCAATTGGCAAGATGCATCATGCTGCACATGCACTGTGACTGTTGGAGTGAACAGGAGACCACTGTCTGCTCCGTCTGACAGAGGAACATGACCTCAGCAAACCACTAATGTGCATGTGTCTGCCCAGACCGTCGCAGTGAGAGGTGTTCTAAAGCTCTCACAGGAGGGCACAGCCAATACTATGAAGCTAGTTTTAGGGTTTAGTGAGGTAAGTTCTGGGTTAAACCTGGTCTGGTCCCACTAAAGGAGCTTTTTTGACTTGTTTCCACTGTTTGTGTCGATGAGCGGTGGCTCTTTCTACAGGCGGGGTCCGGTGCGCGCATCGCCCACGTTGAGAAACAAAAAATCCCTTTATACGTATATGTACACTCAAAAACGCAACATTTAAATTTTCGAAAATTCCTTAGAAAATGAGTACATCTGTAAAAACGGGTTACATCATGATTTGAGTCCATAGAGCGATGAAGACAGACTTGACTGATTGTAAGAACCATAAAGAGTGCATTACAAGGTCGTTTATGTTTGAAACTCAGAGTTGACTTTTACCGCTGGTTAACTGTGCTCAAGTCTTCTCTATAAAAGGCACCAGAATGAAGCCAAAAACACACGATTGTCCAACCAGAGAGGGATGGAGCTATGGACGCTGTTGTCTTGTGTCTCCACCGCTCTACCATTAGTCGTCTTGTTCCTCTAACGACCGCCCTCGTACTGGTGGCCCCCCGTGTAAAGACCGCTGCACAAGACCAACAGGTCGAATGGTGCACTCACACATCGACGTTGGACTTTGTGGAGGTGGTCCCAAGTTGTGTTCAGTGACGAAAAAAGGTTCCAGTGCTTCAGAGCAGATGGCTGAGATCAGGTGTACAGGAGACACTGGGAGAGGCTGAACCTTGTGTGCTCCAAGTGAACTGATGGGGTGGTCCCAGAGTTCCATTTCCACAGGATCAACTCAGACACTACTGCCGATTCATGAGGCGACGAATAACCGCTGTCCAGGATGCCAAAGGGGGTCACCTGAACTATTGACATTATGGGGAAATTCCTGTCACTTTTGGTTTGGGGGTTGCTCTATTGTTTGGTTGAGTTTTTAGCCTGAGGATTAGAAATGATGTAGGGTTCATATGAAACAGGTGGATCTAAAAAATAAAATTATTCTGCCCCCCAAAACTGCAAAAACTGAATGACTGAAAACGGAGCGTTTCTTTTTTCCTTGAGCGTATACATATATATATATATATATATATATACACATACATACGTATGTGTATATATATATATATATATATATATATATATTATATATATTATTATTATATATATATATATATATATATATATTTATATATATATATATATATTTGAATCCAACTGTCCACATCTGATGTAGCACCACAGACGTCGTGGAGCGGTCTGATGCTCTGATGTGCTGATTCCACTACCTGCAGCTCCGCTCTGCCACAGTCTGATCTGGATTTTGGTCGTACGGCAGCAGAGTGACGGAGCTTCGGCGGATTCCTGCGGAGCCGATGTGCTCGATGTGGAACGGCCCTCATTGACAACAGCTCTTTGCTGGATAAGGAGAAGCTCTTCTCTGTCCTGCAGGTCAGATGTTTACTGTCCTGGAGGTCAAACGTCCTGCTGCAGGTCAGATGTCCTGCTGCAGGTCAGATGTCCTGCTGCAGGTCAAACGTCCTGCCGCAGGTCAGATGTCCTGCTGCAGGTCAGACGTCCTGCTGGAGGTCAGATGTCTTGCTGGAGGTCAGATGCACAGTAGCGTTCCCAGCTGTGACAAATGATGCAGTGGTGATCTTTGCTTCTGCTCATCACTTACAGCTGTTATTTTTGTTTATTGCCTGTCATCACAGTCCTGCTCTGTTCAGCGTCTGGAGCTGCGTTTGGATTTCTCTCACAACAAAAGACAAACAGTCACACAGTATTTACACTTCACAAGGCCTGACTCACTCACTGACGTCCAGGAAGATCAGTCGTCTGTCATCTGCTGAACGGCTGAAGTATCGAGCATGAACGATGGTCGCACACAGGACAGAGCTCTTTAAGACGTCACTGTGGCTCTTTGCACTTGGACTGAGAATGATGAATTACACTATAAAACGTTATGGGAAAAACAGAAGCACGAAGACTCTGAGATCTCTTGAACAATTGGCCTAAAAAGTACTACATTAGATTGACTTTTTACTTGTGCCGTTGTGGGTTTAATGTCTTGTGACTGAATTTAAATGATTCTAAATGCATTAAATATAATTTTTCATTGTTTGCCCACTTTTATATGGGCACACTACACACTTAAATAAATCAGTCTTCAAGTTAAATATGTGTAAAAGCTTCTGTATCTTGTTGTAAAGTTTGGTGTGAGCAGGAGCTGCTTCAGAGACGACCTCATGAGAGAAAATGTATTTAAAGCCTTTGAAGTTACAATGGTTCCCTGAATTTTGTGGATGAAGTAGATTCATTAAGTAATAAAACACTTTGGGAGCTTATTTGAAAATGGTGTTATTTTGAAATGAAAGCAGCGCCAACTGGCACAGTTCGGACGAGCGTCTCACACAAAGAAACTACACTGAACTATTGGATCTACACAACACCAGAGCGTCAGAGGAGGCACTGCTTCACCTCCTCTTGGCGAGAAAAGATCAATAAGACTAAATAAGAACTTTTCTATATTATATTCTTTTCTATATTTCATATCGATGTTTTCTAGAATGATTCCCACAGATTGTCAGTGAATACTGTGATGTAAATATTCAAAAACTAAGTATTGTCTCTGACTGCTCGGCCTAAATAGATAGGCTGGTTGCAGGTTCAAGACCCGTGATGGTACCTTATTTTTTCCACTTTAATCATATGAATTGATGTTCTTCTGTAATTCCAACTTTTCATATGCAATGTTTCATGCACAATGCATAAAACGTTCAAGCTCATCTGCTACAAGCAAAAAGAAAAGTATGCACAAATATTAAGAGTGAATATTGCTGTTCTTAGCAATATTCACTCTAATTTCACTTTATTACATAGTATATGTTATTGAACATACACTCAATTGTTCATGTGCAAATAAACACCTTACACTTATGTAAGCTCATTACATTGTAAAACCACTATGTTTCTTTTGTAATTGGCTAAGGCTGCAGTACATTTTTTGAACACCTGAGGGAGCCCACACACACACCAACACAGTGTGATCCAATGTCAACACAGAGAGGGAAAAGTGTGATACACACCTGAGGCATCATCTACCATCACCAGTCTGAGCTACAGCAGCAGGTACACACTGGGACGCTTCAACTACAGAGAGTTGTACATACATATACTGTATAGTGTAACCCAGGTATGTACATACGTATACTGTATAGTGTAACCCAGGTATGTACATACATATACTGTACAGTGTAACCCAGGTACGTACATACATATACTGTATAGTGTAACCCAGGTATGTACATACATATACTGTATAGTGTACCCAGGTATGTACATACATATACTGTATAGTGTATGTACATACATATACTGTATAGTGTAACCCAGGTACGTACATACATATACTGTATAGTGTACCCAGGTATGTACATACATATACTGTATAGTGTATGTACATACAAATACTGTATAGTGTAACCCAGGTACGTACATACATATACTGTATAGTGTAACCCAGGTACGTACATACATATACTGTATAGTGTAACCCGGGTGTGTACATACATATACTGTATAGTGTAACCCAGGTACGTACATACATATACTGTATAGTGTAACCCAGGTACGTACATACATATACTGTATAGTGTAACCCGGGTGTGTACATACATATACTGTATAGTGTAACCCAGGTACGTACATACATATACTGTATAGTGTAACCCGGGTGTGTACATACATATACTGTATAGTGTAACTGAGGTACGTACATACATATACTGTATAGTGTAACCCAGGTATGTACATACATATACTGTATAGTGTAACCCAGGTATGTACATACATATACTGTATAGTGTAACTGAGGTATGTACATACATATACTGTATAGTGTAACCCAGGTACGTACATACATATACTGTATAGTGTAACCCAGGTACGTACATACATATACTGTATAGTGTAACCCAGGTGTAAAACCAGTTAATACGTTTTTGGTAAATTAGGTCAAATACATATATTCGAGTTTAATTTTAAATGTTGATCTTTGTAAATTATTACAAAATGCATTTTTGTAACAAAAATAAAACTGCAAAAAGTCACGTAGCAGCCAATCAAATGCCACGTTCAACCTGTGGAACCTACGCAACGTCTTTCCCACTTCCTTTCTGCAGAACATAAAACATAAAACATTGCGGTTTACCTGAGCAAAATGACCCTTCAGCCACACCAGTGGGATTCAATGAGGAGCCTTGCTGCCGCTTCGGGGCTTAGGATAGATAAAAATTGGTGAGAAACCACTTAATCTGTGTTACAAAAGTTGTTATTAACTAGCAGCTACATGCTAATAGCTGCGTGTGTGACCATTGCAGGCTGCAGGTTGATCGTGCTTGGAGCAGAGCCGTGACATCCTCCACATTGGTGTAAACAATTAATCGGTGAGAAACCTTGACTACTGTTTGTTGCTTTTGTTATTTTGTGGCATCAACTCTCAGAATCTAATGAGTTTTGATTTATCTCATCAGATCTTTTCTTACATTTTTATTTTGGTCACATGCAAGTTCTAGATTGTTGTGACCAGAGGTTACGTTAGCCGCACCTGCCGGTCTTTGGCCGGTAAAATATGCTGGTGACCGGTAAAAATAGACGTCCCCGGTCAGCTTGACAGGGAGAAATAAAAAGTCAAAGAAAAATGAGGAACAATACATGATTTACTGTAGACTATTTAATAATAATTCCACATTAGTTCGTTGTGCGGTCAGTCCGGGCGGTTCTCAGGTTCAGGGACTAGACAAGGCTCGCGCTGATACACGTGATCCTGGCGCTGCTCGCAGATGATTGACAGGTGCTCAGAGAAACGAGCTCGTGCTGCTCGTTTTTAGTCATTTCGCGATGGCGATATTTGGACGATATTTCTTCAGTCCAACAGAAATGTGTTAAATCGTGTATTCAAACTTTTTAGTTGATGTGTTCACTTTGTAGAATTTGATCACTCATTCACTTTTTGTATTACAACTAATTTTAGCTACTTGATCCTAATTTCTATTAAATATTACTGGCCTACAGCAGACCTGTCCAAGCTGTGGCCTCCCTCAGACTTCCTGCTAGATTGACCCAAATTACAATAAGTACAGTATTTAATGTCAAATTTGAGCAATTCTTCTATAATGGTCAAAATAACAAACATTTTGACGTTATACAAATGTGTAATGCCTTATTAAACAGGTGTTGGTGCATTAATAAATTTAGATCAAACGCAAAATTTTGAATGATTTACTTCAGACGTGTTTATACGGCCCTCAAGTATCCAAAATCGGTGAACTGTAAAAAAAAAAAATGTGGACACCCCTGGCCCATAATGTGTGTTTCATATGACCACAACCTTTTGCAAAACAAATGTGAAATCAATAACAAAACTGCAAAATATGACATTTGTGCCCTTAGTTGAAAGTTTACAGCATCACTTTTTCAAATGTGTATTTTTACTTAGCTTTTTTTGGTAGCGGTTTTCTATCCGCGATAAACTCGATATTGAATTTTTTTATATCTTAAAAGCAACATTCACGATATTATCTAAAATTCGATATATTGCACAGCTCTATGTTGGAAACAAACAGGTACAACACTTTACACGTGAAGCCCATCATTAAAACCTCGCTCTGAACTTAGATATCTCCGGTTTAAAAGTGGGATGCACGGTCCCGATGCGCTCAGGGCTTCGTCTCCGACACACGGGGGTTGATGCTGGCTTGAGTCGGGTCCAGCACGTGCGTTGTCCCGGGCTCCGGTCTCAGTCTGCAGACGGACGCGTATCAAAGAGCGTCTCATCATTATGAGATAAGTAAAAGTTAAAGACACTTCATTAACAATCACCAATTATCTTTAAAAATAGAGACTGTAGGGCAGGCGAAAGCCAAACTGCCAAAATCCATGTGCAGTTGTTTTCCTAAGACAATAATATGACCGGTTGTTCTCCCAATTGACCGGAATTTCCAGATCTTGCCGGTCAAAGTGACCGGCATAAAAAAAGTCTAGCGTAACCTCTGGTTGTGACAGTCACATATTTGGTTATTGGGATGTTGATAAAGCATTAAACAGTTGAACACTATGTAATTCATTTTATTTCAAACATGTTTACTGAATATGTTGAGTATGCCATTTAAAGGGTGTTTAATCCTAATTTTTGAGTTGTTGAAGTACATTTATAATTTGAAAGTAATGTTCAGATTACTTTTGTATCACAGTGTAAAAGATGGTAGAATTATATTTACAGTGAATTAATTGTAAGAGAAACAGATTAAAAAAAACGTCCTGACATAAACTAGAAGATTTGATGAACCTGTCTTGTTAACGCAGGTCAGGTCTTTTTTGTAGTTGGATCTAGATTGGTGGAGAAGATCTGAGTTAATGGCGGAACTTTAGAACCTTGAACCTGCTGACTGCAGAGGACTGTCTGGGACTGGTACCATCAAGCTTGAACTCAAAATCTGATCTCAAATTTAGCTAAAAAACTTTTTAAGGCGCCATTTTATTTTATTGTAATTTACATTTTGTAAACAAATGTTCTAATCTTTCTTAACAACATACATTTCACTAAAACAAAGTCAAATCTTTATGTGGCTATTCTATGATCTCTATAGACCCGTTCAGAGCCTACGTCATTTTGGGGCGGAGCCGCACGGGTGCCCTCCGCAGAGTTTCTCCATAAGTTTCTATACTAACGAGTAAGCTGTACTAACGATATTAAACGGTTAGAAAACTTAACAATGATTTCAAACGAAGCTCTGACCATTCCTAATGTGATCCATGGGTTGCACCAGTGACACATTTTATAACTCGTGATTTTTTCGGGCTAACTAGCTTGCCGCTAAAATCTATAGAAAAAATGAGGGATCACCATCAAAACAAATACATCCTCAGAGTCATGTAAGTATATCCTCTGAGTCTTTTATACAATAATCTTCTGTAGAAATCAGCACAAAATAATGCCACAGGTGCAGTTTACTGTGAGTCTAATTCTCCACTGATAATTGATAAATAATTAACACAACTTGCACAAAAATCTTAAGCAATGTCACGGTAACTCACCTCCTGTGCTTTTCTGCAAATTACGTCGTCAAACTCATCAAGGGATTTGTATGATCAAAGCTTTTCTCTTCTGCACATGAGTTTTTCCATCAAATATAAGTAAATATCAGGTGGCTGAATGTCGGGACACTTACTAACGCCATGCTAACATTCAGTAGCTAACTGTACATGGATCTGGAGTCGCTTGCTGTTCGTTAAATTGAGTTTTTAAAGAGAGTTTTGCGATTTTTAATGAAAATCCACCTGCGTAGCTTGAAAAGCCTGAGACTGGGCACCACTCAGGGCTCCAGTTAGCGCGCGCAGCCATCTTTGTTTACTAACAGTAAATGGGTCTATAGTGAGCTCTATTCAGACCCAATCTTGCACCCGTTCCACTAGTGGGTTACAAAAGCATAGGTTCACATGAAAAACCAGGAGGAACTTATGATAGGGAACTGATCAGCTGTGAGGCAAAGACCAATGCAGAGAGAAGAGGTCTCACTCTGACACACATGTTTGACAGAGACTGAATGTAGACGCAGAGAGAGGAGGTCTCACTCTGACACACATGTTTGACAGAGACTGAATGTAGACGCAGAGAGAGGAGGTCTCACTCTGACACACATGTTTGACAGAGACTGAATGTAGACGCAGAGAGAAGAGGTCTCACTCTGACACACATGTTTGACAGAGACTGAATGTAGACGCAGAGAGAGGAGGTCTCACTCTGAAGAACATGTTTGACAGAGATTGATTTGCAGACAGTGACACCTGACTCTGAACTTGGGGCTGGAACAGGTTTCTCAGATCCTGCAGTGTTGATGTCACGGTGAAGTCATGTTTACAGTGACTCTGGCTCAGTTTGACTCTGAAACACATTCTGCTTCAGTTTGGGCTCATGGTTTAGTAGTTGGACTTGTATATTATTGATAGTGAGCTTAATGAGGCGAGAATAAAAACACAAATGGAATCTCTTCTTGTTTTGGGGCAGTTCTTTAATTCCAAAGTATAAATGATATCTGAGCACCTCTGACAGTCATGTGTTTCCCACGTCAGGAATTAAGTTACAGAATTACTGGTTGTAAAAGAAATAAGCAAATTAATCTTGCCTAATGTGTCTGGATGGTTTATGCAGAAGATCTCATCTCTGTTCACTGATTGGCCGATTGTACTTCCTGGTTAGAGGGAACCGTCTGCAGTTCTGTGATCTCTCGTGACTCATAAATCGCGTTTCCACCCCTTGAATTGAATAAGTCCTGGGAGGTTATAGGCCAATATCACATTTAGAATTCCTAATGCGCATAAACGCTCTATGAGGTGGATTTTGTTTTATGCACATAACGGCTGAAGCGAATTTTGAAAGCTGGAAACACAGTTATTTGTTTTAACTCATGAAGCGAATTAAACCCACGGTACCCTCGGATTACAGACCTGCAGCGGCTCTGGAGGAGGTGTACAAAGACTAAATAATCCAACAGACTGAGTTGTTTTGTCCAAAATGCTGCAGACACGCAAACTGCACCGCTGAGTAGAGACCTGCATCGAGCGGGAATTCCCTCGGGACCCACGGGACTCGTGAGCAAACCCTCGGGATCGGGCGGTTTTAACGTTGCCTCGGGCGGCAGCAGGCGGTCAGGCCAAACACCTCGAGACCCGAACAGACCCGCGCTCTCTTCGATGTCTTCAAAATATTACGTAGCAAGAAAGAAATACCACTTTGTGTGCGCTGCTGGTCAACAGAGAGACACAACACGGACACCTGCAAGGTGCAGACACGTAAACTTGCGGCTGCATTTCCTAGTCTAGCGTGCGTATCATCTGTGCGTCCTCGCGCCAGCAGCAGCCGCAGCACGGACGCAAGCTTTCCCAGAGGAGTGAATGAAGGACTGGCTTTTACGCACGGGGAGATGGAGATAATACACACGGAGTTTGCAGGCAACTTTCGGAGGCAGAGCGGAGCGGAGTGCATGTAGTGGGATCTCTGCGTAAAGTGTTTGCTTAGCAGAAACTGGAGGTGTGAGGAGCTTTGTATTTCAGGTAAGAAATACACAGACATCATGGCTTTATGATTGAATGTGTCAAACGAACATAATCTTGTTGCAGATTATTTAGGCTGGTGCCTAATCATTTAAAACTAGATGCAGAGAGTTATGCAGAGTTTAGTCATTTGTGTCCATGTTGTTATGCCCTGGGGCCGCCATGCAACCTCCGTGAAAAAAAAAAAAAAAAAGTCAGGACCGCGGGGGTTTCTCGGGCGGGCAGGCACACGGGGGCGTCGGGATCGGGCGGGAACAGTCACGGATGCTTCGAGATCGGGCGGGAGCGGTCATGAAAGTCTAGTCCGTGCAGGTCTCTACCGCTGAGCATCAAGCAAAAACAAAACACGTTTGCTGAGGTTGGCCGATCAAAACTGACCCTGAGAAACACAGCGCTGTCTGGTCAAATAACTCCAACACTTGGCGATTCAGAGCTCGTCCTCTCCACAGCGGAGGGTTTGTGTTCACGGTTAAACACATCCATCGCATTCATAAAGTGATAACCGGATAAAGTTTGCACAACATGGAGCAGTCTGCCGCTAACAACATAACTCTTTACCTGCCAATGACAATCATTTCCGTCATAAGATTTTTATTATATACAGCGATAGAGGGCACTCTGATGCACGTGTCCAATTCACCAGCACTAAACAATCACGATGCAGTTTCATCGATTCACCACAGGAGGGCAGCATCGCATGAGCACAAGGGACAGAGGAAGTCCCAGGACCAGAAACCACACGTGTTCTTAGTTTACATTATGGAGCGCAGTCAGCTGTGTTTACACGATCATCCGCCTCTAAAGGATCAACTTTCTTTTCAAACAAATTACACTCAACACATCTTAGACTAAAAACATAGTTGAGTAAGTTTAGAGCAGATATTTGATCTTTAAAATGAAGAAAAGCCGATCCTACTGGACTAGGACTGGACTAGGACTGGACTAGGACTGGACTAGGACTGGACTAGGACTGGACTAGGACTGGACTAGGACTCTGAGGAGAACGGCACATGCAGCGAGTCTCCAGGAGAAAAACTAAACTTCCTCTTCTGTGAGCGATCCATAAGTGTCAGAGTAAGTCAAACTACTGGATTTCTTCATGTTTGGAGGGTTAAATATAATCTTGCCATGTGAAAGAGGCTGAATCTATAGAATCTGCATCAGAAAGTAAAGCTTCCTCCTTGTCTGTAACACAGCTTTTGTGAGAAGCTCGTATTTTTCTTCTAAAGACATTATTTCACTGCAGTGGCTCATATTCTTTCACCAAAAAGTAGAACAGGGGAAAACAACACTGACATGAGGTTTGATTTAGAAAAAGGACAATGGGGGTATTCCATGAAGCGAGCTAAAGCCAAAGTCTGGTTTATTTGGCCAATCAGGCTTATGAAATCTCCATTTCCGTTCCACTAACGCGGTTAGCCAGAGGTGACGCTGAGTTGCTGCAGTAACAAGTGCGCAGACATAAACCTGGTCGGGACCAGGCTAACTGTCAAGATTATTTTAGCTTTGTCTCAAACACACTTAAATCTCATATTTACCCCGCCACACTTCGACAACTGTGTGAAATCTCTCTGTTTGTCCCAACACAACTTATAAAGTCATTTTTAATTCACTTTTATTTACTTGGCATTGGCACCAAAGAGCCGCTCTGACCGTTTATTTTCATCCTTTTTTTTGAGCCGCTCTCGCTGTGGAGAGACAGGTTTGTAAGAGCAAACGTCACATTGGCAGCACAAAGAGCCACATATTTAACTGAAAAATTAACTTGTGCATCTAAACTACTAGATTTCCCACAGACATGCAGCTGTTTCTCTAAAGCATGAAGCAAAGAAAGCAGGACTAGTGTGAGAGCCGTGGAGTCGTGCTGCTGCTTTAACGCACAGAAGCGCTTCATCACCTCTTTCCCTCGTCTCTCCTCACACATCCTCTGCTCTGATTGGTCAGTTCTGGTTGTGAAGAGTTACTCTACAACTTTGTGATAACTTTACGCAGCTGGACTAGTTCCACATGTGGAGTGAAAAACCTCGCATTGCATTAAAAAACGATGAGCCTTCTCACAAATACGATGATAAATCCTCTGGATCTCTGCCTCGTCTTTCTCCCAGCAGTGAACAGGAGGGAGGGGCTGCCTCTCGCTCCCCGCATCAGAATAAACCACTATAAACTGAAAACTTTGCGATGCAAATCAACTATAGTCTATGTGCACTTGACTCCTGTTGTGTTTCAGTCAGATCATGTAAAAAAAGCGTTTTTCTCTCTCATTCTCAGTGATGTCTTTGCTCCATTGATCTGGTCTCGTCACATTCAGCGGGAGCGCGCTCATAGCCCAGATTAATCTTCAAGCTTGAATTAGCGTTGTTCAGACCCAGGCTTATTTCTTTCATGGAACCACTTGAGGCTTAAGTTGGAGATGAAGCTAGTTTCAGCTCAGGATTTTAGGAGAAGCCTAGACTTAAGATAAGATAAGATAAGATAAGATATCCTTTATTTGTCCCACAATGGGGAAATTCCAGTGTTGCAACGCACATTTTAAGAACAGCAGGGAAAATAGAAACATGCAATCAAATAAGATAATAGACATAAAATAGACTTAAAATATATATAAAGATACAATAATTACAAGACTATTATTTACAATAAATGTTTGCTATGGCACAGTGCAGGATATGACAGGATAAATAGATAAAGTGGCATCAGTATATAGTATATAGTATTATGTACAATATATGAGCCACTCGTTAAGCCACTTTCATGGAATACCCCATGTTCATTTGTTGGTTTGCATTTGATGCTTTGGTTCTCAAGAGGATTATCCAATCAGAAAGCAGAATGAGCCTCACATGACTCTCTCATTTGGGTTGCCAGTTTGGTTTAGAGCTGAAGCTGATGTTGCTCCAACTGTCTGTGATAGGCTCAGGGGCTTGTTTCCACACAGTTCTCATTAGGCTCCACCCACATTGTGTAGGAATAACCCGAACAAACCAGGACAAAGAGTCTGAGAAAGTCTCAATCATGTTATTACCCATAATTCACAGCAAACCTTGTGTGGGTCTTTTACTATCTGGCAACCCAAGTTCATCTGTGATTGTAATAACTTTAGAAAAGCACTGGTGCATCAGACAGAATAAAGGTCAATTCCATTTGAAATGACTGGGCCTATTAGGCCTATAAGACTGACAGGGCTGTTTGGATTTGACACTTGAGGCTTTGATGCCTAATGTTGCCATAAACCAAACCTGTTTGTCCAGTGTGTGGGACAAACATCAGACTGACCAGCTGTGTCTACGTAATAATAAGACACAACTCACTGTTGTGTCTGTGAAACTGTGTACATGTCACCAGTTGATTTGATGACTTTTAATCTTCTGTGCAGTTGCATAGAAGGTCCAGTAGGGGGAGCTCAGCTTGGCACAAGCCTTCTCTTCCTCAGGTTTAAACCAGCACATGTCTTTTATTTCTCATAAATAATCCCCTGTACAGGCATGGTACCGTTGTACAGCAGTAAAACCAGCCTCTTTGTTTTAGAAGCAATGTCTGCATTTGTAAAACGTTCATAGTAATAAAACGACTTTAGATACTACACTACAACTACACTGTTGTTATGAGCTCCGCTAGCTTGGTCACGGGACTAGCATTAGCATGAGCCTTTTGTTACACTAGCACGAGAAGCAGCAGTGTCATGTCTAACGTTATGATCAAATACTGTATATTGCAGAGGTACAGGCTGTATTTCTCTTTAGTCGTGAAACACAGCTAAAGTGTGATGGTGATACAGTTTTCCTGTTTGTACTGGAATGTTCGGGACATTAAATTCAGTTCTAAACCAGCACGTCCTTTGGTTCTCATAAATACCCACTTTACAAGGCTTTTACAGATACTGTGGGTAAATAACATTCACCACTGCAATCTTAGCTTCAACTGTGCAAATGAGCAGTAACTTTCCTCCAGTGTCATTTGTGACTCTAACACTGCTCTGACGACACCTGTTGTCATCCACCCACTCCTCGGTCCTTTCTCCGGTTTTAAATCCCATGGGAATGGGAAATACAACCAACTTTAAACAAGATTGTAAGAAAAACACTTACAGAGAAACCAAAGAAAAACAAAAGAGCACATGAGCACAATTACTCTCAAAGTCACAAGCAGGCCATTCAAAATCTTCAAGTCTGATCTGATAAACATTTGGAATTTAAAGCACAAGAAGATCTCACAGCTTCCACTAAAACTGTATTTAGAACTGCTTATTACATACAGACCATCCAGCACTCCTGAACTCCAAACAGTACACGGTTTAAATGTGGGCAGAGTACTTCATACTAATGTGACATGATCCACTTTATCTCAAAAGAAATGAAAAGAGCTTTAATGACAAGCATCAAATCTACAAAGTTTCCATTTTGACTGATAAGCACCACTTTGAGTAAAAAACATGTCTGGTTGTGAGCCTCAGGTGCTCTGTGAACAGTTCTTAGATTTAGTGGAACGCTGAAGGCATTAAGAGGCTCTATTAACTAAACTGTTTAAAAGTCTTGATGAGGACTTGATGATTTGCTCAGATGGAGCTTCTGTAATGTCAGAGAGAAAGGTCAGAGTTTTCACCCAGCTGAAAAGCATGTTTCCGCCTTTGATTGGGTGGCTCTGCTCAGATCACAGACTTGAACTTTCTGTTGGTGATGTAGTTAAGCAGTACATTGAGCTTCATGGACAAGCCTTTATCAACAGTCTCCCAAAAATACACTGTAGCATCTGAGGTGGGCATTCGAGTGAAAAACATCGGTGGTGTTCTTGGTGTTGGATGGGTTGCCTCTTTGTACAGAGAAGTAAAAACAGTCTGGTCATTTATGATGCACTTTATTGTCATTTCTGTACTGTAAGTGAGGATAATGAGCGTGATGTATGTTTCAGGGACTAGCACTGAAACTGTCCTCTGGTGATTTCCTGTTAAATTTAGGTTTAATGCTTGATGCTTTGCAGGAGCTTACAGTATCAGTATTTCTTGCCAGACAGCAAAACCCAGGGCCACACTACAGACGTGCCACTGAGGCCATCGAAAAAGGTGTTTTTGGTCAAGTCAAAGTGCACAACAGCTCCAAACAGCAACAAATCAACCTCCTGAAGTTTTATGAAGCCATGGCTGACAGCATGACGGCAAACACGATGTCTAAAAATGAAACTTTACTGTTTGAAAAGGTCAAGATTCTTTGTCCTAATACAGGAGTCGTCAACCTGTGGCTCTAGAGCCGCATGCGGCTCTTTAGCACCCGCCTTGTGGCTCTTTGGAGCTTGTTCAAAAAATAATGAAAGTGAAAAATTGAGTGAATATGTTTACCGTAATTTCTGGATTATAAGCCGCTACTTTTTTCTAGAGCTTTGAACTATGCGGCTTATAAGGCAATGCAGCAAAATGATAGATTCTCATAGACTTACTATTAACAAGTGCGGCTTATATATGTACTTTATCATTTTTCTTACTTAAATCTAGTGGGTGCGGCTTATATTCAGGTGCGCTCAATAGGGCAGAAATTACAGTATTGTTTTAATAGAATTTTCGTAGGAGGAAAATATGTCAAACTCTTTAAGTTTTCCGATGCTGTAAAAATGTGCAGAATAAATATTTAATTTCAACATTTCTGTCAACAAAGATTACGTCATAGCCGCGCGACACATTGCTGCGCGCTGTTGGCTGCTGTTGTAAACAAACCAAACGACAGGTGCGTCAGGGCCATGGATCCAAAAGGGAAACAGAACGATAGAACACAGGATTCAACAGTTTTTGGACCGAATAAATTGCTTTCATATGCAGCAGTTTTATTGCAACCCGGGAGAGAATAAAGCGTTGAAAGCCGTTCAAAGATGGTGAACTCGCAGATCAACAGCAGAAGCAGCGCGAAGGAACACTTTATCGAAGAACGAATGAAAGACTGTATTTAATGCACGAAGACACGGATATAACACGCGGGGTTTGGGCAAAATCAACTGGATTTAGCGGAAAGAGATGTGTGGAACTTTGTCTCAGGTAAGAGGCTACACTCACATCGTGCATTGTTGAACGTCAAATGGACACAATAGGCTACTTTTTGCAGATGATTTAGTGATATATAAAAACTGTTTTATGCAGATTTTAGTCATGTTTTGATCTGCATCTTGTAGTTTTGCCTCATGTCAGCGTTCCTTGGCCTCTGTGCAAGATCCGTGTCAAAAAAGCTTGAACAGGACCGAGATGGACAAACGTGTCCCGCGTCTGTTCGTCGTGTCGAATTATGTCATTAATTTCCCGCAAAAAGTGCCACTGGTTGTCCGGTGCGATTTATACACTCCTAATATGTGTATTTTGGCTTGTGCAAGAGCGAGTTGTTGTACGGCAATATAGTAATCATGAAAGCTCATTTTGCATTTGTAGGCGACTATCATTTTGATAACAGGTTGATAAAGCTAATAGACACTTGTGTAGCATGTGTAGCATTCATTGTAAGGCTTATATAAGGCTTTACATTTTTTGCGGCTCCAGGCAGATTTAGGTTTTGTTTTTTTGGTCCAATATGGCTCTTTGAACATTAAAGGTTGCCGACCCCTGTCCTAATACATGGCCTTCTTCTCCACCGATGTTCTACAGAGAAAAATAGATTAGAGACTTTTGTAGTTTGATGCACATTGACTTTTCTGGGATCAGGAATATCGACAGAGAATTCAAAGAACATCCAGAACTGACTTTGACTGATGAACTACTGAGACTTCATGAAGCTGTAAAAACCACTGCAGTTAGCAACGCTGATTGTGAAAGAGGATTCTCTCAAATTACTAGCCTAATAACTAGCCTGAGGTCTTAGCTGTTAATAAGTAAAGTGTCTGACCACTGATGTTCGTTTCTTTAGTTAGTCCTCCTTTGAACAAATGGAATCCTGAAAAGTATGTCCAGAAATGAGTTCTTAGGCGAAGGTCAGCATACTTCAAGGCCTGTCTTGTCAAAAAAGATAAAATAAATAAATTAAATTAACTTTAGCTGTAAGTTAACCAACAACGCCACTGGAAATTAATCCAGAAAGAAAATGCTAAAGGACCCACATGTTCGTTCTTGATTAAAACAGAGGCAGGAATCCAAAAGTAAGAAAAGTTTTCAGTTCATAAAACAGTTTCTGTTCATATCCGTTCTTGTTCCAATAAGTGTCATTTTAGTTCATGTTTGGTCATAATTTCACTTGTGAGCGTGTAGAGTTTCACAGAACTGAACCAAACCGTCCATTTTACAAGAGCAGGGCAACACTGTTAGGCAAAACAAGCAAGAAGGCGAGGGAAAGGCTAGACTACGGTTCTCCAGCGCACACCACGGCTCCTTCCAGATCCAGCTCAAAGAGAAATGTTGTTAAGCTAACCTTACTACTAAACAGGCGACGAAGGTTTCTAACCCCAAACGTACCATTTTAGCTGCACAGAACCAGGCGTTGCGGGGCTTCGACGGCTGATGCACAACAATCCCAGCGCTAGCCAAGAGCACAACATCAGAGTGTTTACCCATGGCACCGGTGACAGGCTGAACCCAACCACAAACACGACTATATTAGGATTAAACTGCATGATTCTGAGTATTTAACTCGTTCTAACTGCCATCCCGGTTTTCTTAAGAAGGACTTATGTATGTTTGAGGAATCTTATTGTCCTGCAGCTGATGACAGACTGCTCTGTGCTCTCTACTCATCTATTTTTCATTCTGTACGACCACTTTATCTTTTACTTTAAAGGTATTATTTTAATTTAGTTTTTCCTTTTAATAACCCAGTTGTACCTTTCCATAAAATATTGTATTGCTTAACAGGAAACTTTTGTAAACTGAAAAAGGGGCAGATATTATAAGATTACTCTTTCTGTCAAATTTCAATAAATTAAATAAAATAAAAAATGTCATTTTCTATTGATTTTTAACAAGCCCTTTTCATGCCACGTCACAGTAACATCACAGCGCTAACTGGAGGCAAAAAAAGACCAGTTTGTGGTTTTATCGTGGTTAAAATGTCATTTTGTTGTGAACTGTGACTAGAACTTCTGTATCTAAAGTTAGCCTGACCTTACCCAGACGTGCAGGAGCAGTTCCATGTTCAAACTGAGCTGTTTTATTTAGAATTCTAGCTAAAACTGTACTGTTGTCAATCACTCCATTTTTACACACAAGACCCTTATTTTCTGCTTTAGCAAAGTTTTGACAACAGTTAACAGATTTTCAAAGCTAAATGCAACCAATTTTGTTTTACTGAGTTAATCGTAAAATAATTACTAGTAAATGTTGTGTCTCTGAAGCTCTAATGGGAGGTTTTACACATTAGCATATTTAGCATTAGCTTCAAGACACGAATGAACTGTTAAAAGAAGCATTTTAGCCTCTACTGGATTTAGCAACGTAAAGTGGACATGAAACCTCTTCAGCCCAGTGAAAGAGCAGATCCTGATCCAAGATGAACCTCCAACCGCCAGAAGTAATTCACCAAAGTTTGTGTCAGGTCCACAGAGTAAGTGATGATCCTGACAGTTACGAACAGAATTTGACATTTTTTCTGCTTTTGTGTTTAAAAATCCTTCCAAAAACCAGCTAGTTTACACTGGTTTAGATGGAGGCAACGTCGTCTTTTGCCTCCGGCTAAGCTCCGCCCACCAGAATGTGACGCAATGTTTACGAACATGCAAGGGGTCTATACAGTAGGTTTGCAAAAGTTAAACACAACCCTTCAGAATGTCTGTGCACATCTCAGTGTGAACGCAACTTATTGGCAAACAGTGAGTTCCCCCGCCTCCCAAATCCACTGAAACCACTGCTCATTGGCCAATTTAAATGAAACAACAAATGAAATACAACATACTTTCTTTAATCTGATTTTTTTTCTCCAACCCAGATATGCCATGCACCATCACTTTGCATTGGTGGCTATGCTAGCAAAAGTTTATATTTTAAAACATTTTCTTCAGGGATTTGGGTAAGGTTAGGGTTTGGATTAGGGTTAGGGTTAGGTTAAGTTAATTTGGTTAAATTTAGGGATTTGGGATGCTAACCAGGAAGCGGCATAACTGCGTTGGGAAAAATAAAAACGCGTCTCAAACAACTCAAACTAAGATAACAAATGTCAATCAATCAGGATTTATTCACTTTTATGTTGGAGAAGAAAACAGACTGGATTAGTCAGAGTTGGTCAGCTATCGACTGTCAAAGCTAAGAGGCTAACTTTAGCAGCGACTTTAGAAAACCTGACTCCTTATTTTATGAGTCGTTTAATTGAATACATAGTGCAACAGTGCATTAAAACAGTGTTTATCCATCTCATTTCGCTCGCCTACTTATTCTAGCCTTCCACACAGAACTTGAAAACGCACTTCCTGTCAGCTCCTCCCTGTGCATTTCATTGACGTGAGCTGCTGAAAAGACTTCTGGCAAAACAATATTTCAGGTCGTTTTTTTGTTTCCAAATACGCGCTGGTCATGTGCACCAACAAACAAGCAAGGCATATTTTCTCTGGATCAAAGTGTTTAAATAATCGTTTGGCGGTTGGATCGCTGCGATAGCCCACAGTTACCAAAGTGACATTAGCCACAAACACACAACAAATGTACTGATCACACACAGACATATACACATGCTGTACCTTGTTTGAAAGCTTAGGACCTGTAGAATTCGCTGGGTTTATTTTAACTGTCAGTGGATCTAATTGAGATTAGCCTACTAGATAGCACAGCTACAGCGTTAGCTACCTTCTTCTTCTTGTTTATCTCTTTTATGGATCATCTGAAACACTAATTATCACACCAGCTCTGTTTAACACTCGTGTTTGACGTGTTTTGCCGACTGCTGAGGACAAAAAGGCACAATTGTGTAAAAGAGTGTAAAAGTGATCAACAAGTAGGCAGCTAACACTGTAGCTGCGCTCTCTCGTACATTAATCTATTAGATTAACAGTTAAAATAAAAATAACCCAGCGACTGAAGTGTACAGGTCTAAGCTTTCAACAAGGTTCAGCATGTGTCCTGTATATTCTTGTGTGTGGTCAATACATTGATGTTTATTTGTGACTAATGTACTTACAGGCTAACCGCGGGCTAACGCAGTGATCAACCGGCAAACGATTATTTAACACTTTAACGGTCATTTTCAAGCGATCCAGAGAAAACATGTCATGCTTGTTTATTGGTGCACATGACCAGAGCATATTTGAAAAATTATCCTTCCTGAGTCCGATTTTGCAGCAAGTCTGCTCAGCAGCTTACGCCAGTGAAATGAACGGAGGACCGGACCAGAAGTGTGTTCCTCGTTCTGTGTGGAAGGCTAGAATAAGTGGGCGGAGCTAAATAAGATGGATAGAAGCTTATTCAGTGGTGTTGTGCTGAGTTTAAAAGGCTTCTCTGTCCTGTGTTCACCTCGTAGCTCTGCTGTGCTCAGCACACAACAATACAAAAGCACGGCCTTTACATAATGGGTTAACTATTACTGACCGTCAGGAGTCCACTAACGGTTAAAGAAACATGAGACTGGATTTGTGCAGTTAAACGACTAGAAGAGGCTCAGACTCCATGAATGAAGCTGCCTCTAGAGCAAACTCTAGAATGTGATACGGCATTAGACCCAGACGTGTCCTGGCTGTGGACGGGGCTCTGTACTGTGCAGGCGGGACACTTCAGGGTCACGTCCCGTTCACTCCAGAGACGAGCTGGAGTGGCATGTTTGGTAACGAGAACCACCACATAATAAATCTGGATTTAATGAGAAAAAATTAAAATTAAGAGTGTGACCAGAGTCGTCTGTCAGGAGAAAGTCTGTCCACAAACTGTGAGTTCGACAGTTGTCCCGCACACGTCCTCCTTCTGCCTGAGGGTCGTTTTCATGATCGTCCCAGAGTCCCACTGTCCAGAAGTGTGGTGGGAAAAGCCCAGCCTCCCCCCGTCCCGTGTCAGAGGTCCCACTCCAGACCAGAGGAGAGGATGTGTCGGCCCTGTCCCATGAGTGTCTCTGTCCACAAACAGGACACCAGACCCACTGTGTCTCTGTCCACAACAGACACCAGACCCCACCGTGTCTCTGTCCACAAACAGGACACCAGACCTCTGTGTCTCTGTCCACAAAGAGGAGACCAGACCCACCGTGTCTCTGTCCACAAACAGGACACCAGACCCACTGTGTCTCTGTCCACAAACAGGACACCAGACCCTCTGTCCCGTGGATCTGTGTCTCTGAGAGGAGACAGTCGAACATAAAGAGTTGCTGCACTTTAGTCTTATTGACAAGACTTCGTTCCCAGATCTGTCCTCGTCGTCCTCTGCCTGTCTCATTGTTCGCTCAGTTTCTCCCTGCCAGCTCATGCCTGTCCTCACTACCAGAGGGACACTCCCACAGGACAGCCGCAGAGAAGCTCCCCAGGAGACTACTCCAGAGGGCGAGTTCATGAGGACACAGAGAAACCACATTGAGAACTGCATGACACATGGTGGTATTTAAATAGTGAGACTATATGTGAGACCGTGTGGATACACCAGGACCACAGTGAGGACTGCAGGACACCGTCGCAGTGAGGACACAGACAGTGTCCTGGAGCTGCTGAGACGCTGAGCTCACCTGTGGCCAGGTCCTGTTTGGGGAAAATTACAGCTCACACACAGTTATTAACCTAGCAGGAACAACAGGTGTGTTCATGCTAGATCATGTCCTGCAGCTTACAATGAGATCCATGTCCTGCAGTCTTAGAAGAGACATCAGTCCTGTAAGCCACATTCCTGTAAATAGACATACGTCTCTTTAAAGGACATGATTCCTGTTTATGATGTAATCGCTGGCAGTCTGAACATTTCAGATGAGAAAGAGAAGATGAGACAGTAGAGAAAGAAAACGAAGAGGAGAGAGAAGAGAAGAGAGAGAGGAGGCGGAACTCAGACATAAACTTGTGACAGCAGAATGTGTATGCACATTTTGAAAGTAATACTCAGTAACTACTTTTACACGTGTACTTTGACCTGTTGTCTTCGATAATCTGGTGAATCTTTAGTTTTATCTCTCTGACATTTTTCTATAAACGTGAGCAGCTTACATTCTCCTATTTGAACCTTCTGTCTCTAATCTCTTGTATTGCTTCTTTGTGCTTCGATCTGATCATCCACTTCTGTTTGGATGAAGTCTTTTTACTGATGGAACCAGGAGGTGTCCAGGCTGGTCCACACAAACCTAGTTTCAGATCACATTTAGATGAACAGTGCTGTGTGGCCATAGCCGTTGACCTGTCAGAGCCTCAGAGGCTAAGCAGTTGGCTGGGCAGTTGCTTGGAGGAGACCAGATGTAAGATTGTGGACTTTCTGGTTTGAGTGGTGAGTGTGGTGCGAGGCTCAGGCTGCCCCAGCGCAAGCCTTGGCCTACATATAAAACCTATACTCCAGCAGTTGTGAGCACCTCAAACGAATTAAAGTCAAAATGGGTCGTTACGGAAAAGGCACAAATATAAAAAACAACTGATATTCACAGTTTGATGACAGCACACTCGCCTCACATCTCGAGATAGCGTTGCGTTCCAACTCCGTATGACCAGGGCTATTCTATGTGGACATGGTCCTCCCGTGTCTGGGTGAGTTTCCTCCAGACACTCCGGTTTCCCCACCAAATAATACCATGTTAGTTAGGAACACTTGGTGGTGGTCAGAGGTTGAGGCGCCAGGTGTTTAGGTGCCGCTCCTCTGCTGAGCTGCTTTTCCATAAGCGTCTTTTCCGTTTTCCGCACTATATTCTTTGCACTGATTCACTGGTTCTCCTGTGGCCACGGGCCAATCAAACAGCTGCATTTGCGGCAACTGACGACACCGACTTTACTTGTAAGTCTTCAAAAACCCACCTCCACGACGTGCTCCGCTCCTCTGACCCGCCACAACCCCATTTACACCAAACACCGTGAGCCGCCTGTCGCAAAAAGTTGCCAACTGGTTCAGACGGGCGACCCTTCGACTGGTGTGAAAGACTCTTTAGAACACCAGGAGCCTCAGCTGGCGACAGAATAGATTTGTTGTTTCTTGAGCGAGACACTTCCTTAACTCACACTTGCTCAGTGCTCGTTACACTGGGTGATGGATACTAGTTGTAAAGCGCTTTGAAAGGTAGAAAAGCACTATATAAATAGACCATTGACCATTTACCTCCCACCTCACCCTCCCACTTGTCTGTGTTTACTTGTGATAATCAAAAGACGAATGCTCAAAGTGAAGCATGTGTGGATCAAACTGTTCCAGAGACACTTTACAACAATAATAATTTATTTAAAATCTGTTGCTTTTTACAGTTAAACTTTCAAATGAAGAGTTCTGTAGTTTTGAACAGGAAGTAAAACACACAATAGGTCTCCTTTAACAAAAATAATGGTCAAATAAAATCACCAGAATAAGAACAGCTCATTTGTAAATGACTCTGGGCTTGAAAACGTGGCTCAAACTAAAGCTGTAACATGAAATCAGTGAAATATCTCCAGTGGTGGACAATTTAAACTCTCCGACGGGACACAGGGGTTAAAGAGCAGTCAGGTGCTTTTGCTCACACAGGCTGACTTTTGTACTTTCAGCAGGACTTTGACTTTGACCCTTTTACACTAGTAACTGTACTTTTACTAGAGTAGTGACGCTCTGGGACTCGAGCGAAGCAGCAGCAGTAGACTCAGCCCAAAACCACACACACTGTAAAAAAGAAGTACAAGTTCTGCCTTAAGGTTTGAAGTTGATGTGAGTTGTGTGTTATTCTCTTCTCTTTTCTCTCTCTTTTTCTCTCTCTCTTCTTTCTCCACTTTTCTCTCTCTCTCTCGTCGTAACTTACATCATCAACATCAGTCCCGGGCTGTTCACCGTCCCGTGTCTGTCCGCTCAAAGTCACACGCCCCTCTGAACGTTTGACACGCTCACATCAGTCCCGGGCTGTTCACCGTCCCGTGTCTGTCCGCTCAAAGTCACACGCCCCTCTGAACGTTTGACACGCTCACATCAGTCCCGGGCTGTTCACCGTCCCGTGTCTGTCCGCTCAAAGTCACACGCCCCTCTGAACGTTTGACACGCTCACATCAGTCCCGGGCTCGTTCACCGTCCCGTGTCTGTCCGCTCCAAAGTCAGATTTCGATCAGATTTCTGGAGCGATTCCGTTATTGAAAAGTGCTGTGTGATTGTTCAGGACGAGGAAAAGGAGCTCAAACAGATGTTACCAAACACACAAATGACTTGCTCTTTTCAGTGTCTAAAAATACCGGACCCAGACTCAGCTGGGACGTCCCGCAGGTGTGATCACGTTTCTCTGGCCCGTGTAAACACACACCAAAAATCCCATTATTGTAGAGTTATGTGATTATGGCTGTTATCTGATCGAGCTGATTCTGGCTCCGGGACACAAACGGGACTGTCCGGCACGAGGAGGGGCAAGGGGGGGGGTGTGTAGGGGCGGAGGGAGGGGGAGGAGGTCCGGTTACAGGGGCTCTCTGGGGTCATCATTTATTAACGAGTCGCAGTCCAGCACCGCCTCTGGGCCCACGAAGTCTGAGCGCTGCTGACGACCGACCCCGAGTCCACCGGCGTACGCTCCTGCACCGGCAAGGTCACGGGGCCGGTCCAGACTCAAGCGGCCGGACCAGGGGACCGGACTAAAAACAAGCAGGACCGGGACTAAAGCAGGACCAGGACTACAACCAGGACCAGGACTCAAACCAGGACCAGGACTAAAGCAGGACCAGGACTAAAGCAGACAGGACTAAAGCAGGAACTAAACAGAGACTAAACCAGAACAGGTCTGAACAGCAGGACTAAAGCAGGACCAGGGAACTAAAGCAGGACCAGGACTAAACGCAGACCAGGACTAAAGCAGGACCAGGACTAAAGCAGGACTCAGCCGGACCAGGACTAACAGGACCAGGACTAAAGCAGGACCAGGGACTAAAGCAGGACCGGAGGACTAAAAGGACCTACAGGACCAGGAAGCAGGACCAGGACTAAAGCAGGACCAGGACTAAAGCAGGACCAGGACTACAACCAGGACCAGGACTAAAGCGGACCAGGACTAAAGCAGGACCAGGACTAAAGCAGGACACAACCAGG
Organism: Mugilogobius chulae; assembly: GCA_038363315.1. Classification (NCBI taxonomy): domain Eukaryota; kingdom Metazoa; phylum Chordata; class Actinopteri; order Gobiiformes; family Gobiidae; genus Mugilogobius; species Mugilogobius chulae. Next base: position 3,348,563 of record CM076415.1, read on the forward strand.
ACCGGACTCAACCAGGACTAAACCAGAACAGGCGTCTGAACCAAGCAAGGACTAGGAAGACTAAAGCAGGACTCAGCCAGGACCAGGACTAAAGCAGGACCAGGACTAAAGCAGGACTCAGCCAGGACCAGACTAAGCAGGACAGCAGATCCACCATCCGCTACATCACTTTTTATTTCTGAAAGATTAGAACATTTTTCTGATGTGAGAGTAAATACTGATCAGTTTTACACAAGTTAAGTTGTACATTATGAAGAAAAGAACAAACTAATGGAAGTTCTAAAACAGAATCCTACACGTGTCGTCACAAAGACAATTAAAGTGTTTAAGTTATAATCATCACTCCTGTGGTATTCGAGTTGATTTTGGCCCAGATGTACAATGTGGTTGCTAGGTAACAGTTGTGGATTCCCCTCCACAGTGTTAGATTTACTGGACAGGACTGTCCTGTGGGCTATCCCACAAACTATTATCAGACAAAACTTGTGTTTTATGTGACATTCTTGTAAATGTAAAAGCTCCAAAGATCACTTTGAAGATGTCTGAGTTTTTGTTTTGGTTTGTTTTCTTTCACTGGTACGTTTAGGATCTTTTCTCCGCAGATATAAAGCGATTCAGCATCAATACGAAGCTCCAGTTTCTTAGAATATCTTAAAGACACAATCTGTTGATAATGAGCTCATCTATGACGCAGACACACACAAACTCTCCAAAGGAGGATGGGAGGGGAAGAAGAGTTGTGATGATGTGAATGTTTCTGCTCAGCCCGATAAGAACCACCACATTACAGAACCGACTCAGGTTCAGGGCGTCGCAGTCTCAGTTCATTTCTATGGTGGTTGTAAAGATGTGTTCTTATTTATGTGTATTAACAAAGTCCTGATCTTAACCTGCCCCAAGCCCCAGACCTAATCTTACCTATCTGTGTAACTTGATGCCTAAACTTACCCGTTTCATCTGCAGCAAATGTCCCCACGTGGCTTCAATCAAAACTCCTGGTCTTTGGTTTTTTTTTACGCTGTGAATCTGTCATTACGCTTTTTCATATCGTGCTAAATGTACGGTGTAACATAAGTACGCAAAAACGTCCTGAAGTGTGGTCACAATACGCTGTTTTTGTGTCGTAGTATGAACGTGCCCTACCCTGGGAGGTAAAAGTCAGGACTGAGCTGGCCTCGTGGTGCGTGTGTGAGGTTGTGCTGCGCCGGGCGCCAGCTGCCGCGAGGGCCTGGGAGCGGCTGTGCTTGGGTGTGTGTACCGGTCCAGTGCTGTGCGTCCAGTATTATGCCCTGTCCTGCTCCAGCCCAGCCACCACTGCCTTACAGCCAGAAAACACGTAACTTGTATGAATTATGAAACATCTGGGACTGACTGAGTGAAGGTTGATGTGGGGAATTACAGCTGCTTAAGAATGTTCAAAATACATTTTCAAATTCGGCATTTTATTCAAAAACATTTTCCTCACTTCCCCAACCGACCTCCTGAGGTAGGAATAGATCAGTTGGAATGAAAAACACCTGATCTCATCTTTCTTTTCCAAAAAAAAAACGCCTCAACTCCCGATCCAACTACCAACTTTAAAGAAACGTGAGAACGAGATCTGACTTTGACAATACTCGACAATCATAAGGAAGAAATAAAGAAACTGGTACACAGTTCATCCATCTGTGCTGGACACTCTTTAAAGCAATTCAAGATATTATATAGAGCACCCTACTAATGACAGGTTAGCTCAAAGATACCCAGAGGTATCGGACTCCTGTCCCAGATGTAAAAACTCTCCGGCAGATCATATACACCTGTCCAAAGTTAAATATTTACTGGTCGGACGTTCATTTAACCCTATCTACAGTGCTCCAACTGAATATAGCTGCTGACCCCCTAACGGCGGTATTCAATAACTCCTAATACAACACCAGCCTCTAAACGTGTCATCGCCTTCACCACACTGCTCACTAGACGCCTGACTCTGCTTCGGCGGAAACAGAGACCACCAACCCACAACTGCTGGAAAGAGTCAAATGTATCCAATTAGAAATACTGCGTTATGGTCTTAACGGGTCACTCAACAGTTCCATATTATGTGGGACCCCTTTCTACAATGTATTGACAACCATTTTTTAAATTCATATTATAGTGGATGAGAGGAGAGAAATAACCCCCCCCCTCCTTCCTTTCCCTTTCACGTCGCTTGTCTTTTTCCATTTTTCCTTTTCACTTATTATTTTTCTTCTTCCACTTCATTACTTTTTTTTTTACTACTATTCTTATTCTTCTTATTATTACTATTATTCTTTTTTTAATATTTCCTTTATTTTAATGTGTGTATCTTAAGGCTCCTAGTCGGGGGGGGTGGGGTCATTGTTTGAACTACTCTCATGCACCACATTTCTGTCCATAAAAATGTGAATAAAAATATTTAAATTAAGAATGTTTAAAAGACTCTAAAAGAAACTTTTAAGCCAACTTACTGAAACATAAATGACTGTAAACTACGTTCTGCATGTTGTTCTTAATCAATGAACTTACTAGTGTCCTGAAACGTTATACCTCCATTGGTTACAAATGTAGCCTACGCTTCACTGTGAGACTGTTGCACTGCTGCTCTATGTGAAGTCTTTAGAACCTCTGCACTGGAGCAGAACCTTGAGCTGAATTATTACTATTGATATTTTTTTTACGTTTTAGCATCATGAGATAAAAATAAAGTCTCAATACAGTGAACACGTTTAAACAAACGCTGTAGCTTCAACGTCTGACACTTCAACGGCTGAACATTCCAAAAATCTAGTAAAGGATTTCATAAACACATAGAGCACTTTCTATCACCTTTAGTTACATCACAAGGTGTTTTCAGACTGACAGAAGAACACAGGCTAAACTTGAATGTGTGGAAATGAAACTAGCTGTGTTTTTGATAGAAAACTGCACAATGACACTGACACCACACCAGGCCCTTAAAGTGGACAAACAGTGACAGATGCATGGAGCCTGGAGAATCTGCAGAAGGAGTGTTAAACATGAGGAAATGAAAATCAATAGTAGTGTTTTTGTTAATGAATCTGCGTAACGACGTCAGAACAATCAGCTCATATTGTCCCTTTAAGAATGACTGATTTGGGTTCAGCTCAGAGCCGAGCAGGTCTCCAAATCTTTGCCCTTTTAGTTCATTCCAATCTGAGAAAATCACAGTCCCGAGCCAGAGGGGACACGTGGTACCGCTGCAGTGTGGCTGAAGGAGACTGCGGAAGGTAACACTCACCGGAACGTCCTGGGACACCGCCGAACAGCCGCTGGATCCAGGACACCGAGCAGCAGAGGAGCAGGAGCGCGCACAGCAGCAGCCTCGTCCCGGACCAGAGTGACCGGACAGACACCGGACAGCGCAGAGCCAGCCCCGATGAGGCGGTCCGGGGCGGGCTGAGGAGGAAGTGTGCGGCCGCAGAGCCGGAGGCAGCGCTCTGGAGCCCGCTGCAGACACGTCCCAGGGCGCGGTGATGTTTAGTGCGGGTCTGAGTCGGTTCCATCCACACGAGACTCACTCTGCAGCAGGGCCCGAATATTCAAGTACAGCTCATCCACAAACACTTTTAAACTCAGCAAACTCACTGAAAAGCAGAGGAAAGAGCAGGAGTGTGATTGGTTTGACAGCAGGTAGGCCTACACACTGACCAGACGTCCCTGTTTACCCGGGACAGTCCCTTCTTAAGTCCTGTGTCCCAGGAATGTCTCCAAAATCATAGCTTTGTCCCACATTTACCCAAGACACGTCCCAGTTGTCCTGACCACTGACAACAGTGACGAGAGGAATATATTAGTCAAACTAGACAAAGTCGTTCTTGAAAAGAATCCAAAATGCATCAGTTTGCACAACACGAGAAGAAACATGAACAAACTCGAACTGACTGACAGACTGAAGAATGTTCAGTTATTTCTACTAAAAACAGGGTGTCCCAGGTTTTAATTGTGAAATCTGGCCCTGTAGCCCTGTAGCCCTATGGGAGACAGACCACCACATGTTTTACTTTGATTTGAATTTCTCCAAAACAGCAAATCTCACATGAACCATTTTAACACCAGAGAAAAGCTCAAAGTCTTGTGTATCTAATGAATCCAGCTGCTGTTCTCAGTCTTATTCTGATCAACAGTTATTGATCATTAGATGTTAATTGTTCAGGTCTGGGTTGGTTGTCACAATGTTCTGTCAGTGGCAGTGATGATAAATGTGTCTTGTCTTTGGTTTGATTTGTTATGTTTGATTCAAGAATGTTTTATATTTTCTGAATCAGGAGACAATTGAACATTTAAAAGATGCATTTTTGTCAAGATTCTAATGAAAATGTAGACCGGGGACGATTGTAACACTTTTGTCCAAATGTGACATCTCAGCTTAATCTTAGTTAAAGTTCTGCTTCAAACTCCATGAAGTGAAGCTGCAGATGTTGTCTTTCATGTGAACAGGTTTAGATTCTCTAGAGACATTTATGTTGAAGCTGTTTTCATTTCAAGACAAGAAAGTCAAGAGTTACATCTGCAACACAACATGAGACAAATGTAACACATGAAATGACACAAGAATATTTATTTAGTCTTTATTAAAGAGAATACATTTGTCCACATTTAAATAACCTGAACTCTGTCATCTTAATAGAATAAAACACAAACCTTTACAGTCGGCTCTAACTTTACTTATGTCTTTCTCCAACTAAAATGAGAATTATTCTGAACAAGTATGAAGGCTCTGATCAAAATCAGTCAAACAAATGATGCACAAACTTTTTTAGACAAAAAACATAAATCTAAATCAATCCAAAATGAATTCCTAAAATGTCCGAGGGGCAGTTGTAACACAGACGAGGGCGGCCATGTTTGGAGGGATTTGTTTCTCTGTTACATTCAGACTGACCAAACACAGACACAAAACCTATATTTAACCAGATCAAAGTGACAGCCATGTCTCAGTCACATCTGTGTCCAGAACACAAACATGAGTCATGTCATGTACAACTTTGCTGCTCAAAACAGAGCCGGCTCTTTATATAGGCAGTATAGGCAAATGCTAAGGGCGCAGAGTGAGGAGGGGCGCCGGCCGATGCTCCGATGTTGAGCTCAAAGGGTGACTGACGTCTGATACATGCGTCTGATCATTCACAGCACTAACGCTGTAAAAAAGACCCTGTCTGGAGAGAACATCACGCTAAGCCCGTGTGGTGAACTGGAGGCTGCATGCGCCTCTTGCCCCCCCCTCGGGAAGTGACTGTCAGTGCAGCGTCAAAGCAGAGTTGTTTAACAGGCAAATCGTTTCTTTGAGAAGTCTCCCAGTGATATTCTGTGAAACGGGAGCTTCATTTTGATCTAAGTTTTGTGCAAATCCATCTTATATCCACGGAGAAAAGGTTCAAAATGTACAGTGAAATAAAACGTGTGAAAATAACAACGGCAAAAATGGCGAAAAACGGCGCACCACGGAAATGTTGAATGTGGCCTTTTGCATGAATGTGACATAAAACACACACTGACCTGAGAAAAGTGTATACAACAGCAGCAGCGGTGTTTTCTCTGCTCTGACCACACAGGACAGTCCTGTCAGGTGGAGTCAGTCTCCTAAAAGCTCAGTTTTACAGGGGTGGATCTAAGGGGGCATCTGGGACTGGAGCCCCGAAATCTGGCCTCAATGGGGATCCCCACTTTTGATTTTTATTTACCTGAATCATGTCTTTTTATTTATAGTAAAATTACATCACATACTAAAAATATCACATCTAAAACTCACCAAAATGCAGGAAATTGCACAGAATTTAAAAAAAATGGCTCATGGCACTAAGGGTCTGTTAGAATAGAATTTAAATACAAATTTCTTTTGGAAAGGGGAAGTAGAGGGCTAGAACCCACTAGAATTTATATCTATCAGGGGCGCTATTTGAAATCTCGCTAAGGGTACCAAAAGGGCCAGAGCCGACACTGGCTCAAAAAACTGTTTGTTTGAGGTCAAAAGTTTCCTGAAATCTCAATTCTCTTTCACTCAAACAGCAGGTGGAGATGAAATGAGCAGGTTCTGTGCTTCTGGTTTCTTCTGCTACGAATGGGAGCCTCTGTTACATTTCTCCCGGGTTACAACTGGCCCCGGTCTCCCCTACATAACATTCATTTAATTTATTTTTAGTTGAAACTTTACACTGATTTCCTGCTTTGAATGTGAATATTTAAAATACAGTATTTTTGAGAAAATGTGTCTTTTGTAACAGTGGGACAACCAACCCCGCTCTGTCTGTGCTGCTGTTCTAGATACAATCATATGTAACAACCAACCCCGCTCTGTCTGTGCTGCTGTTCTAGATACAATCATATGTGACAACCGACCCGACTGGACTGTTTGACTCTCACCTCAGTGCACTTCTACATTTTAAACTCAGCTCAGATAAAAACAGTCCTAACTGTCACTCTGACTCTCGTCTTTGTCGGGGTTTGTAACAAACTAAGTAAGTAATGAACTTTCAACATATTTTTTTGGAAAAAATAGAACATTTTTTCTCAACATCTGAAAATGTACTTTTTGCTTTACATTGTTTTGATGTCGTCTTATCACAATCTGGAACAAATGTTTACAAAAATGTTTTAGTGAGTTAATTTTGGTTAATTTAATGAAGATTTTAATCTGACTTTTTTTCAAATGCACCGATCACAAGCTGAGATACAGAGACTGTGACAACCAACCCCACTCTCCACTACTGATGTCACACTTATGTTTGTCAACCATCTTAATGGTGATGAAGAAGTTTTGATCTGAAACTTGCTAGTTTGCCTACTTTACTTTAAAATTACCAAACAAAAAAACAAAACAAACCAAAAAACAGACTTCGAACAGACAATGCTGTTTAAGCGCCTTACACTTTGCAGCTTGACAGTCAAAAAAGTCGTTTTATGGTTTAGATTCAATTTAAAGCTGTAAGTGTAAGTTTACGCACAGAAATGTAGAAAGAAGACATAAAATAGCCAAAGACGGCAACAGCAAACAAAAAATAAATAAATAGGTCTGTGCTAAGTCATTTTGTTGACAAGTGACTGGAAATATGGCAGTTTTATTTCATTTTTTGATTAAACCAATGCTTTGCATTAAGGCGTTTTTTACGCAATTTGAAACCAAAGAAGAAGCGTGGAGCCTGTCTGCTGCTTCTCCCTCATCAGCAGACACACACACATACACACACTCCTCCTCCTCCAGCTGCAGCTCTGCTCACCATCAGCTCCTCTGCTCCAACATACAGGCCACATGCAGATACTTCAGGACAATTTATAGTGCTGCGTCACTTTACGTCTAGGCAGAGGCTTCTACTGGAGCGTCTGTCTTTTTCCCCCAGAGTTTCCAGTAGCCCCTCAGAAAGCTTGGTGTTGGTGTCGTTCACGTGCTGCTACGCTCTAAAGTCTCTTTGTGTAGAAGTGCACTGCTGATCTGTGATCTGGTTGTGATTAGTGTGACTGGACTCACCTGGAACCTGATCAGCTCTAGTGCTAGATAGTCTGGTCCGGAAGGACAGAAGTGAGCTGGTTGCCATGGTTATGAATTTATTTCTGTTGCTAAGTGGGCCTAAACTGAGTCAACAACTATTTTTTATCTGAACCTTTATTCAAACCTTTTTTCCAAGCCTAAACTTACCCGTTCACCAATCATCCTTCCTCCGGACCTCTAGCATTGGCTCTAGACAGACGCTCCAATAGCAGCCTGAGGACCTGACCATAAATCACTTTCATTCTCATTTGTTCATTGATCAGCTGGTGCTGCACCTCACCTGCCACCCAAGGACCACTCAAGCACAGCCAATCAGAGCGCAGAACTCCAATTCTTTATTCTTCAGTTCAGACAGTACAGTCTCATGTTTGTCTCAAAGTGCTGCACCTATCATAGACTTTTTAGAGGAAACACCACGTTTAGTCATTCACAACTAAAAAGTTAGTTAGCCCATCTTAATCTTAAGACTTGTTTAAAACACAGATCTTGGCTTGACGTATGAACAGGTTTGTGTTCAGTCAAACTATTGTTTCACGTCACAAGAGGCAATGACACACCAAAGAGGCAATTGTATCACATGAAACTAGAACAAATCATAATTATAATGAAAGCTCTGAATAAAATGAGTCAAACAAGTGATACGCAAACCTTTAGTTTTTTTATTTTAATAAATCCATCCAAAATGAATAAAGTGACAGATGCAGTTGTAACATAGTTGTAACCATGTTACATGTGCCATTTACACTTGTCCTGTGTTACATTTGTCCTGTGTTACATTTGTTGTTGTTACTTGTCCTGTTACATTTGTCCTGTGTTACATTTGTCTCGTGTTACATTTGTCCGGTACTCCGTGTTACATTTGTCCTGTGTTACATTTGTCCGTGTTACATTTGTCCCGTGTTACATTTGTCCCGTGTTACATTTGTCCCGTGTTACATTTGTCCCGTGTTACACTTGTCCCGTGTTACATTGTCCTGTGTTACATTTGTCCTGTGTTACACTTGTCCCGTGTTACATTTGTCCCGTGTTACATTTGTCCCGTGTTACATTTGTCCCGTGTTACATTTGTCCCGTGTTACATTTGTCCCGTGTTACATTTGTCCTGTGTTACATTTGTCCCGTGTTACATTTGTCCCGTGTTACATTTGTCCCGTGTTACATTTGTCCCGTGTTACATTTGTCCCGTGTTACACTTGTCCCGTGTTACACTTGTCCTGTGTTACATTTGTCCTGTGTTACACTTGTCCCGTGTTACACTTGTCCTGTGTTACATTTGTCCCGTGTTACACTTGTCCCGTGTTACACTTGTCCTGTGTTACATTTGTCCTGTGTTACATTTGTCCCGTGTTACATTTGTCCTGTGTTACATTTGTCCTGTGTTACACTTGTCCCGTGTTACATTTGTCCTGTGTTACATTTGTCCCGTGTTACATTTGTCCTGTGTTACATTTGTCCTGTGTTACACTTGTCCTGTGTTACATTTGTCCCGTGTTACATTTGTCCCGTGTTACATTTGTCCCGTGTTACATTTGTCCCGTGTTACATTTGTCTTGTGTTACATTTGTCCCGTGTTACACTTGTCCCGTGTTACACTTGTCCTGTGTTACATTTGTCCTGTGTTACACTTGTCCCGTGTTACACTTGTCCTGTGTTACATTTGTCTCGTGTTACATTTGTCCCGTGTTACATTTGTCCCGTGTTACATTTGTCCCGTGTTACATTTGTCCCGTGTTACATTTGTCCCGTGTTACATTTGTCCCGTGTTACATTTGTCCTGTGTTACATTTGTCCCGTGTTACATTTGTCCCGTGTTACATTTGTCCCGTGTTACATTTGTCCCGTGTTACATTTGTCCCGTGTTACACTTGTCCCGTGTTACACTTGTCCTGTGTTACATTTGTCCTGTGTTACACTTGTCCCGTGTTACACTTGTCCTGTGTTACATTTGTCCCGTGTTACACTTGTCCCGTGTTACACTTGTCCTGTGTTACATTTGTCCTGTGTTACATTTGTCCCGTGTTACATTTGTCCTGTGTTACATTTGTCCCGTGTTACATTTGTCCTGTGTTACATTTGTCCTGTGTTACATTTGTCCGTGTTACACTTGTCCTGTGTTACATTTGTCCCGTGTTACATTTGTCCCGTGTTACATTTGTCCCGTGTTACATTTGTCCCGTGTTACATTTGTCTTGTGTTACATTTGTCCCGTGTTACATTTGTCCCGTGTTACATTTGTCCCGTGTTACATTTGTCCTGTGTTACACTTGTCCTGTGTTACATTTGTCCCGTGTTACACTTGTCCCGTGTTACACTTGTCCTGTGTTACATTTGTCCTGTGTTACACTTGTCCCGTGTTACACTTGTCCTGTGTTACATTTGTCCCGTGTTACATTTGTCCCGTGTTACATTTGGCCCGTGTTACATTTGTCCCGTGTTACATTTGTCCTGTGTTACATTTGTCCCGTGTTACATTTGTCCGGTGTTACATTTGTCCCGTGTTACATCTGTCCCGTGTTACATTTGTCCCGTGTTACATTTGTCCTGTGTTACATTTGTCCCGTGTTACATTTGTCCGGTGTTACATTTGTCCCGTGTTACATTTGTCCCGTGTTACATTTGTCCTGTGTTACATTTGTCCCGTGTTACATTTGTCCCGTGTTACATTTGTCCCGTGTTACATTTGTCTTGTGTTACATTTGTCCTGTGTTACATTTGTCCCGTGTTACATTTGTCCCGTGTTACATTTGTCCGGTGTTACACTTGTCCTGTGTTACATTTGTCCCGTGTTACACTTGTCCTGTGTTACATTTGTCCCGTGTTACACTTGTCCCGTGTTACATTTGTCCCGTGTTACATTTGTCCCGTGTTACATTTGTCCTGTGTTACATTTGTCCCGTGTTACATCTGTCCTGTGTTACATCTGTCCCGTGTTACATTTGTCCCGTGTTACATTTGTCCTGTGTTACATTTGGCCCGTGTTACATTTGTCCCGTGTTACATTTGTCCCGTGTTACATTTGTCCCATGTTACATTTGTCCTGTGTTACATTTGTCCCGTGTTACATTTGTCCCGTGTTACATTTGGCCCCAGTGTCCCCTATGTGTGAATGCAGGTGTTGAGTATTGTTGAAAATACCTTTTCAAAGTCTTCGTCCCAACAGTGAGTAAGACAGATAGATCTGATGATCGCTGAAGAATGCCCCAGTCCCCCCAAATCTGATTTATCCCTCACAAAGTTACACAGTGTCACCTTAAATCTTGTGCGGGCCGTGTGAGTGCTGCCTCCGGCTCCGCAGACCGTCCCGACTCGCGCAGAGGCGGAGGGACATGCGATAGTCCAGCCGGTGCACCGCGGCTACGTAAGCTGTCACCTGCGGCTGGATTCATGGCTCAGGTTTCTTCAGAACGCTGCCAGAGGCTTCTGTTTGTCTGGAGGTGTGCTTTGTGTTAAGTAATAATGCAGGTTGTTCTCCTGGTCTGAACACAAAGCTTCACGTACAGAAGTGGACACTATTATAAGCAGTTGTGTCACTATAGCTTACTGCAGCAAACATTTAGGCTGAAAACATAAAAACTACTGTAAACTAAACTCATTCCTTTGATCCTTCTCAGTAAAGACAAACTAAAACAAAAATAAAAACTGTGGGAAAAGAGAAACCTGAAGGAGAAGCCCAGTGAAGGACAGATCCACTCAGACAGACTGTGTGTGTGACTAAGACCGATCCAACTCAAAAGAACCTCGATGTAACAGGACATGTCAGGTTTCAGGCCTTAACCTGCTCCAGCCCTAAACTTACCCATTTTAGTAACATGAAGCCTAAACTGACCCTTACACTTAAAGAAACTGTCCTCAACCAAAACTTGAGTTCGTTTGACTCTTTTTCATATTGTGCAGTATATACAGTGTTACTTATACACGCATACATATGTATGTGTTGTTTTTTGTGAAACTGTGTTGCACTGCCGCACATTCATTTGCAGATTTAGTGGCGTGTCCAGAGCTCCGGTCTGATCCTCCAGCACATCTGAACAGCACAGCAAGATCACAGGGAACAGTCACATGTTCTGCTTCTAAACTTTAGACTCTGTCGTCAGTTAGGAAAAAGCTTGTGCCAAATGCTATGAGCTTAAAGGTGTGGTAGCTGATTTTCACACCGCAAACACGATTTCATTTTTAAATCTGACAACTTCTTCCCAATATTGACATGTATTCATTTTGGTTGCATTTATGGCGTATAAACTTCTTTTTACAAACAAAGTGAAACTGGAGTGACCGCCCCAAGCTCAGCCAATCAGAGCCCTGCACTCAGCTCCTCATTAAGTATAATTCTTTATTATTCAGGTCTGACAGTACTCAGTGCTGTATTTACTATGTACTTTTAGCCGAAAGCACAAACTTTACTCATTTACAACTAAAGCTACCCACCTTTAAAGTGAGGCTAAACACGTGTTCAGAGACTAAAGCTACGGTCACAATGACTCGTACGAATAAAATGGTCATACGAATCTTACAGGTCGTACGAAATCTGGAGTTCGTACGTGGCTCCTGGAGTAGAAACTGTTTTCCTACAGTCTTCTTACGGCAGACTTCAGCTCTCACCAACAACTCACGACATTCTTGGGGAAATGAAGCCGTACGGCATCCTTGCGTGTGTCCTAAAGCTTGTTTAATGCGTCTTTACGGTAATCCTACATCTATTTTGTGTCGCACGGGAGCTGCGCGATGTCCCTGCGTCCAACTCAATCCTTTATCAAGTTGTTTTAGCTATTAAACCTTTCGTAAACCGTACCGGAATAGCAATAACCTAACTGCACACCAGCAAATCACAAATATGCTTATAAATAGCTATTCTGTGTAGGCTTTCTCTGAAATCTGTTCTCTCGTTTGTCTCTCACACTCGAAACACAACAAACTCACAAAGTCAAACCTCCGTTTCTTACCTGAGTATTGCAGAGGAGGAGACGCCAAAACTCCCAAAGCGAAGACGGATGCTGAAGACTAATCCACTGACATCATTGTGTTCATATAAAAAAGTTTGAAGGACTTCCCAAACCGCCAGCGAGCAGAAGTTGTCCAAATGTCTACGTCTGTTACAGCTGTCCTCCCTGTGGTTGTGTCCATCTCCAGGCGATTTGCGTTTTCCCCGCGCGCTCCTGGTCCGGTCTGGCCGTGTTTCAAGCGATATTCCTGCACGCCCCGGGTCCGTTCCTCTCCGTGCGCTCCTGGTCCGGTCCGGCCGTGTTTCAAGCGATCTCATCCCTTCACGCTCCGGGTCTGGTCCCCGCGCTCTGGGTCCCCTGCCCCTGCGCGCTCCGTCCCGTCTCCGTGCGCTCCTTGTCCGGTCCCCTCCGTGCTCTCCTTGTCCTGTCCTCCCCGTGCGCTCCTTGTCCGTTCCTTTCCGTGTTTAAAGCTAGCTGCGTTTCCGTTGCGTGCTCCAGGCCCGTGGGCTTTCATACAGATCCCTGTACAAGCTAAACTGCGCCTCAAGAGATGCGCAGTCTCCAGAGCGCGTCTCTCTCCACTTTGACTCTGCCGCTCAGGCACATTACACAGGCTTTAGTCTCTGCGTTCATAGACTGGTCGTAGAAAATCTTTAACACGACCATAGACATGTCTACGAACTTACGAACGAGCTGCGAGCGCTGTTTTTTCGTAACAACGCCTCAAGAATGACGTAGGAAATGAGAAAAAAATCGTTCGCAGAGAGGTCGTAGCAGGTCGTACGGGTTAGTGATGCGCGGGTCAGCTTTTTTTGTGACCCGCCCCGCCCGACCCGATTTAAAATTCAGCCCGACCCAACCCGGCCCGAAAATGTGCTTAAATTTCAGGACCCGACCCAACCCGAACCCGCTCACATTAAAACTGCATAAAACGTTGTTTTTTTGCGAGCTGCAGCCTCCGCGGGGTACGTTTGTCTGAAATGAGCACATGCACTTTTATCTGTACAGAGTAACTCCTCTTCTCGTCATACACGATCTTTGTGAGAGCCGGGTTGTTTACAGTTCAGCAGCGGAAGAAAACATGGACGACTTTCATGGACTTATTTTTGGAGAGAAAGTTGTTTTCGTAGCGCTCAAAACGATAAGATTATGTCAGCAGCAGGAAGCGGCATCTACGGACTTCAGCGGCTGTTTACTGAGCATGTTTTTGGCCGCTGCTCGCAGAGCGCAAATGCAGACTGGATTTACTCGTGGATTTAGACAATGCGTCGGGATTTTAAGCGGAAAGAAACAGAACCGCGGACTTTTACCGTGGATCTGAAAAGCCCTGTGATGTGGATACGAACAACTGGATTAATCTTCGTCAGACAGATGTATATTAAGCTTCACCTGTACAGTGGACCTCGTCAGACTTCTTCGTCAGACATTCACGGTGAGTAAAAAGCTTGTTTGTGATTATTTAATTATTTAAACGTCAACATGCTCTGAAGTCTGGACGTTTCACCAGGTGAGCATTTGACTCTTTCCGTTTAGTTTACAATGATGAAGTTCAGGCTGGAGCATTGTGTAGTTTTGTGTTTATGACTGAGTCGAACGTGGCTGCCCCGTCTCCACAGAATGACGTTCTACTTGTAGTGGAACTCTTGTCCATCTTTCTTTCTGTTTTATAGCCAGTTGTAACCTAAATAAACTAAGCTAAGAACGCATAAGTTGTGTCTTATGTTAAACAGAATTAACGTGCTTGACATGAGGCTTATTGGACTGACGTTCACGTCACTTGAAGCCAAAGCATGACACCAGCGTTTTAACATGGGTTTAGACCCGACCCACCCGAACCCGACCCACTTCTTTAAATTGTGCAATCCGACCCGCCCGAACCCGCGGGCTGACCGCGGGTCCCGCGGGTTACGGGTCGACCCGCGCATCACTAGTACGGGTCATTGTGACCGTAGCTTAACTCCGCCCACAACTGAACCTCAAACAGGATCGCAAAAGTGGGAGATGTCCGGAGGCCTTTCTAGAGTCGCCCAGGTGGATGTGAACAGACATTGATTGACAGCACCAAAAATGAACAGTGAGCTTGATGAATGATGTGAGTTTGTGTCGAAGCGGTCCAGGTCCTGTTGTGAGATTTGCAGCGGAGGAAGCTGTACTTTGATTACTTGCACAACAAGTTTTTTTTTTATATTTACTTTGCAAAATATACATATGAAACCTTTGCTTTAGTCTACATAAGCACATGAGCCTATTATGTGAGTATTTTCTAAAAATGAAAATCGAAAATGAAAACACAGGCCCGAGTTTCGAACCAGCGCATCGAAGAACTAGTGATGGCACAACGCGCCACTCGCACAATAAGCTGAGCCCAAAGACGGCTGATGTCATTACGTGATCGCTTTCCAACTCTCCACAGCAGCGGTGTCAGGGGGAGGAGCTTAGATAACCATCTGGCGTCACTCACTGTGACGTCAGCGTGACTGAAAATACACTGACATAGTATGACCATCGCAGTACAGCTGCGGTTTTACACACATAACTGCAAAATGAGCCAGTTTGCACAAAATGTCCAAAAAAGGCCTGGAACAGTAGATAATTCAATTTTGACCCCATATACACAGTCTGAGAGTGAAAACAAGTTGATTCTGAGTTTAGTTTCTCTTTAAACAGGAATCAACTTTGCCTCTAAAACATGTCTTTTCTGTTTTTTCATTAACAATAGGCTGTTTAAAGTAAAATCCCACATTAAAAAGATGATCAATGTAAATGTGGCAGAGACCTCGCTCCAGTTTTCTCACAGAACGGGCCACTCACAGACACTGAAGCGGTCAGACTGGACCACAGATCCTGTACCAGGATGTCAGAGACTGGAGTGGCCCTGGTCTGGTGTACGTCTGTACTGAGACTGAAGAGGACGGACAGAGGACACGTGTGAGACATGTCCTGGACTGTGTCACACTTCCAGAGTCCAGCGCTCAGAGAGAGCCAACAGAAGACCAACTAACACCAGCGTCAGTGTCGAGGGCAAGTTTAAGTCTGTAGAGCCAGAGCTAAATGACCAGAACAGGCCAAACTTGGGCAGGTGTCCAGTGTCATTTAGCATATTCCTGTGTTAATAATGTAATACTAATTCTGCTGTTGTAGTGCATTTTTTATCTGAACCCTGAGTCTTTGGTGAGAGTGGACAAACCCTAACCCTATTGAGACAGTAAAGTTTGTATTTGATCATGTGAACTGCTCTATAGTATTCATTGACTTGTGTAGAATTTAAAAATATGTGTTTTGTGGAAATAAGTGTTTTTTTTTTTTTTTTATTGTTGTTGTTGTTGTTTATGTGACAAGTTAATTTATAAATGTTTTCTGTGAAAAAGTGTAACGCCCACAGACGTAATAATCCGCGCAAACGTAATAATTTCTGCAACGTAATAATTTCTGCAAACGATAACTTAACTACCACAAACTAATGAACATTCCACAAACGTAATAAGTATTACATTTGTGGGGATTTATTACGTTTGTGGGGAAGTAAAAATCAGAGCTGACCACAAATTATAAACAATGGGTTATGGGTGTGCATGTGCACATGTACTGTATATAAACTGATGACAATTGTCAGTTTTCAGCGGATTAGTATGGACATTGAAATATTACCTATACAGATGTAAATGTTACTGGTCAGTTCTCAAATCCACAGACAACAAGAGGAACTCATCTGTCTCATGTTGAGGCGAGTGGAATGAAAATGTGGAAAACATGGAAAGACAGGGAACGTATGGCGATTACACTACTTTACAAAGAGCACCTGATGTTTAATGTCCACATTCTTGTAATTGTAACACTGGGGTAAACGAGTTGAATACCGGCGTAGTAAGTTACTTTAATGAGGCTAGGTCGCAATCTAACTGGTCAGAAGACTGGTCCGACTCTAGGAGGGTTAGGACAGTTAATAAATACACCCGACACAAAGAATTAAAGTGTGGTTGGTACCATGTATTATAAGTGGAAAAAACATACAAAAAGAAAATAGAATATATGAAAACCCCAGTATTTACAGTCTGCAGATCATATGAAGCTTGTTTCTTTCTTTAAGAAAACAGATCGATCATAAGCAGTATTCACAATAGTTCAAGGGTTTCCTTGTTCCCTGATTGTCACCCAGAACATAACAATTCACACACAGTATATATTCAAAACCAGCTTCAAAATCTCAGAGAACGGCGAGGCACAACTTCTAGAATGTCCAAAGTGCCAATGTTATGAGTGTCCGAAGGCTTAAATGTCCATATGCAAATTGTCCATTTGCATTAGGATGTCCATAAGCAAAAGGTGTGATTGTCCATAAGCTTGAAGCCTTTGAGTGTGTGATGTGTGTGAGTAAAAAGGTGGGGGGGGGGGGGGGCAAGACTACCAGAGCCTCCTACCAGACCAGCAGGGGCGCTTGAACTGAGGTTTGTTCAGCTCCAATCTTAGCTTGCCATCGGGTGGTTTCCCGAGCAGGAAAACCTGACTGGCCTGTACAATATAAACAGGACCATATTCAGTAAACATTGGGGGTATTCCATGAAGGTGGCTTAACAAGTCTAGGCTTATCCTAAAATCCTGAGCTGAAACTAGCTTCATCTCCAACTTAAGCCTCAAGTGGTTCCATGAAAGAAATAAACCTGGGTCTGAACAACGCTAATTCAAGCTTGAAGATTAATCTGAGCTGTGAGCACGCTCCCGCTGAATGTGACGAGACCAGATCAATGGAGCGAAGACATCACTGAGAATGAGAGAGAAAAACGCTTATTTTACATGATCTGACTGAAACACGAGAGGAGCCAAAGTGCACACAACTATAGTTTGATTTGCATCGCAAAAGTTTTCAGTTATAGTGGTTTATTCTGATGCCGGGAGCGAGAGGCAGCCCCTCCCCTCCTGTTCACTGCTGGAGAAAGACGAGGCAGAGATCCAGAGGATTTATCATCGTATTTGTGAGTAGTAGGCTCATCGTTTTTTAATGCAATGCATGCAATGTGCAATGCAATGCATGCAATGTTTTCCACTCCGCATGTGGAACTAGTCCCGGTGCGTAAAGTTGTCACAAAGTTGTAGCGTAACTCTTCACAACCAGAACTGACCAATCAGAGCAGAGGATGTGTGTCCGTGGTGTGAGGAGAGACGAGGGAGAGAGGTGTGATGAAGCGCTTTTGAGCGCAAAAGCAGCAACACGACTCCACGGCTTGTTCTCATACTTTAGTCCTGCTTTCATTGCTTCATCCTTAAGAGAAATATCTGCATGTCTGTGGGAGATCTTACGTAGGTTAGATGCACGTAGGAGTAGCCAACAAGTTAATTTTCCAGTTAAATATGTGGCTTTTTGTGCAGCCAATGTGACGTTTGCTCTTACAAACGCGTCTCTCCACAGCGAAAGCGGCTCAAAAAAGGATGAAAAGAAACGGTCAGAGCGGCTCTTTGGTGCCAATGCCAAGTAAATAAAAGTAAATAAAAAGTGACTTTATGAGTTGTGTTGGGACAGACAGAGAGATTTCACACAGTTGTGGAAGTGTGTGAGGATAAACATGTGATTTAAGTGTTTTTTAGACGTTTTTTGAGACTAAGCTAAATAATCTTGGCTGTTAGCCTGGTCCCGACCAGGTTTATGTCTGTGCACTTGTTACTGCGGCAACTCAGCGTCACCTCTGGTTAGCCGCGTTAGTGGAACGGAAATGGAGATTTCATAAGCCTAGATTGGCCAAATAAGCCAGGCTTTGGCTTTAGCTCGCTTCATGGAATACCCCCATTCTCTAACTAGTTAGCTTCTGTGTGTACACATCATCAATTCATTCATATTACTCTTTTAGCAAAATAATAAATTGTTTCACATTTTCACATATTGTGCATTGATTTAAGACACAATAAAAAAATATAGTCATTCATAAATAGCATAATAAATACCATTTCAAATATTTCCACAGTGTTGTCAAAATATAAATCACAGTGTAAATTTCAGTGCAAACTGCAGCTAGTGCACTTTAAACTGCAGTGACACTTAACCATAAGCTCTCCTTTGTTTCGAGTGCCAGCATTAGCATTTGAAAGCTAGTTTGGACGTAGCTAGTCCATTAAAAGTGCATATGTAAAGCTAATGCTAATTTGCCTGACCAGCCAGTCCCTACACGCTTTGACAGACAAACCGTGGGTCTGGGAGCAGAGCGCCGAGGTTCAATTTCGTGGGCGGCCTTTCTGAGCGCTGAGTCAACCAATTACAGAAAACCCGGAAATTCCACCAAAACAGCGACATGATGCTTTCGTAAACATGTAGCGCGAGGATTTTTTTCAGTCTGAAGCTCCTCAACACGGTTTGCTGCTGAGGTTTTAAGGAATTGATACGTTCATTGTTCAAAACCGAAGCACGAGCCGATCTACGTTCGCCTTCTTGAATGTTTTTGAAATGGGACTTGTGAGGCCAGAGCAGATAGCGCTCTGGCCTCACAGCAAGAAGGTCGCGGGTTCGATTCCCGCTCAGGCCCGGACCTTTCTGTGTGGAGTTTGCATGTTCCTCCCCGTGTCTGGGTGGTTTCCTCCGGGCACTCCGGTTTCCCCACCAACCAATAACATGCATGTTAGGGAACACTTGGTGGTAGTCGGAGGTTGAGGCGCCAGGTGTTAGGTGAATCGCCTCTGCTGAGTTGCCCCAGGGCAGCTTACTGTCACTGAGTGGGGAGGGGTTCATCTCACTGTGAAGCGCTTTGTGACTCTGTGTCTGTGAAATGTGCTATACAAATAAAGATTACTTACTTACTTACTTACAAAGCAACTTCCGATTTTTTCGTGTCACGTGTCAGAATCACCATGCTTGATTGAACATTGGACGAGTAAATGATTGGCTGAGGCTACGGTTTCAGACCCTTCTGCATTCAAACAGAATGTAACAGAATGTAGGAGGGAAGGACTGGTCAGGCAAAATGCTAATAGCATTTGTTGTAGCACAACAACACAGGCAAAACAAAAAGACAGACTCACCAATTCCCTTTTAAAACCGACGCACCACGCGACCAAACGGCTCCTACCCCTGCGCTTGCTGAAGGCTAAAGGTAGATAAAAGTGCGACAGGCATTAAAATGCAGCGTTACGATAATATACGAGTGAAAACAAGCATTTGTTTGCGCCAAACCTGTGGTAGCTGCTCCGTGTTCGATCCCCCACGCTTCTGATCTGAGAGCAGCGCCATTGGCATGTAAAAAACTCTACGACCAACGTGATTGGCTGAACGCGGGCACGCTCCGATGCTACGTGGGGATGTTCGCGCTACGTGATGCGGTGACGTAATCACGTAGGGAGAACTGACGGCTCATATTAATTATTATTTATTCAAGTCAAAAAGAGCGTTTTTTTCGACCTGGTTACATAATGTTAACACTTGATCCACTTGATCATTTTACGAGGCCCAGTGAGTCATTACATTGAATAGTCCGGCAAAATGACAGAAAAAGAAGTAAGTAAGTAGATAATCTTTATGTGTATAGTGCATCACAGACACAGTCACAAAGCGCTTCACAGAGAGATGAACCCCTCCCTCATCACTCAGTGATAGTAAGTCACCAGAGGCGATTGCAAAAGAAAGACTGCATGAAGACATTTTAGATGATGTCTCTTGTTCTCTTGCTGTACTAGCTCTTAAGATTACCTACCAGTTTACTTAATAGATACTAGCAGTGATACTTAGTGGTTACAGTGGTACTTACAGTGGTACTTAGGTTGGTACTTGGAGAGGTACTTGTATGGGCAGATACTGGTGTATAACACTGATAGTTGGTGGTACTTACAGTGGTATCTTCTAATATACTAGTGGTACTTATAATGACACCGCCTTCAGTACTTACTGGTTCACGTATCATGTGTTCAGTGTGTGGTGGCATTAATGGTGTTGCATGAAAAGGTCAAAGAAGCTGTATTTATTATAACTATAGCCTATTGATTATAATTAAAAAACAATTAGAAAGGCATACGGTTAAAAAGCATCAATGTATTTATTAATGTCACAACATTATCAAGTATTGGAAATTACAAAATTAATTGTTTTTTTCAGTAAACCGATTGTGATAAGTATTTATGTAGCTAGGTCACGCTCCAGGCACTGTATAAAGGAGCAGTACTTCTCTGTCTTCACATCTTGGTGTGTGCTGTGTTCTTTGATTAGCATGGAGCTCATTTTATTTAATTGTAATATTTTTTTTTAGTGTGGCAGCTCTGGGGGAAGTTGGTGGAGAAGTATGTTTATCACTTGCTGCTATTTGCATAGTCGAAGTTAAATGAAAAAAATATTTTTTTTTTTTTATTCTTAGATAAGCTAGTGAGCCATGCTGGCGTGACTCTTGCTTGCTTTCATTGTATTCTGCTTTTTGTTGATCACTTGTTTAAGCAAATGAATTAACAGACTCTTTTAAAAACTGTATTGACTTATGAAACATTTTTCTATTTTGTGTCTAATAATGTTATTATTTTTCTAATACCATTTTTTTTCAATGACGACTGTGTTTGGCTAGTAGTTTTTTTTTTTAAAAGATGCGTTGTTGGCACTGTAAACTGACAAAATAATGTTAAAAAGTACAAACCTCGAATGCTACACAACTTTTACAATATTCTAAGCACTATTCTGCACTTTATTGATATCATGATATATAGTAAATAGTGCACTGAGAAAGTACTGCTGCATTCAAAATTGTACAATAACAGTGGCTTGTATGTCAAAGTGACACATACTAGTACTTGAGTGGTTTTTACTACAGTACATAACATTTAACTACCAACCTGAAGTACTAGTATGGGTCACTTTAGAACAAATCCATTGTTATTAACTGTTAACTACTGTATTAGGAATCATGTAGGTGTCACTTTAGAACAGGACCTGTTGGTGGTAGTTAACAGTTATGTACTGTAGTAAGTACTAGTGCTAGTATGTGTCACTTTGATAAACAACCAGTACCCCTATTTACCATAATGTATCATGGTATTTATTGTAAATGTGTTGGAATTGTGTTAAGAGATTGTAAATTGTTTTTGTTGGTTTGTTTACTGAACAGTTATTGATTTGTTAATTAACCTGATATTGTTGTGACATTAATTAACATGAATGTTTTTCTAACATTTGCCTTTTTATTTGTTGTAATTAATATTATGAAAGCTATAGTTATAATAATTTCCTTTTCTTTGACCTTTTCATGCAGTACCATTAATTCCACCACACAACACAGAAACAAATACTGTATGTGCACCACTAAGGTGGTACCAATATTTGTACCACTGCAAGTACTGCTAAGTATATCAAAATGTGCCAAAATACTTCTACAAGTACAGGTAAGTATATCAAAATACGGTAAGTACGGTAAGTGTATTAAAGATATCACTGTAAGTACCACCAACTATTAGTGTTATCAGTATTTGATGATCGAAATAACCCTCCAAGTACCTGAGTGTAACTGCTGCTAAGTATCACTGTCAGTATCTAGTATGTGACAAGGTAATAACTGGTAGGTAACATGGTGGTCTTTTAAAGTGCTACTATCCTATCCCTAAAGGCCAAAAGCCTAAACTCCAAGAATTAGCGCGCTGCAGTGACACTACCCAACCACAACAGGCTCCGCAATTTAACGTTGGTCCAACAGGTACCCCACTATCACCCAAGCTGGACTTTTTTCAGACTCACCAACTCACAATATTCTATATTATTAAATTTGCTCAAAACCATTATGTATAGAGGGATTTTTTTGTTTATCAACACGGGCGATGCACGCTCACTCGGCCAGTAGGAAGAGCTGTCACTCATAGACACAAACAGTGGAAACAAGTCCAACTACAAGTTAATCACTGTGCGAAAACAAAAGTCATGCTGCTAAGTCAACATTTGTCAATAATATTCGATCCTACGACCCTTAAAAGTTACATTCAGGTGAAAAAACGACGAGGAAAAACGCTGTCTCAATCATCAGGAGACAGACGTCTGTCAGACCGGTTCAGACCTGATTAAAGGAGCTGTCGTCCTGTTTCGTTGCTTAATTCAAAGAAGTTTCCCCATGTAAGCAGATGGAGAGGAGCTCTTTCTGCATAACGCATGCGCAGTAGGGCGGAAAGTGACGTCGACGTATGGTCTGGTATGGTCTGGTCTGGTCTGGTATGGTCTGGTATGGTTGGTTGGTCTGGTCTGGTATATGGTCTGGTCTGGTATGGTCTGGTATGGTCTGGTCTGGTATGTCTGGTCTGGTATGGTCTGGTATGGTCTGGTATGGTATGGTCTGGTATGGTCTGGTATGGTATGGTCTGGTATGGTATGGTATGGTCTGGTCTGGTATGGGTCTGGTATGGTCTGGTTGGTATGGTCTGGTGGGTCTGGTATGGTCTGGTATGGTCTGGGGGGGTATGGTAGGTCTGGTGGTATGGTCTGGTTGGTCTGGTATGGTATGGTTTGTATGGTCTGTATGGTCTGGTATGGTAGGGGTCTGGTATGGTCTGGTATGGTATGTATGGTATGTTGGTCTGGTATGGTATGGTCTGGTATGTATGGTCTGGTATGGTCTGGTCTGGTAGGTCTGGTATGGTCTGGTCTGGTTGGTCTGGTATGGTCTGGTATGGTCTGGTATGATATGGTCTGGTATGGTCTGGTCTGGTATGGTCTGGTCTGGTATGGTCTGGTATGGTCTGGTTGGTATGGTAAAATGCAAAATGGCAAACTTTCACTAGTCTCCAGGCGACTGGGAAGGAGAAATATTTCTTTGATTAAAAGACTTCAAAGTGAGACTTTTTATATCTACAATGTGAAGAGTTACTCTTTCAGTGCATTTTATAAAAACTTGTGTTTTTTATTTTTAGATATTAGTTATTAGAGCTGGAAAATGTATCAGAAAATGTATGGAAGTTTTATGATCATACATTTTTGTGTGAAATAAAACTTTTGTCAGTTTTACTGCATAAAACAGTAACTTGATAAATAATTTGGACAAATTCTGAAGAACATGTGATGTTGAAAGCACTTCAGTACACAAAAATGGAAAAAACAGTTTAATTAATGACTGAAACCAGGTCAAAACCAGTCCAAACTAGTCCAGAGCCAGTCTAATCTAGACCAGGCTATTTGAACCAAATGAACTCCAGTTACAACCGGTTCAGATCTACACAGAACCTGTGCAGACCCAGTCTGGACATGTCATTGCCCAGTTTAGACCAGTCCAAACCTCTTCAGAAACAGTGTCAATGCTACAGGACAAGTCCAGATCCAGTTAAAACCAGTCCAAAAGCAGTCTGGACCATTGTGAACCAGTCTAGACCCAAACAGGACTGGTTGAGCACAGTTCAGACCTGTAATAAGAACCTAGTCAGAACCTGTTGATGATCTGTGTAATCCAGTCCAAACCCACTGACCAGTTCAGGCCCAGTCCCAGTCAGTCTGATCCCAGTCTGAAGCAGTATAGACAGGTCAGAACCTGTTTAGACTCAGTTTGTTCATAACTAGTGTTGACCAAACAGTCTGGACCAGTCCAAATTGGTAAACATCAGTCAGAACCAGTCCAAAGAACCTCCAGACCAGATGAGTGGTCCAATCAGAATCAGACCAAACAAACCTCACAGAACCAGTCATCCATCAGAGCCACTCTAAACCTACCTCACTGTTCTACTCAACTACCCATTTATTTTTCAAAAAGACAAGGAGTTGATAAAAGGCGTCTGTTCCAAAGTTTCCAGAGGTCAAATAATTTGCAATTGAGTTTTGTTTATTTTTATTTTATATTTTGTTAAAGGCCCAATAGAAAAATCTGATTCCAAAATCTGAATGTTCTCACCAATTTTTCATCTGTATAAAATGTCATATATTTCAAACAAATACATTTTGAACCCTTAGATACATGGACGACCAGTACCTACACTCTTCCATGAGTGGGATCGAAAATGACCCCACTTAGAATCAAAGCCTTTTTGCAATAACACTTTAATTTTGATTAAAGATAATGATTTTTATTATATTTTGAACAACAAAAGAACATTTTTCACATGTTAGTTTATCAGTTTTTCTTCACCTTTGAACACAAATCAGTCAGGTTCAAAAAATGTCAAAATCCGTTTTGTGACTGTCAGTGTGATTATGGAGGACGAACAAAAAATACAACTATAACTGTGACTATAACATTGTCCACGCACATGAACACACACAAAAAGTGTTCTCTTGTCTCACTGTGTGCAGCAGGTACAAACTACTTGCTTTTGGCTGTGATCAGTCACAGGAATACTGTTTTTCCAGCAGCAGTTGGTGGCTTTGCGGTCCTTGTTTCTTGGACACATCTGACATCTCTGTCTCTTCTGTTGGCCCTGTGTGCTCTCTCATGTGTGTGGATTGTGGATTTTGTCACTAAACACCTTCCCAGTGCTACAGTGATGTAGGTTGGTAGGTTTGAGTACTTTCCAGTCGACTTTTCATGTGAGGAGTCAAAAACTCCTTTACAGTTGTGAGAAAGCGTTGCCGTGTGTTGGTGAACCTTACATGTGTGATGAGTAAAATTGACCTCCTGATGCTGCATCAGATGTGTAAGAGCCACAGTAAATGTAAACCAACAAGTACAAATGATAAGAATCGAAAGTTCCTAGTGCTTACCCCTGATATTTCATAGGAAACGGTTGGGGTCATTTTTGACCCCACTTATGGAAAAGTGTGGTAGTGATACAAAAGAGGAAATTTCTTAAAAAGTATATTTTCAAAATTTTTAAATGCTATGGCCTCATGTCACAAACAAGTTTGTTGAGGAATACCTGAAACATGAAACTGTAACTACAATTAATTTCAAAGATTTTTCAAGATAACAACACCTGGGGTCGTTTTTGACCCCACTTATGCATCTAAGGGTTAATAATGTAAAATTTGAATTTATTTGTTTCTGATTTTTGAACAACTGATATTGAAATGCTGTTGGAATATAAAAAAGGTCTTTTCACACTTTAAGAACCTTTTTCAGTTTCCACTTTTTTTCAAGACAAGTGACATTTTAATTTTGTTATTTAATATTTTTCTGAAGAGGTTGTTAATTTCAGTGATGTATTTAGCTTTTTTTGTCATTATTGTTTAGTGGAATGAAAAAATAATTTTTCCTCACACCACTTAATGTTCCAGACTAAACAGATACTAACAGAGCTGGGACCAGAGTCTCAAGTCTTTCACCTCGAGTCCAGTCCAGTTAGTAAAGCTTGTTTATAGTTGACGCATCGCGGTCCGCGCGGCAAACTTCGTAATTTTGGTAGACACGCCCCCTCAAGCGTGTGGACCAGGTTTTCCGCGTCGGCGTGAGGGAAAAATCTGTGACTACTCTGACAGTCTGCGCCGAAATCAACGAGCTTTGAATGGCAGCTCCCTACTGCCCTCTACAGGCAACCGCTAGAAAGACACAGAAACTAGAAACACTGTCAGCGTCTGCTCTGGTCCAGGCGTCTCATGTCAGCGTCTGCTCTGGTCCAGGCGTCTCATGTCAGCGTCTGCTCTGGTCCAGGCGTCTCATGTCAGCGTCTGCTCTGGTCCAGGCGTCTCATGTCAGCGTCTGTCTGCTCTGGTCCAGGCGTCTCATGTCAGCGTCTGCTCTGGTCCAGGCGTCTCATGTCAGCGTCTGTCTGTTCTTGCTCTGGTCCAGGCGTCTCATGTCAGCGTCTGCTCTGGTCCAGGCGTCTCATGTCAGCGTCTGCTCTGGTCCAGGCGTCTCATGTCAGCGTCTGCTCTGCTCTGGTCCAGGCGTCTCATGTCAGCGTCTGCTCTGGTCCAGGCGTCTCATGTCAGCGTCTGCTCTGGTCCAGCGTCTCATGTCAGCGTCTGCTCTGGTCCATGGCGTGTCTGGTCACGTCATGTCAGCGTCTGCTCTGGTCCAGGCGTCTCATGTCAGCGTCTGCTCTGGTCCAGGCTTTTTTGTCAGCGTCTCATGTCAGCGGTCTGCTCTGGTCCAGGCGTCTCATGTCAGCGTCTGCTCTGGTCCAGGGTCTCATGTCCAGGTCTGCTCTATGTTCAGCTGTGGATTATACCCATGACACCATGTGACCATACCTGCTTATCAAAGCCTGATCCGTCAGATCTCAGAAGCTAAGCAAGAAAGGGCCTGGTTAGTACTTGGATGGGAGACCGTTAGAACACCAGGAGCCACAGTGGGACGACAGGAGTAGATTGTCGTTGTGTCCTTGGGCAAGACATTTAACCCACATTGCCTCAGTGTCTGTTACACTGGGTGAGTGGATACTAGATTGTAAAGCGCTTTGAGTGCCTGGAAAGGTAGAAAAGCACTATATAAATAGACCATTTACAGGACCCACAGGCCCGCCCAAATCTGACCTGGGACCAGATGTCTTTGAGAGGAATACTGTCTGTTCTCCTTCTTTTACAACAAAAAATAGTAACTCTGTATTTGACCCCTGTGTTTGACCCTGTATTTGATCCGTGTTTGACCTGTATTTGACCCTGTGTTTGACCCCTGTGTTTGACCTGTGTTTGACCCCTGTTTGACCCCTGTGTTTGCTGTCATCATGGAGCTCCGCTGGTGATGGGACTTTCAGCTCTTCTAAAGGATTGTGTCTCAAACACTCTAAATCAGTATATATACATATGCCTATGTCTTCTTCATCTTCATTACTGCTCATGTGACATGGTTGTGGAGTTATGTTTGCTGATTCAGTCTTTTAGGTGAGCTTAAGTTAATCAAGATGATAAAAAGTTTCTGAAATGACAGTACAAATATGATAAATATCGTACGTCTGGCAACACTGGTCCTAACTGGAGATGCTCCAACCACAGTCTGGAGTTTGTTTCCTCACATTAGGAACAGAGTGAGTTGCTTGTTTGTGTGGAAGTCCACACTGTTTCCTCGTTTCCTTTTCACTCTCAAGCCGCCATGTTTGTTTAGATACAATAGACTTTGCCTTTCACTGATTGGTCCGTTTGCCTTTTGGTGAGACAGGATCTAAATCCAGAGCAAACCTTTGTGAGGCTTTGTGTGGTCTGGTCCGGTCTGGGCCGGGCCGGTCGGGTCGCACGGGGCAGGGAGCGGAGAGGAATGCAGGGTGGGGCCTGTTGTTGTTCAGGGAGTTCACAGCAACACATCTGTACAAGCTGCCCCGGACCCAGACCAACCCCACAGCCACCTCTCACCTCTGGTCCTGGTCCTGGTCCTGTGTCTGGTCCTGTGTCTGGTCCTGTCTCTGTCTCTGGTCCTGACTCTGGTCCTGGTCCTGTCTCTGTCTCTGGTCCTGGTCCTGGCTCTGGTCCTGGTCCTGTGTCTGGTCCTGTTTCTGGTCCTGGCTCTGGTCCTGTCTCTGGTTCTGTCTCTGGTCCTGGCTCTGGTCCTGTCTCTGGTCTTGTCTCTGGTCTGTCTCTGGTCTTGTCTCTGGTCCTGGTCCTGACTCTGGTCCTGTCTCTGGTCCTGCTCTGGTCCCTGTCTCTGGTTCTGTCTCTGGTCCTGGCTCTGGTCCTGTCTCTGGTCCTGGCTCTGGTCCTGTCTCTGGTCCTGTCTATGGTCTTGTCTCTTGTCCTGTCTCTGGTCCTGTCTCTGGTCCTGGTCCTGTCTCTGGTCCTGTCTCTGGTCCTGGTCCTGTCTCTGGTCCTGTCTCTGGTCCTGGTCCTGTCTCTGGTCCTGTCTCTGGTCCTGTCTCTGGTCCTGGTCCTGTCTCTGGTCCTGTCTCTGGTCCTGGTCCTGGCTCTGGTCCTGGCTCTGGTCCTGGTCCTGTCTCTGGTCCTGTCTCTGGTCCTGTCTCTGGTCCTGGTCCTGTCTCTGGTCCTGTCTCTGGTCCTGGTCCTGGCTCTGGTCCTGTCTCTGGTCTGGTCCTGTCTCTGGTCCTGTCTCTGGTCCTGAGGGATGGACAGAAAGGTCGACCTCTCCACAGCTCGTGCTCGTTGGCAGATTTATGTTTGGTTTTTTTATCCGGGCCGGTCCAGGGAGCTCTGGGACACACTGACACAAAGATTCTTTGAGAGAAGAGCAGTGTTTTAGAACAAAGTAACTCATAAATTAACTATTGTAAGACACAAGTGTTTGTCTGAGTTGTCCTCTTTAAAAATACGAGAGGTCTAAAATTAGGGGTTATGTGTCAACGTCATGGAAGTATAATTAGAACTGGAAGATGAGTCCAAGATGGCGGCCTGTTGTTTTCAATGGCTTCTGCTCATTGGCGCAATGACGCCAGAAACATTTTTTTCTTCTGCTCTCTTTCCTGAGTAGCCTACGAGCTAGCACAGAGGTGCCCAAACTTTTTTCCTTGGTGGGCCAAAATTTGCAGGTTTTTTTCTTCGCGGGCCAAAATGTAGTATTGCATTGAAGAGTGCCAAGGGCCAAACATAATTTTGTTCGGCATTTAAAAAAAACATTTTGAGAAGAGATGAAGATTAAAATATCTTTTATTAACACGAGATTGCACATGAATTCTGTCATTTGACTTTTGTTAGTCCTAACAAACCTGAACAACCCTTTGCGGGCCAACTTGATCCATCTGGTGGGCCGAATTTGGCTCCCGGACCCCGTCTTTGGGCACCCCTAGCGCCTCCCACTACCGTGATGTCAGAAAAGTGAATATGATCAGGCCCGACCAATCAGAGCGATGGGTTCAGTGTCGCCACTCGCACAGGGAGAGTCCAGTCCAGCTCCAATAATCTACCCATGGGCAACGTTTTCTGGTCTCAGATTGACAGAGGTCGTTACAACCGGTGACATAGTTACCATAGTGACACATTTATTTACTCCAAACTCAACAGACATCAGACGTGGTTTGGGACAAGTCCTGAAGCAATCCTCTGTCATCTAGACGCACCGACGGCTGTAACAGCAGGAAAAGTGCAGCTTCTGAACCAGGTTCTGCTGTGGGTTGGAGGCTGCTTTCCGGTTTAGGCGTAAAAACTCTCTTACACCGGGCTCACACTGCCTCCAGTCCAGATCCAGATCCGGATCCGTCTGGGTCCGGTCGTCACTCACACTGCCTCCAGAATACACATGTGTATGTAGACTCTGCTGGCCTCTGAGACCACGAGTTCACAGGGATTCACGCTCAACTTGGGAGTTTGGGGAGTTTACGTGATCTCTGACACATGGATATGTAAACAAAGAACACTTGTGCCGTGTTTTGGG
The DNA here is from genome assembly GCA_038363315.1 of Mugilogobius chulae. NCBI lineage: Eukaryota > Metazoa > Chordata > Actinopteri > Gobiiformes > Gobiidae > Mugilogobius > Mugilogobius chulae. Next base: position 3,378,118 of record CM076415.1, read on the forward strand.
CTTATTTCACGTCACTTCATTTTCTGTTGGATTTTTCGACGCATAATGGGTAAGTACGGGACGTTTATTTACCTCCTGTGTGTTCAATTGTCGTGTTTATGTCGAGCATTTTTGCCGCATTTGTTGTAGTAGCAGAAACGTAATGTTTTTACTTTGAAAACCACCAGATTCTCTTCACCCGCGAGCGCTTGGTTTACTGTTTGTGTGTCTTGTTTTCACAACTTTACCAAAAAGGGCTCCGGCAGTCCGGAAAAATCTTCTTGAAACGGAATCGATCCGGACGTACGGAGCAGACAGATCGCGGTGTGAGAGCCTCTCATTACTTTTCAAGAAACGGAAAGCCTCCGTACGCCGGACCGGAGTACGGACCGGATCCAGTGTGAGACCGGGGTCACAGGGCCTACATTTAGCTGCCTGTAGACTTAACTCAGACACAAATCTATCTGCTCAGTGGATAAAGATGATTTTTTATTAAAACTTTCATTAAAATTGTGGGATTTCTCTGAGCACATAAATACTTCCATTATTTATCTTTCTTTTATAATAGCAACATAAATACAGAAAACAAACAAACTTCAATGCTTTTCTCTGAGTTCTCAGTAACCTGTACAGTATGAGTAGTTTGTTTAGGACACATCCTCTTGTCCTGGGGCCCCTGCCTGCTCAGTGCCCAGCGGCCCCTCTGTGGCGGCGGCCATGATGGCGTGCAGGCGGTTGAGTGAGAGCGAGCGCTGTTTGAGTTTGGGCTCCACCTCCTGAGAAGTGGCTCTGGGCAGGTGTTCGTACCTCTGGCCCTCTTCGTTGTACTGGTACAGACGAATCACCCGCACCCGCCGCCCCTGACGCTCCTGTCCGCCCTGTCGCTCCTGTCCCCCCTGTCGCTCCTGTCCCCCTGGGCTGTCTGAGTACCACTGTGATCCTGTCTGCATGGCGACAAGGCACCTGCAGAGGCATCTTCTGCACCTGTCTCAACTTCACCGGTGTCCTCTGCACCTGTCTCTTTCTCTACACCTGTCCCCACTTCACCTGTGTCTTCTGTACCTGTCTCCTTCTCTGCACCTGTCCCCACTTCACCTATGTCTTCTGTACCTGTCTCCTTCTCTGCACCTGTCCCCACTTCACCTGTGTCTTCTGTACCTGTCTCCTTCTCTACACCTGTCCCCACCTCACCTGAGTCCCCTGCACCTGTTCTCTCCTCTGCTCCGGACCCCTTTCTGTCTCCTCTTCTTTGCCCCGCCCCTCCTCTCTGGTAGGTGCTGTTGCGTCGTGTTCACTCGGCCCGGCTCCTGATTGGTCGGTGCGGTCACATGACTCCAGGTAGACGGCGGCGGGCTCTGCGGGAGGGTTCAGTCTGTAGCTGCGTCGAGGTTTGACAGGGGGCGCCGTGTTCTCCGGGGTGACGCTGCTCAGGACAATCTCAGAGCGGGGGTCCTGACAGGGGGGGTCCTGACAGGGGGGGTCCGGACGGCGCGGTGGGTCTTTTCTCAGGACAGCGCGGAGGCACCTGAAAGACAATAGCTTGTGATTCAGTTTGAGGAGTTTGTTCAGAGCAGAAAGGACACGTTGATGAGGTTTGTGATTGGTGCAGAGGAAACATACGAATACTCAGTGAGAACAAACACCATAGAGATTGATTTAACTAAAGTATACAACACTGTGGACCGTGGTCTTCTCCTTCAAAGTCTGAAAAGTATTTGTGATGATGTTTTAAAAACAACTTAGCAGGAAGAACCCAGTGTGTGTCAATAGAAAACTGTCATTGGCTGTACAGGTGTTCCCCAGGGCTCAATTTTGGGACCCATTCTGTTGTTTCTCCATATAAATAATCTTGGGGAAGGCTTAGACCTCGGCAGGTGCACTTTTATGCTGATTCTCTACAATCTGCTTTTAATTCGTAGCAAGTGTCTCTTGTGCACTTACACTTGTTTTTAATGCAAAAAAAAACTAAATTCATGTTTTCTATACAAAGCTGCAAGATTCTGGCGATGTGTGATGTCATCACATTGGATGGTGCATCACTTTAGATGGTTAAGTCGTACAAATATCTTGGAATTTGGCTTGATAAAGACTTGGACTCTCGTTTGGAGAGCATATAGCAAGCATTAAAAAAAAACCTTCGACCTAAACTTGGCTTTTATTATGGTTTGAAAAAGTGTTTTCCCTTTGCTGCTCAAACACGCCTGTAGAGAGCTCATTTGTGGCCGTGCTGCACTGTGGTGATAGTCTTTAACTGCACAGAGCCTCTCAGTCAGGAATAAAGAAGGACGTCATTTATCATTCAGCTTTACGTTTTGTAACACGGATACAAACTGGTTGTGTTTATTCTAAAAGCTTTGTCTGAAAAACTGCCAGGCTACATTTGTTGTGTTCTCTCACTTAACGCTCCAAAGTACAGCACAAGGTTCAGACGAGATTCTTTTGAAGGATCCTTTAGTGTTTGTGCACCACATGTTTGGTCATTTTAAACAAACTTACTAGAACATTGCCAATGTTTTTAAAAATGCTCTGATATCATGTATTGTGCATGTTTGTATGTTTGTCTGTATGTTATTTTTGTATTGACCTGCTGCTTTTCTTGACCAGGACTCACTGGAAGAAGATCTGGTTTCTCAATGGGACTTTCCTGCCTTGAACCAGGACCTTCTTGTTATGAGGCGACATTTCTATCTGTAGAGTTTACTCACCTGAGCACACGAGAGCGACTCAAAGCTCCGGCACTGAAGCCAACCACAAATGTGATGAGAACTGACGCTGCCACGGCAACAGCGAGCCGCTCCTGAGGGACAGACGGCTCCTCCGGGACAGACGGCTCTTTTGGGGACCTGGGGCCTCTCTGCGGGGGTCTGAGTGTTCCTACGAGGACAAGCATCAGTCAGAGAGGGTAGTGCTCATTTGGAACCGTATGGAAGAAATAAACATATCACACTTCACAACCTCACAAACCAACTTTGTGCACTGCAAAAAATGTTTTTTATTTATTAGGCCCGAGCCGAAGGACGAGAATCGTCCCGGCGAGGGACTTATTGGAATTGCGTCTGGGAGGGACGAAATCGCGAAAACGACGCAGTAAACGACGACGCACGTGCCCGGGAGTGGTGTCGAAAATTAGAACTCAGTGAGCTCTAATTTTGAGTGAAGACCGCGCGAAAAAATAATGAAAGACGACTCGGTAGCGCCCCCTCGAAAATCAAATAACATTGGGCCAATGGGAGCCCGACGACGAAAAAAGTCGCAGTAAAAATATGAAACCTGGCCCGAAAAATAGTGCATGTCCGAACATGAAAAAAATCATATTGTGGCCCCGCCCCAAGTGTACAGGAAGTCGGCCATCTTGGTTCAAACACGTCACTCGGAAAAGCGCATTACCTCATACTTTGGGCCAGCACGTCCACAATTTTGGTCGAAAACACGTCAAACTTGGCCAGAATGCAGTAAACCCATGTGAAATGAAATCAATGGTTTGAAATTGAATATCATGTTTGGTGTGGTCACGGTGATTTTTTAACAAAATTGTAAAAATTTGGAAATTTGAAAAAATCTTTCTTTTGCTCGATTTTTTAATGGGAAAATGAAAATAGAGCGTTTGTGCACATTTGGAAACTGAACGCGACGATATGCATATCAAGCGGCTATGTCATAAAATGGCCCAATAGCGCCCCCTTTAATTTCTATTTTCAAAAATTCGTACAAGACAAACCGTTTGGCCTAGACTTGTGAAAAAAATCACAGAGGGCTCTTTTGTGATGGGGCACAATGTGAGAAACTTCCGTGAATCTAGCTCTTGTAGTTTAGGAGAAAAATAATAGGAGAAAAAAAATTTCCGTTATTATTATTAGGCCCGAGCCGAGAGACGAAGTCCCGGCGAGGGACTAATTGGAATTGCGTCCGGGAGGGGGAAAATCGCGAAAACGAATAGTAAACGACGACGCACGTGCCCGGGAGTGGTGTCGAAAATTAGAACTCAGTGAGCTCTAATTTTGAGTGAAGACCGCGTGAAAAAATAATGAAAGACGACTCGGTAGCGCCCCCTCGAAAATCAAATAACATTGGGCCAATGGGAGCCCGACGCCGAAAAAAGTCGCAGTAAAAATATGAAACCTGGCCCGAAAAATAGTTCATGTCCGAACATGAAAAAAATCATATTGTGGCCCCGCCCTCAAGTGAACAGGAAGTCGGCCATCTTGGATCAAACGCGTCACGGGCAAAAGCGCATTACCTCATACTTGGACCAGCACGTCCACAATTTTGGTCGAAAACACGTCAAACTTGGCCAAACACAGTAAACCCATGTGGAATGAAATCAATGGTTTGAAATTTGAATATCATGTTTGGTATGGTCACGGTGATTTTTAACAAAATTGTAAAAATTTTGAAATTTGAAAAAATCTTTCTTTTTGCTAGATTTTTTTATGGGAAAATGAAAATAGAGCGTTTGTGCACATTTGGAAACTGAACGCGACGATATGCATATCAAGAGGGTATGTCATAAAATGGCCCAATAGCGCCCCCTTTAATTTTATTTTCAAAAATTCGTACAGACAAACCGTTTGACGTAGACTGTGAAAAAATTCACAGAGGGCTCATTTGTGATGGGGCACAATGTGAGAAAGTTTCATGATCTAGCTTTGTAGTTTAGGAGAAAAATAATAGGAGAAAAAAAAGTTTCCGTTATTATTAGGCCCGAGCCGAGAGACGAAGTCCCGGCGAGGGACTAATTGGAATTGGTCCGGGAGGGGAAAATCGCGAAAACGACATAGTAAACGACGACGCACGTGCCCGGGAGTGGTGTCGAAAATTAGAACTCAGTGAGCTCTAATTTTGAGTGAAGACCGCGTGAAAAAATAATGAAAGACGACTCGGTAGCGCCCCCTCGAAAATCAAATAACATTGGGCCAATGGGAGCCCGACGCCGAAAAAAGTCGCAGTAAAAATATGAAACCCGCCCGAAAAATAGTTCATGTCCGAACATGAAAAAAATCATATTGTGGCCCCGCCCTCAAGTGAACAGGAAGTCGGCCATCTTGGATCAAACGCGTCACGGGCAAAAGCGCATTACCTCATACTTTGGACCAGCACGTCCACAATTTTGGTCGAAAACACGTCAAACTTGGCCAAACACAGTAAACCCATGTGAAATGAAATCAATGGTTTGAAATTTTGATATCATGTTTGGTATGGTCACGGTGATTTTTTAACAAAATTGTTAAAATTTTGAATTTGGAAAAAATCTTTCTTTTTGCTAGATTTTTTTAGGAAAATGAAATAGAGCGTTTGTGCACATTTGAAACTGAACGCGACGATATGCATATCAAGAGGGTATGTCATAAAATGGCCCAATAGCGCCCCCTTTAATTTTATTTTCAAAAATTCGTACAAGACAAACCGTTTGACGTAGACTGTGAAAAAATTCACAGAGGGCTCATTTGGATGGGGCACAATGTGAGAAAGTTTCAGGATTCTAGCTCTGTAGTTTAGGAGAAAAATAATAGGAGAAAAAAAATTTCCGTTATTATTATTATTATTATTATTATTATTCTGCCGTTTAAACTCAATTTTGACCCCCTGAACGTTAACGAAAAGTCATTTTATTTGACCCAAAATTAAAGGTCGGCGAAAAATTTTGTTTTTATACAGCAAAAAAATTAATGTGTTAAAATGACTCGCTAGCGCCCCCTCAAAAATCAAAAAACATTACGGCAATGACAGAGCTTTTTTAACGCAGACAAATGAAATTTGGCAGAAACATAGCTTGTGTCAAGACAAGTAAAAAATTACATTATGACCCACCCTAAACCCTACAGGGCGTCGGCTATCGTGGGCGGAACCTGATTTTTGGAAATTTTTCATCTCACGTTTTATTTTTTTCCATTTTTGTTTTTATGTTAAATGGATGAAAATTTGGAACTACATCAACAGACCCTTGTGCCTTTGGGTTTTTCGATAGATTTCTGATACCTTAAAAATGTGGGTGTGGCCACGCACAAATCAAAAGTGACATTTTCCAATGGTTCAAATATGCGTATTCTGACACGCAAAGTTCTATTCTCCGGCATTAATATACATTTTGTTCAAATCGCAAGCCGCATCTAACGATATACTTTAAAAACATCTACGTCAATAATTGCTCCACAGCGCCCCCTTGAAAATTGCATTGACCCCAAAATTTAGTTTGTCGTAGACACATGAAATTTGGCACAGACATCCTCTCAGCTGTCTGAACGAAAAACCCAATGGAGCATACCTTTATCTGCAAGCGTGTTGCCATGGCAACGTAAAAATGACAAAAACCCATGTTATCCAATGGAGACGCAAAACTTGTAAATGGGGAAAAAATATTTTTTTCTTAGAAGCTGAAATTGGTACACACATATTCTTACATTCTGAACAAAAAAGTCAATCATGACACGCCTCTATCTTGAACCGTTTTACCACAGCGCCCCCTTACTTTGAATGGGATAAAATTTTTAGTTTCACCAAAATGCATCAAATTCACCACATAACTCTCCACATCACACTGAACAAAAAACCCAATGGGACTATATGTTTATCTGCAAGCGTTTGGCCATGGCAAAGGAAAAAAGGCAAAACCCATGTTATTCAATGGAGAACTGACAGATTTGGCCAGAGTGGAGGGTAGGGTGAGTGGTAGGGTGGAAATTTTACTTTGTCCTAGAAAGCTGAAATTTGGCACACACATTCTCCATCCAATACTGAACAAAAAAGCCAATGGAAGCATATCTTTATTTGCAACCGTGTTACCGTGCAACGTCAAACATTTCCCATTGAAATACATAGCAAAATTCAATTGGATGAAAAAAATACTTTGTCATAGACACTTGAAAATTGGCACACTTATTGCCTTCGGATGCAACAAAAAAGCCAATGAAAGCATACCTCTATCTTCAACCGTGCAGCTGTGACAATGTCATAATTTTCCTTTCAGTGAATAGAGTTAGGCAATAGGGGAGGAGTGCTGTTGGCAGAAAAGCACGAGACGAGAGGCGGCCCGTCGCGTGGCTCATGCTCGCGGTCGCAAGGGGGGCGAGGGCCTATATCACCGCGCGCGGTTTTTAATTTATTATTATTATTATTCTGCCTTTAAACTCAATTTTGACCCCCTGAACGTTAACGAAAAGTCAATTTTATTGACCCAAAATTAAAGGTCGGCGAAAAATTTTGTTTTTTATACAGCAAAAAATTAATGTGTTAAAATGACTCGCTAGCGCCCCCTCAAAAATCAAAAAACATTACGGCAATGACAGACCTTTTTTA